>OX420943.1:7789550-8389550 GCA_949091785.1 Polymixis lichenea | reverse complement strand
CAAGTAACTCTTCAGATTTCTTAAGTATAGGTGACAGTATAAAATGTTTTATTGATGTTTTTTTTATTTTATGATTGGCGACTTTTTGCGCCCCCTTCGATAGGCGCCCAGGGCTCGTGCCCTGCCCGCCCCACCCTAGTGACGCCCCTGGTCGCCAGTTAACTGAACTAGGAAAATATTAGGGTATGTTTTTGTAGTCACAGAAATGTATTGATTTGATTTTGACGTAAATGTGTACAGTCAACGTCAAAAATATCGGGACGGACAGACTATTCAAAATGATCTCAACAACTAAGAATATTTATAAAACTTTATCTCAATGGGGATGAACATTTAAGTTTACATGGCATCTTCATACTTATTAGCCATTTTCAATCGATAAAAATAAGGAATCGATGCTGATCGTTATGATTTCATTCATATGCAGTGACAAAATATACTTACTAAGTTGGAGGTTCTCCCAGCGTTCTTCCCAGCGACGTAGCAACGCATTGCGCTGATTGGTCAACTGCAGAAGCTTCTCCTTGATATCAGAGGACGCGTAGTGCTGTCTTGATAATAGTTCGCGTCCGAGCGAGATGCAAGCTGAGAAGTTGTCCTCGCGAGTGTCGATCTCTGCCTTTAGAGACTGGTGGTTGTTCATTAGGAGTTCTACACCGCTGACGTCACTGTTGAAGAAATGACCACTTAGAATGAATAAAGAAGATAGGAATTGTGTTTCAGATAATGTGGGCTCATATTAGGTAAACCTACCCAATTATTAAAGCGCAAGTTGGAATTGTGACATTACTTGAAAAGATGTAAGTGAATGTTGTCATTAATAACATGTTTAAAAAAATAGTTAAG
Organism: Polymixis lichenea; assembly: GCA_949091785.1. NCBI lineage: Eukaryota > Metazoa > Arthropoda > Insecta > Lepidoptera > Noctuidae > Polymixis > Polymixis lichenea. The sequence goes on along the minus strand of OX420943.1, from coordinate 8,388,704 downwards.
TATATTTTACAGCTTATCTTAACCATACTATTGAACGCATACAAAATATTTAATCGTAAAAAAATATCTAGCTTTGATCGCCGACTACGACCAACAGAAAGGGACGATACAAAACCGAAAAGGTCTTAATATGTAAGTTAGCAAAAAGGTTCGACGTTTCAAAGTTGGAGACAAATAAATCAGGTGTACGTACCGCGGCTTCTCGCCGGTGTTCATCTGGCGCACCACGTCGTCCATCCACACGGTGAGCGTGCGCACCTGGTTGAGGAAGCGGTACAGGTGGTCGGCGTCCTCCAGCTTGGCCGTGCGCGCGGCGCAGGCGCCGGCCAGCGCCGCCCAGGCCTCGCGCACCTCGGCCTCGCGCCGCGTGATCTCGGCGGCCTTCTCGCCCGCGTACATGGCGCCCAGCCGGCTGCACTCGCTGCGGATGGCTTCCACCTGCCAGGTGACAATAAGGTTTAGTCAAAGTTAACAAAAGCAAGTATGCTCATACTTCAGCGTTTTCCTAAATTCTAGTAGCAATGTTATGAACGCTTTCAGATTGATTTCAACTCGATCTGAAAACGTCTGACTATGTATATTTTTTTATAGCGTAATTTATCATCTTATTATAATATTTTATACAAGATCACAAACCACCGTATGACCGAAATACATAATTCAATTACTTTATGTCAAACTTTCAGCTAAATGGCCCAACGTCTCTACCTAAAAGGCGACTTAGACAGACTGCATGCGGAAAGAATCGGATTGTGGCGCAGCTTCTGACCGTCCAGCAGTGAACAGCGATAGTTTATTTATATAATTGAAACTTTCCGGCTTTCCTGATATTAGGACTTATGCACTTACAACAAAAATCCGACACATACCTGTAGGTGCAGCGTGCTGAGGTCCTGCATGAAGTTGTGATGTTTCCTCTGCAGCGCGCCCACACTGATGGCGTCCCGCCCCAGCTCGTCGCTGACGCCGCGCGCCTTCTCGTTGACGCGCTGGAGCGTGTCCTTGCAGTCGTGGAAGTACTTGTGGAGTTCGCGGGATGCCGCTAGCATCTGTAGGAAGAAGAAGACTTTATTAAGTAAGAAAAAACAACATAAAAACTAGCTGCTAGCTGAAGTAGAATTTCTCAGCTTTTGCAATACTACTAATACTATTCTAAACGATAAATAATCGCGGACTAAGTAGTTGTCGTCTAGTTCCTACCGTTTTGTGAGCAAACTAACTTACCACAAACGATGCGTTTTATAGAAAAAAAAAAGACTGAATTATGAAATAATGATGTTGATATTATGTGAATCATTTTGTACAGACTAAAAAAATATTGTCAGTAATATTTTACTTATAAATGTTGATTCAACTGACCTGTGTCCTAGTCTCAATGAGCTCAAGCAGGTCCTGCCAGGTCTCTTTGAGTCCCTCCTTCCACTGCGCGATGGTGGCATTGTCGGAGTGTCCCATAGCGATCATCTGGTCGGCGATACGTTCTGCGGTCGCCACGCGTTCTGAGCCAACTGATTGTGTCTCGCGGGCGAATTCCTTGAAGCGCTCCCATAGAAGCTGTTATGGAGGGATGTTGTTAGTTGATATTATCCAAAGGAAGAGACTTCTTGATGAGGTTTTGAATAGTGACAGACCAATAATAAAACTATTAATTTACCATGCTTCTGCGAATTTCAAACATCAGTGAATTTCGCTTTTTATAATGTTAAAAACTGAAAACTACGAAACTTGGTATCGGTCTGACAAGCTACAAATTAAACACAAAAGTTTTATTACAGGTGAAAATACGGTCTTAAAACAGCCATGATTTAATAAAGACTGTTCTAATTCGTTCACCTATTTTTTTTGTATAAAGTGAGCTCCTTTTCGCTTTATCCTATTTGAAAACTATTTTCCCTAACTGCACCTTTAAATTTATAGCATAAGATACTCACAGTAACATGGTCGTAGTCCTGCCCCAACTCCTGTGAGCTAGCGACCAGCTCCCTCTCCGTGATCCACTGCTCCAGATCATCCACCTCGCGCGACAGTTGGAACAGTCGCAGCGCCTCGTCCAGCTTGGCGCGACGTTCGCCCGCCAGGTCCTTCAGACCAGCGTACAGTTTGTCCACTTGGGATTGCTTTACGGAGATTTGTTCGCTGTGGGATTAAAAACGGGAAATATAAACTTACAATTATTATGTATCCTACAGGACCAGTCATAGTGGTAGTGCATAGTTGCACTTATTTTTTTGTTTAGTTTTGTGCAATGAACATCTTTCGTTCCATTACCTTGACGTGACAGTTTGTTCACATTCATCACGTAACTGTTACTATTATTCACACGTCGTAACTGTTCAATACAAGCCTATCACGTCTAAGGGCAGTATTGTCTTGTGAGTAATAAAATCAATACATACTATTTTTCAAATTAACGCATACGTATTTACAGCTGTAATACAAAATTATACAAAAATTAAGATTGGTAAGTAAAAGTAAGTAATCAAAATTACCTGAGTGGATGTTCATCAGCAGTAAGATGTCGAACAGTCTCTCCCAGCTGCCTGATAGTGTGCGCGTAGTCATCGACCGCCTGCTCCAGTATCTCATGTTTCTTCATCAGGTTCTGTGCGGAGATCTCATCCTTTCCTCTATCTTCTACCATCATGTACAGTTCCTGTTCACTCATCCAGGCCTCGGCTTCGTTAGCGTCGAATAGGTACTGTTGTGCCTTCTCCCATTGGGACAGTTTGCTCTTGCGTTCGTCGATGGCATCTGTGGGATGGAATCGTTGTTGTAATTTTGAGATTTGGTATTAGAAAATCTAAATGTGATTTAGTCGCGTCGGACATATAATAATGTAAAAGGAGCATAATTATTTAAACTGATTTAAAAGAGTCTTGTTATTTGTATGTTTGTAAAGGCAATCCATCGAAATAGAGACTGTCACGTGACTCCAAAGTGGTACGTGTTTTGTTGTGATTATTCATAGTTTTATTAGGATAGTATTTTCCGGAGGATAAAATTGCGAGAAATACCTAGGCGAGAATATAATTCGAAAACTAACGGGAGGCGGGGGGAACTACTCATATTAAAAATGAAATGTTATAAGCAAAAATGTAAGTAAACTCACCCTTCAGTTCTCGCCACCTCGCGGTAAGTTCTTCAATGAGCTGCTTGAACTCGGGCGTGTCGTCATGTCCCTCATCAATCAGCTTCTGTCCATTAGAGATCACAGTCAGGATCCTTGGCTCATGGTTGTCGGTCTCCGTCTTAAGGGATTGGTTCTTCTTCTGCAGCATTTGTACGTTGAACAGGGAGTTACCGTAGTCTGTGCTTGTTGCTAACGGCATTTTCTCGTGAACCCATAGTTTTTCATCCTCAACGTCGCGACGGAATTGGAACGCTTCCTTCTTCTTCGCCAAGTGACGCTGCCTATCCAACAACGGAGCCTTCAGCTGTTCGAATCGTTGTTCCACAGACTTCTTCTTCTCCTTGATCTCGTCCATCTTGTCAGGTACAGTCTTCTGCAAGTATTCAGCCTGAGTCTCCAGTTCGGTGACTTGCTTGGCTTTGACGGCCATCTGTGTCTCGATCATCTGTTGCTTCTGCATGAGAATGTTCACAGATGCCAGATCAGTGCCGGTGTCGGTGTTCTCGATTTGTTTCTCGAGTTCGTTCATCCATGAATCGATGTCGTCGCAGGTCTGGTGGAGAAGAACCTCTCGGTTGGCGTCAAACAGACGTTCGCCCTTATCCTTTGTGGTTGTTTGTAGGTTTTCGAACTGATCTTGGAGTTCGGTCATCTTCGGGGAGATGACTTCGACGAATTCTGGCTTCTGCTTCATGAGTTCTTCAGCAGCGTTCTGTACGGCAAAGAGGCGTTCCTTGTTAGCCGCGATTTCTGCTTCGAACGCTTGATGGCGGGTCCACTTAGAGTGGATTGTTTTGGCGGAGCGGTATGTGTCATCCTGTGCGGTGACGTTCTTCTCTTGTACCCATTCTCCGAGTTCGTCGCAGTCTTGTAGGAACTGGTGTAGTTGTAGCTGGTCTTGCAGTTTCTCCATTTGTTGGAGAGCCTTTTCGCGGTTGGCGTTGCGTCGTGCGTCGATGTTTTCGGCCTTGCGCTGTATCTTGTCGGCATCGAAGTGCCTCTCCTCGACCAGTCTGTTGGCGAACTGAACAACGGAATTGATCTTGTCGTCGTTGGCTTCCATGGTGGTGAGGAAGGCTTCGTGTTCCTTGATCATGTTCTCGGCTTGTTCGAGGTTGGTCGGTGGCTCGGTCTTGCCTATCCTGTGAACGGTATACCTTGTTATTAATTACAACAAAGAATGTGGAGTGTTACAAGGGTCTCTTGGTGCTTATATGTCGTGATAGGGTGGCGCTATTGGTAAACATTTGTGATATAAAAAATAAATAAATAAATGAAAAAACAAGATGGCAGCATTAGTTCCAATTTTGGCCACGCGCCAAAAGAACCTTGTAGCGTTGCATGTTTAAGTTCACGTTCAAACAGACGTAAAAATGTCGCGGCCGGATTTTTTTGTACACTTTTCTAGATTATCATCTCTCGGTGTTGAACCGAGCATTGAGAATACAATAGAGCATCTCAGCGTGTCGAAAACACACTGTTCGATTTTCAACTCTCGACGCTAAGCAGCACGTTGAAGATCCAGTGCGCAAAAAAATCCCGCAGCGATTTTACCACCAATGTGTTTATGGAAGTAGTATTTTAGCAGTGTACGACTAAACGCCGACAGATACTACGCCGACAAACTGAACACCGACAAGACTACTTCGACGGGACTCTTCGCCGACAGGACACTTCGCCGACAGGGTTCATCAGGTAGGTAACAGGTTAGGTTAGGTTAGAATTGCGACCCACCGCGCTACTTCCATGTTGGTGGCAGTTACTTGACTATTTAGTAATAGCACAAGGATGAGCTTACTCACCGAAGATTTCTGTAGGCGTAATGTCTGTCGGCGTTTAGTCGTACACTCGTATTTTAGACTCTAGCATCTTATTTCTTCAAATCTAGACAGCTATTTCGCTTATCATCATTTCGTCCACAATGCCCAGTACATACGCCCCGCACGCATACCTGTGCTCCTGGTGCGACAGCAGCACCTCGGCCTGGCGCGCGTCGCGCTGCAGCAGCTGCAGCTCCAAGCTCTGCGTGAGCAGCTGCTGCCTGTTCTCCCACATCTGCTGCAGCTCGGCCCAGCCCTCGCGGAGAGCCTTCAGGCGCTCGCGCAGGAACATGTACTGGGGGTCGTCTTGTGTTGATGGCTCCTGTTGGAATGGTAATAAAAAGAGTGCCGTTTAGTCTGGGTAAATGAAGATCTTGCTCACACTACACTAACGACCCTGTCGGTTCAACAAGATTCTGAATCATACTACTGGTGTCAAAAATATGGACTTTCTGATAACACTGGTCTCTATGTCTAGATCAAAAATTTTAGACTGACTATAGACTGTATTCTTAGCATATAAGTCTCGATCTATAAGACAGTTGGCAGTCATTCTACCCCAGACCGTCGCAGTCTTGACTCTGGTCTGGGGCCGTATTTTACACATGCATGACACATGACACGTCATTATCACTTCGCGCAAGACCATCCGTTTTCCACAGCAGAACAATAAAGGCTTTAAACTCTTCATAATACAACCCTTAACCCCTCAAGCGTCAACGGAACACCAAGTGTGCATAGTGTCACAGCTGCCATTGGACGATGGTGTTTTACGTTTATTTGCACTTGCAACACGATTTGGCTGTATCATTCGACTAATCGATTCATAATTGACCGGTTTTAGTAACATTTTAAAGGGAACACCACCAAAATGAACGAAAAAAACCTTTTACAATTATGCATCTGTGGTTTTTGACGCGAGACGCCATTGTGCCGCCATTCGTGTCGAGATTCTGCCGTGTTGTTTTCGTTTGTAAAATGAACGTAAGACGAAAGCAATAAGTAAATCTTATACAGAATTACTGAGAATTAAATTTAGATTTCGAATTGATTTAAGGTTTATCGAAAAGTGATAAAAAATTCAGTAAAAAAGGCTACGAATGTTTTGTAACGCACAAATTTTGACGATGATGGATGCCGTATTGAGTCAATTTGAGTCATGTTTTTATGATAAATATTGTTGTATATTGTTTGAAATACACATAAGTGGCTAGCTTATTAATCTACGAACATAATTTGATTAATAGCTACTAATATTATTGCGTATTGTCATTGGAAACGTATTTCAAAGAGTAAAATTCGGCGATATTGCCGGTACCATGAGATAACGAGATAGCGGTCATGGTACGGGGGACATTCGTCAATGCAAAGTACTAACTGCAAAAAAAAAAAAAACTGATTATATTTATTATAGTTTTGTGATAGCATTTTTATTATTTTATGTAGTTTTCTAATCTATCATGTCTATGAATAATAGATGTCGAGATATTTTTTTTTCTATTGATACATCGCGAAGTATAAGTTCAGGCAAATTTTATCATGATGTCAGTTACCTCCACATACTTAGTTTTTGTTGTTTGGCATAATTGGACTATTATGTTCCCGCTGCTGGGACACAGGCTTTCTCTCTGAGAATGTGTGGGTTGATAGGTGGATTTAGGTATAAGGAAAGATAGATATAATAATTTAGTAATGTACTGTCCAACATAATTGTTACATAGCTGTTAGAAAATTAGTGTACAAAATAATGATGGCTCATTATTTTCAAAGAACAATATCGAAATAATGATTGGTATATCTCAAAACAAAAAGTCTGACGTTTCATTGAACAGGTTGTTATTAAAATCTAAAAGTAACAGAATATAATAAAAATAATAGTTTTTAATAAAATAATAACAAAAAATCTTACTTGAAAATTATAAACATACAAATATTTCGTTCGCAGCGTTTTTGCGCCAACGGTACTTTCTGGCCGCTGCCCGCCATGTCAGATTGCCAGCGAGCGGCAGTTTAGCGACCGAATGCGCGAATTTGCCGCCATATTTTTTCGTTGTGTTATCAAATAGTTTTTATTCGTTTTTACAGTGTAGGACATTATATCTAAGCGGAATAATTTGTGTGAACATTGCCTACACATTATTGTGTTATCCTGTAAGTGTTTTTTGGTGAATATATGTGTGAATTCGTTGTAATGTGATAAAGTTTTACGGCTATGTCAGTGAAAATGATAAAAGTGAAAACATATGACATCACTGCGAGATAAGGTCAGATTTATTTGCTTATTGAATGGTATAAATAGTTAGATAAACTCATAACGAAGCCAGGAAGGTATAATATATACCATGATAATGGCTATAAATTGCCGATATCTCAGTTTTTCTGTAGGTCTACCCAAAAATCAAAAAGTACGTTCAACTACACCGACACTTGGGGCGTTTCGGCGAGCGGGCGGCCAGACGTGTGAGGGGTTAATAATGATATACGTACGGCAGTGATCTTCTCTCCGTATTCCATCATCTTGGCATACTCGTCCTTGTAGTTGTCGATCTCCTCCTTGATGGTCTGGTGCTGAGACAACAGCTTCTCGGCCTCCGCCAGGTTTGAGGGCGTGTCTGATAGAGAAAGAGATGTTATAACTTAAATACACTATGTTGGCTGACCATTGTAGCCTATTTTGGCTGAGTTTTTATGGCTGACACACATTTCATAACGCGATGCAACATCGCAATTTAAACATCGACTCTACTACTGAAAGCGTGTGTTTATTGATATAAGTTTTTTCTTGCGACGTCACATCGATTTAATGTGTGTGGCTCCTTAAATTATATAGGAAATTTTATGAAAGATTTAAACACAATATCATTACATTTAAATCGAATGATATTTTTTAAATTCCATAAAATTGCCATGCATTTTTCATCATCATCACATTTAATTTCCCATTGATCATTTCGAATTCATTCAAAGCATTAAGACAATGTTTCTTACCCTCTGAAGCAACGTCGGTCTGAGTCTTGGTGAGCCAGGCCTGGAAATGGTCCACGGAACGCAAGAAGCGGTGCAAGTCTCCCGCCTCTTCCAGTTTGGCATCGCGCTCTTTGAGCTGTGGGAAATTGTATGATTAGTCAAATTCAAAATTCAAATGTTATAAATAAATAAGATACCATCAAAATGTATGTAATACTCAAATGGATGACAGGATTACTCAGATTTTTTAGTCACAGAAACGAGTTTGACTTGCTGCTCAAAATGCAGTAGCCTTTTTTCTAGGAGTTACTAAGTTTATGAAGCGAGCACAAAGTTTATGTGATGTTGAGCTTCTCGTTGTAGTGGTCATATGATGTTGAGCTTCTCGTTGTAGTGGTCATATGATTTTTTTTGTTAGAAGTTAACAACCAAAGTTATTTCAATGTTTTATACAAGTGATACATAAAATAAATTTGTACACAGCTACATACCATGTGCGTGAGCTGCTCCCAGTTGTCGGTGATGGTGGTGACGCGGTCCCGTATGAGCTGCGCCTCGTCGGGGTGCTCGCCCTCGATGGCCGCGGCCTCGCTTTCTAGCGACGAGATGCGCGCCTGGATGGCGGCCAGGTCGCGCTCCATGCCCGACAGGCGGCGCTGCAGGGTCATCACGCCTGCACATAGGTTCGGATTAATAATAATCAACCTATATTGGGCCCACAGCTGGGACTGTGTAATCTACCACGAGGGGCCCAGTGCCTGTTGGCGGATGTCACATGTCTTCAAATTTTTGGTCCTAGGACATGCCGGTTTCCTCACGATTTTTTCCTATCACCGTTTTGAGAGCAGTAATGATAAAATAATTTACACGAAGTAAACCGACTTTCTAGGTTCGAACCTACAACCTACAACGCGTAAGTCGCGGCGGTTACCACTGAGCCACCACTGCTCTGCCGGGATTAATAACAGGTCCAATTTGAAATGTTAGCCAGTGATTCAAGAGTAACAATTAATAATAAATTGTTTCCGAAACTTCAATGATATGGGTGTGTGGCGTTTATTTTTTTGGATCGTATTTTCTCATCGCAATCTACGAGAATACAGTCTCAGTTATTCCCTGAGCCAGATTATATTTTAAATTTTAATATAATACGATGTTCAAACAGGTCTTGGTGTGGAAAATCATAAGATGAAATTACAAAATAAAATTGTACCTAATGACATCACTTCACTTTGAAATAAAATAATGAAAATGATTATTGAAAAACATCGCAAAACTATACAATAAAATAAACAAACAACCGCGAACTGCATGAATCTTCATAAGAGTGTTGATGCATTAGTTATTTTTATTGACTTTGTAACCACATTATCATGGAAACCAAAGACAACGCGCCAAGTATGATCGTATTACATGACGATTGTCGTACCTTTGTTACAGTTTTATAATTACTTTTATAAACTATGTAGTATCCATGCGCATACGATGGTCTGAATTGTGCCGAAAAATATTTCGCAATATTCAAACTATTGAAAACATATCTGTTTTAACATTATGCAGTGTCTAAGTCGTTTTTTCTGCAAACTGTATATTTTTCAGGCGGCTGAAAACCAAACTTATATAAACACAATACTCCTTACTATAATTTTATTAGTTAGTTACAGGATACTAGAGAAAAAAGAAAGTCATAAATCTAAATTGTCATAGGTACTCATTTTGCTGCTGACAAGACTTCAAAAAAAAACCTACAACAAAAGGTACAAAATTCTCACCATTGAGATCCATCTCCAAGTTGTCGGTCTGCTGCAGGATCCTCTTCTTGTCCTCGATCCAGGAAACAGTCTCGCGACATTCGATGTGGAACGTCTGCACTCCCTGGGCTGACTTCAGATCGTCCTTCTTTGATTCAGCCTGGGTTGAATAATTAGAAAGTTATTTGTTATTCTTATAGAGAAGCTACACCACACAACTTTCAGGTGTGTTGATGTGAACAGCTTTACTCCATTTGAAATTAGATTAGACATTTAAACAAACCTTTTTTTACAGTCCGTTTAACCGATTTCGATTTCTATTCCGTAGACATAAGGATTGCATTGAAATAAAAAAAAGTGGTAACAAAATCAACTGTTTACTGCAGATGCCATTTATCATGCTACCAACGTAACAGAATAGTCAAAATCAGTTGAATGGACTGTAAAAAAGGTTTATTTAATGTCTTATTTTATTTCAATCGGAGTATAGATGGATCTAAAAAGGCTGGGACAGACTGGACGCTGAACGCGGCGAACCAGTTATTGTGGGAGTGGATTATGTCCAGCATCGGACTGCTATAGGCCGAGTTGATTAACATAATAGGATCCCCGTTCGTACCTTCTCCCTCAGCTGGCTCCAAGCCCCGTTGAGTGCGGCCTGTCGCTCCTGTATCTTGGCAGCCTGCGGGTGCTCCACGTGGATCAGCTGGCGCGCTAGCTGGTTCACCACGGCCACGCGCGATGCGTTGGCGTTCATCTCCTTATCGAAACCGTCGTATCTGTGGATAAACGAATCATATTAATTAATGTCGTTCCATAACATATTTACCTTGAAAGGCCCAGAGTTTCATGAAGCGATACAAGACAGGATTAGGTCGTTATAAGCTTTTGATTAAACAAAAGTTTTTAAAACAATGTCAATATGAAATTAAGAATTTCTAAGCTCCACAAGGTCGGTACAAGTTATAGGAATCCTCTAAATGCCAACAACACAAGACTGGTCGACATAGCGATGCTTGGAAGAAGCCTATGTCCAACCGTGGACACCTTTTATAATGATGATCAAACGTCGCTCTGACCTGTGCTTCATGATCTCCACGTCGTCGATGTCCTTGGGCGGCAGCATGGTGTCCAGCATGCGGTCCTTCTCGGCGATCCACTGGTCGGCGGCGTCGGCCTCGGCCAGCAGCTTGCACAGCGACAGCGCGTCCAGCAGGCGCTGCTTGCGCAGGCGCGCCAGCTCGGCCAGCTCGCCGTGGCGCGCGTCGATGGCGGCCAGGCGCGAGCGCACCTCGCTGCTGTTCGCGTCCGACGGGCTGAGTTCTTGAGCCTGAGCGTATAAAAATAAGCCAATTATTATCAATTGAAGTTCTCCTACTCCTTTTCCCAGTAGTGGAAATCATGACGATAGTAAAAAATTCAACTACTAATATAACTTAATTTACTGTCCCTATATTGTCCTTTATTTTGACCTTACTATCTCGAAAACCATGAAAATGAGACCCATGATGAAAATTGTTGCTGTCACCATTTTGGATTTTCATTTTGACCTCACTATTGACTGTATCACCATCGAAAACCATAAAAACGACCGGCACGATGAAAAAAATTTAAAATTTCGTTGTCGCCATTTTGGATGATCATTTTGATCTCACTATCATCTTCAGCACCCTCGAAAACCAAGAAAAGCTCACTCTCTCGGTCTTTCTATTTTATTTGATAAAAAGTCGAGGCATTACACTTTTTCGTTACATACTCTACTGCTCCAATAAATACAAAAATAACACGTACCTGTTGTTTGAGCTGCTGAATGACGTTGGCGTAGTTCTTGAGTTCGTCAGTGACATCCTTGTGTTTCTTCAGCAGACTCTGTACTTGCGCCTCGTCCACGCCAGTATCCTCGGATGATACCAACCTGATCACAACAATAGAACATTAATTTACAATCTTTAACTGTATACATTAATAAAACTTTACATACAATTTGTTACTGATAAAACTGTTAAAACTGATAGAAATGATGGCGATGATATACCCAAAGGTCGGTGATAATTGCATAGCACATTAAAAGTAGCACAATTCATTGCCTTATTAACGTTGTCACACAGACCATTTTTTCCAACATTTGAAGCAATGGATTAGGAATATCCTTAAAACTGATTCAGATTGTAATCGATAGTGTGTTACACGAATAGGTAGCTACAAATTCTTTAAGATATATTTTATGTTAAAACATTAAATAAATATAAAAGAGTCATACCTAAGAGTATCTAACATCCAGTTGTCGATGTCATCAGCATCAGCGAACAGTTGGTGATAGCGCACGGCAGCGTCCAGACGGTTCTTGCGAAGTGAGACCATGTCCAGCAGGTGGTTCCATTGAGACAGGATGTCGCGGAGACGGTCCTATACACGGAAGTATACAGGTTATAGTGAATAAGTACGTATTATATTGTATTTTTTTTTTCATTAAAGAAATACGTGTGCGAATTAATAATAAAGTGGCAACACATTTAATATGAGGGATGTTGGAAGATGGGTAGGACAACTCTAGGCGAGAGAGCTGGTTTGACAGGTAAGATGGAAGACGGTTAAAGAGACTAAAACGTACGTATGCGCGCGACCCGTATATCAGAAAAACGTAAAAGACATTTAAGAAGTTTGCTTTTTATTTACAACAATCTCTACATAAGGTAACATAACTATTGACCCCTTTTGGGGCTGGAACATAATATAAACTTCTTTATCATACGATAGAAATAGTCACGTCTTTACCAACAAGCTCACCATTTTTGGTAGGACCTAACATTCTAAATGGTAATTGAGTTATCTCCCAGTAAAGTTAAACAATTTACTGTGTTCCATCACTTTATAGCCAGTGCAGTAAACCCCTTACGCTTTTTTAATTTGTATTGCTGATTGGGCCTGCTCTTGACTCGAAAGCGATGGATGAAGTCTATGATGGAACAAGCATGCTCAGAAGATGCATTTTCACTCTTGCTTTGAAGGCTGATGGATTAAATGTGGACCGGAAGACAGACACTAGCAGAGAATACCACACTTTGGCTGTGCGCATATTTCTGTGTCAGTTGTATAAGTGTGGGTGTGATCTATTTTAGACCTTGTCTTCGCATACCATTAGGTGGAACTAAGGTCAAACATGACCGAGGGAAAACTTTATCCAAAAGTAAGTATTGTTTACCTGAATCCTATCAGCTCCGAAGTGTCCTTGAGAGATGAGTTCATCTCCCACAGCGGCCACGCTCATCAGTTGTGGCTCGTGAGCTTGTACGTCGGCTTCCAAAGCCTTGTGTTTGGATATCAGCAGGTACACTGGATAACAAAATTATTGTTACATTTACAAGGTTTTAAAAAAATAAGGGAGTTAAAATAAAGGAGTCAATTTCGGTATCCAATGTCACATGAACATGTAGCATAATTAACGCAAAACCTTATACATCCCAATTAGAGTATAAAGTTAAAAGCATAATACACTTTTTATTATTTTATTTGTAGAATCTAACTGTTATTATTAAGAAAATTGTGTTGACCCTAGCATTTATTTTATGCATTTAAAATTGAGTCTTATTGCCTTGAGATAAGATTTTTTTTTTTTACTATCGGCAGTCTATGGCAAAATACATAAGATTTGAAAAAAATACCCATATTAAAAGTTACTGAAATCAATACAGTAGTCAATTATGAAACAAACTACTTTCAGGAATTGCGTTTATTCTGTTTCACCTCCTATATTTTTGTCGTAAAATAGTCGTAGTCCTTTGTTGAAATAATTCATTTCGATCGGCTCGCAAACTTGAATCAGGGCTAATCATTTATTGGAAAGACATACATCGGGTTCGAGACTCAGCCTCAAAACAAATGACGTAACAGCGGGAGCAGCGGCGACACGACGTCTGTATTTGACTTCCTCCCCTTCACTTCAATCATTACAACGCGCCACGTCGATGCAATAAAAACAGACTGATATTTGCCCCATTCCATTCTTATGGTGGGACTGCACATTGGTATTCGGTATTTGCGTTTTTTACTGTTTTTTATTCGGCTATATAGTGTAGAAGTCCGAACAACTCGAACACACCGTTCATACATGAACTATATCGTCGTAAATTCGCAATCCTTTGATGTGTGACCAAAAACCGACAACCAGGCGGATACGAGTGTTCGTGTATTTGCGTTTTCATCTTATACATACACTAATAACACACCTTCGAACACGAATAGCGATGCGATGTGCCACCATTACAGTAATAATTAAGTATGACGACTTAGTTAAACATCCTTTGTACTGTGCTACTGGCCAATAAATAACTATAACTAAGACTTTGAAAATGTCTTGGCACTTGAATTATCAATTTGTAAGTAGATGTATTTAACATCAAGATGGTTTATTCTTTTGGAAAATGTTAAACAGATCATTATAATGTAGTTACCGGTAGTAAGATCATGTCCGATGTCATCAACGGAGACGATCTGCTCCTTCTCCTTGATCCAGTTCTCCTCATCAGCCATGTCCCAGTAGAACTGCCACAGTTTGCGGCTGTCCTCCAGACGCTTTCTGTTACGAGGGAAAATATGAAGTGAGAAACAATAAAAAGTTAAGTCTGATTGGATGCTCATAATAGTCTCGTATGTAACTTCCTGGACTTGAGGTGATTCTTGGGGAAGACCTGTCAACACATTTGATCTGATGCTATGATGATGTCATTGTAAGTGTTATATTTACACATTGAGTAAATCCGTTTCAGAAGAATTGCCAAATTGACAGGAAATGTCAAACAAACAATCACTTGAAATGTATCTTGTGTCACAACAGACGTGAATTTATGAAATCATTCAGTATAGTTGACGTCATACTACCATCAAACTATACATTTGCGATCCTAAAAGTTCAGACCAGAGTCTGATCTTGCTGAAGGGCTTTAAATCATCATCCTCCTGCAGTTACCCGAATATATTTGGGCTCAACGCGTCACTGCGCTAACGCTGCGTTGTTCTCTTTAATAAGTATCTGTCAATCATCATCTTTGCGTATTCCGATCATACCATTATATCTTTCTCACAAAGGTATATGTATAATGTATGTTACCTGCGTTCAACAGCAAGATGCACAAGTTCAGCATACGCATTCTCCAGCTGTTGAATACGCTCCACTGTGATGGCGGGGTCGCACGGACGGTATCCGCCCTCCTCTTGTTCCAGGAAGCGCTGCGATTGGCCTACTACCACCTGCAGGTTGAAAGGGTATATTGTAGGATTTGTTGGTTAATAATTACATGACTTTACAGCCCAAGCGAGACGGTGCTGAAAAATTGTATCACTAACGCAAAAAGGCAAAGAACACTCAACAAATTCATATATTCTAAGTCTGCATGCTGAGAACCTTTTCCGACCCCATAAAATGTTTGTTTTTAAAATACATTTTTTCTTTAAACTCCAAACAACAGCTTTTGACCTATGTTGTGTGTGTTTAGTCTGTTGTCAATTTTGTTTTTCATAGTTGTTTTTCCAAATTCAAAGATATTATTTATAACATGTAAACTCCTTTGTTTGACGATATTGACGCAGAACTGTTCAATGCATGAATACTGACCTTGACCCTTTCTCCAAGCACATTGATATCGGCCTCGACCAGCGCGTGTTTCTGCAGCAGATCCTCGACGCCCATCAGATGCTTGCCGTAGTCGTCCGTCAGCAGACGCATCTTGATCTCTTCCATGGAGTCCAGGATGTAAAGCATCTCCTGTGGGTGGAAATATTGCGTTAAGATTGAAAACATAAAGAGTTTCTTAAATCAAGTTTTATATCTGGTGAAATGCAAAACTTACTTTTGCCTACCATTTGTATTAAGCTCAATTATGATTACTTGTTTTGGTTTTTACTATTGCCTGATATCACAATACTAAGGAACATTCCAAGGCTTTCAGTCTAACTGGATGCAGCTGAATACCACTATTTTACATGGAGTGACTGCTTATCTGACCTTCACAACCCAGGTATTGGGTTAATACGATACCCCTTTGAAATACTACTCCATATAGAAGACTAGTCATCCATCACATATTCGACTAAATTATAAAACTTCTATTGTCAGCTCACATACTTTCCTATTCAAGAGATAACCAACACTTGGCCGGATAGGAAAATAAACCTCTTTCTCTCAGTTTAATCACTAACTCCATCTATAGGGGAAGCCTAAGAACATCGGATTCTATTTGGCTGGATCGCTCGATTAGTAGTAGAAAACGCTCTTTTTCAGAGTATTAACTCATTGGTAGCGACTGCCTAATACCCAGCAGTAGATAGTTGTCCCACTGTGCACACCTGGAAGTTCTGCTGCAGCTGCAGCGACAGCTCCAGGCGCGCGCGGCGCGCCCGCAGCAGCTCCAGCAGGTAGGCCCACAGGCGCAGCACGTTGTCGCGCCGCGCGCACACGCGCTCCATGTCGTGGTACCTGCGGGGGTGTGGGCGTTAGTGGGCGACAAGCTGGCGAACGTCTAAAGGACACAACTGGTAATACTTGTGTAGTTTCGCATGGAAATTAATAGTGATGCCACAGAACTGTCTAAAACAAAATCGATGATGATGACGGCCAAAAAAGGCAATATGAAGAAAGATGTGAAATTCAATGGAGGACGACCTTTAAAAAGATCGTCCCCCATAGAACTTCATATCTCCAAAAATGTTATTGATAATAGAATTGTTATGATAAAACGGTCAATGAAGATGTGATTACGTTTTCATATTTGCAAGGCTCTTTGAATTATTCGGTCTAGCAATGGTTGGTACAAAATTAATGACACCAATATGTTTTGTGAAATAATCACCCAGTGAGGTGATGTATGCTGTTATAATTCAGTTACTTTCGTTTGTTTAAAAGGTGGCAGTAATAATCTGTCTCAGCAAGTAATTTAAGCGGTTCTAAAGATAAATATATTTTTTTATTTATTATGTACCTCTCAGCCTGCAACTCGGAGCACACAGCAACAACGGCCTGCACGCGCTCCTCATACGCGAAGATGTCAGTTTCAATGGCTTCATGTTTCTTAGCGGCTGCCTCCACAGCGGCGAGGTCGAAACCGAAGTTATCCTGGCTGACCAGACGCTGGTTCTCAGACAGCCATGTCTCACGCATCTGTGCTTTGCGGTTGAATCTGAAAGTATAGAAAAATATTAGGAACGTCACATCACGCCTGTTGTCGGCGAAAGTGTAGTTAGAATTGGTCACCATTGCATATTTTTTTAATTAACTAAGAAAGTATTCCAACTTTATTCAAAGCAAGCGAAAGATAAAAGAAACGTAGTATCTACAGAACATAAAATAAATCTTCTGCGCATGAAATGTAATGACGAAAACGCCACAAATGACATTCGTGTAATAAATAAGTCCCAGAAATGTCAACCAGTACTCTGCCTTTTTAAGACCTTAAGTAAATTCTTCTTAGCGTGTCGATAGTAATCTAAATACAGTCGGCCCAGAATTTGGCTACGAGTTTGGCATCGTCAGCAGCGTCCATCAACTGATACAGCGTGCAGACAACAGGACACGCTGGACAAGATATAAAGTGCCCCATTGTTTGTGCGACGATGGAAATACAAAGTTTACTTAGAAAATGGGTTTACTGTTACACTTATTCCTTACACAACGCGAATCTGCTAAACTCTGTGTCATGCGCCAAATTAACTTATGCCGACCACATAGTATATAACATACTGCGTTTATTCCCACATATGTATATGTTTACGAAGAGCTAAATTCGCCAACTACAAACTAACTATTTGCATGAATAAACTGTCACAAATTCAAAATTATTATTCCTCGAATAATAAATATCCAGCATAGGTAAAATCAGCCCTATTAAATAAAACAAGTAACGGAAAATTCACTTTACCTGGCAGCAAGTTGCTCAAGCTTCTCCTGCCTGATCAGCTCCTCCCTGAGAGCCAATTCCCGTTCATGTTCGGACTTCTCCAGCCTCTCCCAAGCACGGTTGATGTCATGGATCATCTTGCCTTCGCGCGGCGTGTACGGCTTCTGGTTGGCCGCCCGCATGCGAGATTGTAAGGTAAAGAGAAGGACTTCCAAGTTGCCTTTCTCGACGAATCTGTAGAAATAATGGACAGATTAGGTAAAGATAAAAGTGGTCTCTGTGGTTCCGTGTGGTGCGGACGTAAAATGACGTAAAATAATAGCACCATCCCATTTCTTCCCGTGGGTGTCGTAGAAGGTTACTAAGGCTTGAAACTGCGTTATGCGGGCGCCCGCGACGGTCACCCGTCGCGTGTCTACGCGAGTGGGCTCCGTGGGATCGTGACGACCCCCGTCGCGAGGCCATTTTATTTACTACTAACTGCTAACCGCGGCTCCGAACCGTGGATGTCGGAAATTATCCCACGGGACTTGCAACCGCGACCAAAAGCCTACCCTGCGACGGAAGCCCGCGCGGGGTCCCCGTGACGGAGCATATTTGTATGAAACCGTGCGGACGTCCGCTTTACACAGTTTCAGGCCTAAGGGACTTACCACAGAATGGGCAGCAGCGTTCTCTATGCATTTGACCACCGTACTGCGATCGCCAACCCGCCTGCCAAGCGTGGTGATTATGGCAAATCCCCTTTTGGGGGAGGCTTATGTCCAGCAGTGGACGTCTTTCGGCTGATATGATGATGATGATGATAAGCGGTCTTATGATTTTGTAAATATAAAAGTATTATAACACGCCTGTAATCCCCGTAGGGTTAGGCAGAGACATTAGGCCTTTAGTACACCCACATTTCGCCAGAAATGTTTAGGTCCCATGTAATAGGGGGCAAGCCTATTGTCATCAATGGGGCACAAATTCAGACTATGTGCTGCTAATGATGGAAAACCCGACTTACACTCCAGCCAAATAGCATTATCTGGTGAAAATACTAAAGCTTTTAAAATGTGTATAGTAAGTGGTTACAATTGATCTGTTTTTGTTATTCTAAAACTTTAAATATGAGCAGTGCAGTGTGCATAAAGGCGCATTGTTATGATTTAATTACATGATAGATATAATAAAATCATAACAATGCGCCTACAACTTTGCAGAAGCTCCTACAGGCATTGTTTACTTTCTTGGAAATGAATGAATTGTGTAAGCAATACGTAAAATTAGAGTTGTTTATTTTCACTCCCACTTCATACATGCTGATCTGGCATTGAGCCTGTCTGGCACGATAGAAACTCTTCTGAATATAACTTTTTCGTTAATTCAGTTTGTAGTTGAAAGTTTACTTACTTGGGTGGTTTCTCCACAGTGCGATAGTTAGCGAACTGAATGAGTTGCTGACGGACGCCTTCGAGTGAGTTCGCGAATGTTCGGTCGCCGAGCGCTTCGATAGTACGCTCGATCCATTGCAGGAGATCGCTGTAACACAAACATAATATTAGTGATTTAAAAAAAGAAAGAATAAAACATCAGTCCATAAATTGATATATCTTTACAAAAAGTATAAATATATGCCAACCTAACGCCATTCTGTACCAGTCAACCATAAGATGATTTAGAGATAATGGACCGCCTATGGCATTTCTGCATTGTCTTTTCAAGATATTTTATGGCTGATTTCCAACTTAAAAAGCCATTGATGCCAAGGCAGTAACCTATTTTTCGTTCAATTCGCTTACATATCGATTTCGTATGCAACGACGGCTGCATATCAACGAGACTGATATCTGAACGAAGAGAAACAGGCTATCTGAAATTCGGTTTTGTGATAGCTGATGTGGACCATCATGCATGATGTTGTTTTCGTTGAGCACATTCTGACCCACAGCTTAAGCCCAGGATCACCTACAGTTGGGTACAGACCTCCCCTTGCTTCTGCCATACTTCCCGGTACATGTCGTCCACGTTTTAGCCGAAATAAATAGTGCACCAAAAATTCATCTTTTTGCTGCCACAATTTTATTATGCCACCTCAAAACCTACTTTCCACCTCTGTCTGATAAAGCTGTGGCTATACTGACCTCGTGAGCGTCTCGTACTCCTGCATCATCTTCTCGTTCTCCATTGCGATGCCGACCACCTTGCCGATCCTCTTGCCCTGCACAGTCTCCTGCTTCATCTTGCTGAAGTAGTGGTAGTACGTCACCACGTATGTGATGATTGACTTCTCGTCTGGGTGGTCGACAGCGATATCTGGGGACGAAATTATGTTATAATGTGATGTAATAATTGGGTCTGGATTTATGCTAGGTTGATGGCAATAGGCTCGCCCCCTATTACATGGGGCTCAAAACATAACTGGCGAAATGTCAGTGCACTATAGTTGTATCTCGGCCTATCTTATCGGGGAGTACAAACGTAATGTTACATTGTGCTAGTGAGTTAAAGCTTAAAACAAAGTTGTAAATCACAATATGCAAAACTGGGAGCAGAAATGGCTGTCTGCCTCATGGTACATATAACTATCTATCTATGCGATTTTTAGCAAGCTTCAAAATGTGGTCGCCACTGCGCCAGACGGCTTCAAAGAAGTTTTACAAGGTCAACAGTTTTACTGCAGTATAATAATCAGTTTCTGGACTTTTGATTTTGGCCTTTCTTCCCAAAGTTGTTGGATAGGAAATTTCGAACTCATCTAGTTTCAAAATATAACATATTTTTTTCCTTGTAAAAGTGTTTTTTTTACAGAAACATGTACCATTTATCATAATACTATACTTCTCAGTTAGGGAACCAATTACATGGTAATTTTAGGTCCCAGTCCCATCCATGTCAAGCGTAATAGCTAACCTACATCTGCCCGGTGAAATTCAGCTTACATTATTAAATTATATGATGGATGAGTAGCTTACCTTCAGCATCCAACAGCTTAGTAAGTCCAAGCTTGTCCTCAGCAACATTGAAGGCATTATTCAGGTTATGCATAGGATTGCTTCTATGCAGCTTGTCAAACTGAATGAGGTCGGGCCTGTGCTTGTGTATGATGGCGTTGAACGCGAGCCCGTCGCGCCATGAGGTCGTGAAGTTACGCACGTTGACATTGTTGTAGCCAGCTGTCTTCATTTGACACCACAGGAGTAGAGCGTCCTTGGCGGATTTAGTCTCTTTATTGTCGGTTTCTTCAATTGTGATGTCTTGGATCTGTTAAAAGGAATTCACATATTAGGGTAAAAACCATTCTGAACTATTTTTATTCTGTGAGATGTAGCGGTTTTCAAAAAATCGACGAGTTGTAATAAAGGGAAATTAATATAAAGATTTCTCTTAAACTAATAAATCATATCTGCCTAGCCTTATCCAAACTACGTTCGGGTCGGCTTTTATTCTAACTGGATTTCGCACAGTGCCAGTATTTTACATGGAGCAACTGCCTATATGATCTCCACAACCCAATTACTAGGTAATACTATCATACTCTTTGATGACTTTCAGGCTTCTGACGACCCAACATAACGAGTGCCAAGATCCACGACTGACAGACGGGACCAAGGGCTTAACGTGCTTTCCGAGGCACAGAAGGGTATTGGTGTTTAAAGATAGTCATCCATCCACAGACCTAACAGGGCAAGGCGTAGCTTAACCTGATCGATTGATCCATGTGCTCAATTAGGCTAAAATTCCCTACACATATCTGTACAAATTATTTGTAACGGTAATTTATCCGTTACGTCTGTGGTGATGTGTTGAATAGGGATAATAGGCCAGTAATGTGTTTTGTAGTAAAATACCACATTCCAACGTAACCAGTGAAATCTGAATTTGAGCGAATTGAGCAGAAACCGATAAGATGGTGTAAATTAATATTCTACTAATGTGAAAGTTTGTATGTTTAGATGTTTGGATGAAATTTGGCACACAGATAGTCTATAACCTGGATTAACATATAGGATATATTTTTATCTCAGTAGTACGTTCCCGTGGGATATTTTCTGACCGGCACGCGGGCAAAGCCGCTTGCAAAACCTAGTAAATATACAAGTAAACTATTACTTGAGATGCTTTTAAGATCAACTATAATTTATATAGTCTATCTAATCTATAACATAATGTTTTGACTAGCAGATATAAAGTTTATAACAGGAACCATTTCTAGCTCGCCCGCTATCATATGAGACTTAAGGTGGAACCGCCAGGGTACCCCACCAGGGTATGATTCTTTCATGAACTAGTCATTCAATGCGATTAAATCAACTGAGAGGTTTTTTTTTATCATCTAATAACTTCTCCTGCTCTGGGTGGAGCAGGAGAGCGTGTCAGACTAAAACCCACCCGTGTCCCTTTAGTTGCCTGTGTGCCAGGGGCCACGGTTTCTCTTTCGAACAACCCGCAGCCCTGGCAGTAACTTAGAGGGTGGAATTGATGATTTTAATGATGATACTGCGTACTTACGTGTACTTAATTTTACAATGTTTGTAAATTTGTGAGCACCATGTATCTATCATAAAATTAATTTATCTGTATTGCTTCAATTTCATTCTTTTTACCTATTTTGGTATGGTAATTTTATTCTGGGTGCATCGTTTTCACACATAATTACACAATGAATGTATGTTAAATATTGTAGTTAAAACATGTTAAAAGAGTAACGGTGGAGTTTCTTGCCCATTCTTCTCCATACGAAACTACATTTTGGGAGGGGCGATTAGAGTCAATTCTATTTTAATGTAGATGTTGACGTTCAAAAGTGCCTTTCAAGTGCCTATTTGAAATAAATGCTTTGACTTTGATAATTCCGTACCTAAAGCCATATTTGTTGTGATCGCGAATCATATTTTGACCAACATATAATCAGACACTCGACCTGAAAATTGCAAAAAAACGGAAGAAAAATTGAATTTAGCTGGCTACCTTAACACCACCTGGCGAACATAACTGGCCAAATGTAGGTCTACTTTAGGTACACCTATATCTCACTCTTCGGGGATTATAAGCGTAATGTTACGGTATAATGTCTAGCTTCACTGCACTTGCTATGGGTCAGTCAGTCAGCGGCAGCAGCAAGATAATTAACTAAGTTTTTGTTACTAGTCATAGAATATCAGGCCAGGGACAGGCCAAAGTGTCACGTGACAGCAAATCAGTAGTTGAGGGTACTGTAGCTCATGGAATATTATAGGTAAGTACTCGGTTGTCGATATGGCACTGATGGCACATCGTTTTATCACCTCATGTTCAAGAAAATAAATGATTTGGACAGTGGACAGTTACCCACTAGGCACAACACCCGTCTGATCGGCGGGTTCTCTTATTTCTGTGGCGAATGAGTAAACTTTACACCCTGTTTCTCATACCCCTATACATCTACCAAACCATGCCAAAATGTACGGGAATGACATTACCTGCGGAAAGATTACGTCGGGTCGTTTCCGCAGGTAATGTCATTCCCGTACATTTTGGCGTAGCGTTTGGCGTGAACGCTAACAGAAATGTGTTTTGTCTCAGTCCGTCTCACTGAGGGGTCTGTGTGCCATTACACATAGGCTGATCATGCAAACAGGTACATTATAGGCTGATCATGCAAATGATTTGATTTGAATTTTAGAACAAAGTTCGGGTACGTAGAGCTTCGTATCTATCACACATAGGCTATGTGACCCTCGATGTGTGTTAACCTGATGTGTCATATTAATTAACATCTAGGTACAGTCGACCGCACGTCAGTGGTAACACTCTGACCTTGAGCTGGCCGAGCGTAGTACAGCATATCTAAGCATATGCATAGAATAATCAGCCTATAACGGTCCCACTGCAGGGTGTGGGCTGTTATGCACTGCGCGAGCCTGGTGCGGGTTGGAAGCTGTCACATGCTATCGAGTTTTTTTTTTATTCTAGGACATGCCGTTTTCCTTAAGATGTTTTCCTTTACAGTTTTGAGAGCAGTAGTGATGAAATAAATTACGCAAAGTAATGTTGCTGCCTGGGTTGGAACCCACCACTGCTCGCAGCCGAACGTAGTACGGAGTTTCAATAGAATAGGAGGCCAGCTTATACCGGTTTTGTTGCCACTGAGACTGACGTGTGGACGTCTGTGTTGTTGGTAGTGTTCATTACCTGGAAGCGCAAGATGATGGTCCATATAAGACCGAGACTGAGCCGGGGGTTGCCGTCGACGATGTCGTGGGAGCCCATGTTTTCCAAGTGCACGCGTTGTTCGCGCAGGAACTGCAACGCCTTATCCACATTCTCCAAACAGTGGATACGCATCTTGCCTTTTGTTGGACGAGGCTGCAAACAGAAAGGAAAAGTCAATAAAAATATATCCCAGATACATTGCAATTGCAGCTAAAAACTACCATTCTAAGTGTTTCTAACCATTTGGTAGACCAATAGCTAGATGATCTGGTGCTACAGCGGAGATTGTAGCGGCATTGTATTGTCTCCGAAGCGGCTAGGGTGATGTAAAGCAGAGTAGGCCTATTCTCAGCAGTGTGAATGGCAGGCTGAATAGATAGATGGATAGCGTTTCTATAGTAAAATTGAACATTTAAAACTACCTCTTACCATTACCATTTTATTATTTATTCTACTACAAGGCGGAGGAAAGCACGTGCTTCCTAACATGTGCATAAATCCGACGTGCTTACAAAATTATCATAAGAAAAGCAAACTTGATAATATTATCAGACATGACAGGGATAAACAAAAATGAATGTTATCAACATTTTTATTCATATAAGCTAAGAAGGCAAATAAAACAGACTATTATTTTAATAACTCTTGTAACTTGGTTAGATAAATAGTTATGGCTCGGTTATTCTGTGATTATGGTGCCAAAGACCTATATGGAGACTGCGTGACTTCAAGCAATGTTAACTATCAGATAGGACTAAACATTATAAAGTCGTATTAAATGATGAAAAGTGGCAGGCGCGTGATGTTTGTCACGACGGCTTCAATACGATACCATTAATCATTGGGCATGGATATACTCTGTGGTACGGAGTTTCGTTTTATTCGTGGGACAAGCTTTGATTGACCGCTAGAGTTCAGGCTCTATTGAACGTCCAATCAAAGTGCTCCTTTCATGGGAATTAAAGAACACTTTAATTCACATGACATGACGGCTATTATATTCTATTACAAATCTCCAACAAGTAAACGTTGGTGATTTTTAAACGTCTACTTTTAAAATTTACTTGCGAACAATAAAGAGGACCTATCTTAGCTCCAAAACATGTTTTCAAGTTTCGAGTCCTGCAATGTCCCTAGAGTAGGACGTCTGCATAGGTCGTAAATAACAGAACAGAGAACGATAAATAATGCAGTTTATTCTACAGAGTACAAGAAGCAAGTCAAGTAGGTACCGTCACGGACAAAAGTATGTTTACACTTAGTAATTCAAAGCAAACAATTCACAAACGTTTATAACTAAGTATGTGAAAAAGCTATACCTACATAGGTATGGAAGCGGAAATTATTAAGTGCTGTGAGTGCTTATGCGCAGCACCTCATATTCCTACTAATATTATAAGTGTAAAAGTTTGGATGTTTGTTACTCAATGACACAAAAACGGCTGAACTCATTTGGATGACATTTGGCACACAGATAGTTTATAACCTGGATTAACACAGAGAGTACTTTTATCCCAGTAATACTTGCGCATGGGATAGTTTTAGACCTCCACGCGGGCAAAGCCGCTGGCAAAAACTTGTACTGAATATAGTATTTTGACCTTGTTTGGGATTTAATTAAAAGATTCTTCTCCTAACGTACCCCCGGCGAAATCGTTGTTGAATAACTAATATAAGTGTATGTGCATACCCATATTTTTGTCCTTGACTGTACAAGCATATTCCAAATACATTTCGGCTTGGCCGCGTCGCCAAAGCCTGGATTAAGTCCAGTTCTACAGGTCGAAGCTGGCCATTGTTTGCTTTTTATACAACATACGTATAAGAACTTGTATTTGAAACTTGAATACAATGAGAGGAACTCAATGACTTAGGCTGTTCTGTTTACGGGTGATCGCTTTGACAAGTAATTTAGGCAAAGGATTTACCAGAAAATTATAAACAGAATGATAATTATAAATAAAATTGAAGTGTCTGTTTGTAATGTCAAAATAACAGCTTTTTACTAAATGCACATGGTATACCCGGTACTTATATAAAACTCAATTCTTCAAATGACTGTCTGTCTGTTGATCTTAGTAACGGCTGGACCGATTATGACGGCACTTTCACTAGCAGATAGCTGATGTTATAAGGAGTAACATAGGTTATGGGATAATTTCTGACATTCACGTGGGCGAAACCGCGGGCACAACTAGTGTTTACTAAATCATGCTTGCAGGGTTTCCATAGACTACGACCTTTCATACTGGTTAGGTATTTAAAATACAAAGTAAAGTAAATACAACACATTACCAGAAGTAGTTTAACGTCCCTGCACTAGTTTTCTACTTTCTTTATTGGTTCACACAGCCCATAAGATGAGATTAATGAGGACATGAAAATGTTGTAAATAGGGCTGGGCAGCTTATCGTAACTTTTATAGGCAGTTTCATAAAAAGCGTCTATGAAGATTATGATTAAAAATACTCGTGAAAAACACCCAAAAACGAATCCAATATTGCTTATATGGGTTTCCTTTTTGGGTATGAGTAATGTGTGTGCCCTGTGCAGTATCGATTTTGAAGTGACGTGGGTCATTCGATAGCTTTAAAGGCTCCCACAAACAGGCACGACGGTGGGACGCGATTTTGGTATCTACACGAAGTTTTCATAGAAATGGATGATGGTGGTTTTCATAGTCGCGTCGGGCCTGTCTGCGGGTGCCGTAATTAGCTTAATGGTAGGTACTTTTCATGGCACTCATCTCGGAATATGTAAAAAGCCACTCGGTCTTACAAAACGAGATCTAACTTTAGTTGTGGCCTAAAGCTCTGAGTCAATTTCTGCATTTCCATCTCTATTTCGATTTGGGTAAAGTACTTCATACAAAAATGACAACTTGGCACCGAACAAGTTGTCAGTTTTGTTAAGAGAACTGGTTTTCTAAATATATTCGGTTCCTAATTAAAAAACTGGCCTGGTGGTTTAAACCTGATCTAAATAAAAACCTAGTTTTGTAGTGAGGGGATCTGTTTTTTCACAAAACAAAATACTGCCAGGGAAATTACATGTTTATTAAATTAAAACCCAACGTCAATTTGCCGTGTTACAGCCATTTTGATACGACAATCAAATAATGACAGCTGTGATTTGAATATACGGACAATTTAAGTTGTTTTTGTTTTGTATTTACTTTTAGCGGTTATTTTAAATTCAGTTTCTAACTTAATTGCAAATGTAGTCCCAGAACCCATATCATAAGACTTAAACTAATTTTAGTTACGCACTAGAAACTCTTTGTAATCGGGAAAATTAAAAGTATAAAACATGCTTTGTTCCTTATAATAACATAGCAGTACTGTAAACTGCCCACAGAAAATACAATAGGTAATAACTATTTTAACACGTTTGAACAGTACTTGAGGTAAAAGATTTAGGCTTCATAGTGGGAGTAATGACACCAATTAAGACTCGTTAACGCTTTAGTGAGTGGGTTTGTAACTACTACCTCTGTAAATAACACAAGGGAGGAACTTGGGTCGTATTATCGTAGAACTTTAAACGAGGAAAGTTAAGAGGATAACGCATAGTTATATTGCTGTTCCTCTCAAAATTATCATAAACTAGCTTTTGTCAGCCGCTTCGCCCGCGTGGAGGTCGGTGTATTATAAATATAAACCTTCCTATTGAATCACTCTATCTATTAAAAAAACCCGCATCAAAATCCGTTGCGTAGTTTTAAAGATTTAAGCATACATAGGGATATAGGGACAGAGAAAGCGACTTTGTTTTATACTATGTAGTGATAACTACGTGAAAGATGAAATTAAAAAACATCAGAGAGGGAAATTAAAAACAGATCTCAATTTTTGCCATCTCCACTTGAAGATATCGAAACTATTCGACACCATTAGGTACCTACTTGCAGGTACTGTTTATTACTACTTGGTACAGTCACGAGCACTAATATGTATACACTTAGCACATTTTGAAAGTTATTTACTTCTACTGAATTGATTCTAATTATTTATGTTCTTTTATTGCTCTTCTGCTCTTGACCTCGATCACGCCGGATCGAAAGGATAGATGAGGTCTATGATGGACCGAACGTGCCCAGAAGATGCATGTTCACTTTTTCTTTGAAGGCAGACGTGTTAAATGTAGAAGGGAACACAGCCGCTGGCATAGAGTATTGCTAGGAACATTATAATATGAAAGGATTTCCGCCTGGAATAACAACTGCAACTTTGAGATAAGACTTATTTATCGCAAAGTTGCAACTGGTATTCGGTTATCCCACGAGGAAACCGCGTTTGAATTCTGCTAAGTGTAATATTTGCGCTCCTGATTGTACTGCACTAGCAACAGTAACCATCCGCGTCCGACGAGACGTGCTAAACATGGCTTGAAGTGACGCTAACGCAATTAGAACTGGTATGTAGATACTGATTGTAATTCAAAAGGAAAATGTTGGTTGGGCAAAGAGAACTGTGATTTTTCTGGTAATACGCTTACAAGACCAGATACTTGCAATTGCCAATTGAATGTGTGCTTGTACAACTCCGGTTATCGAGTGAAAACTTACTTAGGTCTACTGAATATTTTGTTTGCAAAAGTGCACCTCTACCTAATACTTCAAAAGTCACAGGGATGTAAAGTCAAGCGCACACGCGGCTGTACCTAGTGTGCGTAGGTTCATAGAAAATGCGTTGTGTTCCGGCACAGCCCGCCCTAATCTGAACCTTAAAAGTACCTTTGGTAGTAATTCATGCAATTTTAAGTAAAATACCCACCAATCTCTCTCCAGAGAGCACTTCGAGCAACTTGATGAGTTGCTTGCCATCCCGCATGTCGACGTACAGGTCGCCGATACGGCACCCGACGCGCACCAAGTGGGAGTTCACCCATTTTTGAAAAGTTTTCTTCTGCACGCTTTCTCGTTCGTCTGTCAAGGAATAGCATTTGTTAGTTCTACAAACATAGCTTATGAATAAAAACCATTATTTCAATAAGGGATAAGCATTAAATATAATGTGGACTCAGAATCGTCCCTTGGGAAAACCCTAAAAAGACATACATACAGAAGCTAGAAATAGGACAGAAATTACATTTTGTTAAGGTGAGACTGAGTACGTCTCTTGGGATACACTACTCGAAAATATACTTAAGGATAGAAACTTATGTAACGAAAATTCTCTAATGGACGGACCTGAAAACCAAAAGTAATGCACATAATATACACTCATAAAAACTAGAAGAAAAACGATAAAAACAAAGTAGGGAATGTTAACACATTAACCGCCAGTGGGGACGACCGCGCTTCGGCGACCAGATAGCTGGCTTCGCGAGCCGAGTCTTCAGGAGTGGAGGCTCCAGCCCGTCCGGGACAGCCGACGACATCGTAATAACTCACACGACAATCCTCCAATGAGGTGTTAAGTTCGGAAAATGATATGCGTAATTCGAGATATGGATCAGATTGCTATTCGCACGCTTCAGAGCGGAAAGTACAGTCCTAGATGTGCAGGGTGTTGTACTGCTGCATCAACGGTTTTTTATAAGAATCTCCATCATCTACGCACTTTTAACGATGCACCGTATTACATAGGTCAGTAGTCACTCCCTAAAAATGGGGTAATTTCCTCAATCAGTTCGTCGGGTAAAAGCGCAGATATAATCTTTATCTATGGATAAAAGTTTTACGATTGTCATGGAAACGCCAAAATTGACAATCATCTTACAAAATAATCTTTTTTGTAACATTTAAAAGGAAATTTCGTCGAATAAATCATGAAACAACTGTTGAAGGTACTGAAACAAATATATAAGTTAACACCTTATAGATTCATAAGGAAAATGAAGTAGGAAATTCAGAATTTTACTACATAATAATAATATTATTTTCAACTATAATTGTATTCAAAACTACAATTTCAGGGCAAATAAAAATGCACCTCCACCACTTATCTGTCATCCGATGAAGGAGAAAACAAAATCCGAAATGATGCAATCCAAAAGAGGCACAACACTGAAGAACACTGATAACACAACACTACAAACCTCTGAGTTCAATCACGACCTTGTCATAATACACTTCTAAACCAGGCACTTCAATATCTACTCCTTTTTTTATCAGCTCATATCCCTCAGTGGATGTCATGTCGCCAGCGACGAGCGGCAACTGAACCAACGTACCAGGCCAAAGACGAGAAGAATTAGAGCGACAAAATTCAACTACCAGCGGACAAGGATATTCGATACCACTGCGACAGATGTCGACAACTCAGGGCAGGTTTTCAATTATTAGAACATTCGTTACACTATTGATCGTGTTGCTACACCATTTATGTTAACAACTGAAACTGTATGACACATAACCAATTTTTTAACAAATATTGCCCGGGTAACGGCGGAAACGGTAAATTGTGATTGGTTCAACGAGAAGATTCGGTTGAAGTAACAGATAACACTTTTCATCAATCGATAAGCGTGAGGTATCGAAGACTATCTGATAGTTCACTGAATGTTATTTGGACATGTGTAATTTTACGCATTTGACAAATTCTGACCAATGGTTTGATACCCCGTTGTTTTACTCGTATGCGGAAAAACGGATGCTGCGGTTTGCGATGTCCGATAAGCTGCTGCATGGTGTTATGAAATATAGGTACTACAAACAATGGATGATACAGCATAAATAATAATATATTACTAGTGTGTCAAGGTTCCGTCTACTGTCAATCCCTGAGGTGTTATCTAAAACTATAATAATCCTACATTTTTAGATAAGTCTATTTGCACCCGCGGGTCATCGAACGTTTGGCTACTTTAAAGTAACACTGTTCTTATGACATGCTTTTATTAAACTAGTAACATAATACAGACTATCGTAACATTAGCCCTAGTTTCTACCATATCATAGCAATCAGCTCAAATCTTATCGATGGGTGTACTGACACATATTTCAATAAGAACGTCTTTGCTTTGAAATTAATTACAAGTTGATTCTTGTAATTACATTTCTGTACTACTAGATAAATAATAATCAACATCACTTAAGATATTCATGGAAAATGTCATCATTATTCAACAACTATCGAAGTCCACTGCAGAACCAAACCCGTATCTACTTGGAAAAGACAATATACTACTATTCAACAGAGCTATTGTTGAAACTTAAGTGTTGCCATTATTTCTTTCACATGTTACACGTAAGAAAAGAGTGCCATTATGGGCATGCTAAAAGCTGTGTAGACAAAAGGCTTCCCGTGTCATGCCAGCCGGAAGATTTCTACTGTTGAGTACAACACCTACACAAAGCGATGGGGTTGATGAAAGGCCACGCTTGCTATTCATAGACGGGTACCACACAAAAAGGTTTGTTTTAGGGTAGTTTTTCACCGCTAGCTTGGTAGACGGTATTCGGTGAGGGTATTATTGGAAAATTTTGGTAAAGGTCACATAGGATGCAAAGCAAAAATAATAGAGATGAAGTTTTTAATCAACAAATTCAGTGTAAGCTTTAGCCTACTGAAAGAGCTGGCGTAAATCTGTTACCGACAAAATTGTGGATACAAAAATATTGTTGATTTTTTTTTTTGTTTATTTAGGTGGGCAATCATCAAATAACTTCTCCCGCTCTGGGTGGAGCAAGGAGGGCGTGTCAGACTTTTACTGACTAAAACCCACCCGTGTTCCCTCAGTTGCCTGTGTGCCAGGGGCCGCGGTAACTCTTTCGAACAACCCGCACCCCTGGCAGGAATCGGCCCTTGCAGGCCCCACCAGTTGGTGCTGACATCTATTTGAGGCGCGCGTGGAACACAACGCGCCGTCGACCCGGGCTTGGTCCTTACCGGACAGCGAGCGAGCGAACCCAAATATTGTTGATTGAACCCAAAAAGGAGTTTTCAGCCAAATAGGTTTTAAATGAGAATTTCTGACAAATGCAGGAACAGTTTATGTATAATAATATACTTTTTCGATATTGTCAAAAGGGCAGTGTAGTTATAAGAGTAGTACATGGATCTTATGCGTGTAGATTAAGTTTAGGGCTATGAAAATTATTCCAATCGATATCTCACCTGCTAACGCCTTAATGCGCGATCGTTCGAATAGCCTCGACGACGAATTGCCGCCATCGTACTCGAACTCGTCGATGATCTCCTGGCCGTGACCTATGGACGGGTCCCAGCGGGACACCGATATGTCGGTCGTCATCGCGACCAACCTCTACCTCGCCGCCACGCTCAACTATCTGAAAAGAAGAGAGGACACTCTTTAGCAACTTAGTAACCACAAATCATCATCATCATCATTTCAGCCGTAAGACGTCCACTGCTGGTCATAGGCCTCCCCCAAAAGGGGCCATAATCCATAATCGCCACGCTTGGCAGGCGGGTTGGCGATCGCAGTATGGTGGTAAAATGCATAGAGAACGCTGCTGCCCATTCTCTGGTAAGCCCCTTAGTCGCCTTCTGCGACACCCATGGGAAGAAATAGGATGGTGCTATTCTTTTACGTCCGGCACCACACGGAACACCAAAAACAAATATAGGCATCAAAATATTGAGTAGATAGACAACATTTCATCAGTTTTCAATTCAGACATCTCATAGCCTCTCATAGGGCGCTGTCATCATTTGCTGAATGCTGAAATGGCAGTTAACCAAACCAAACTGGTTTTTGATGAAGTTGAAACAGAGACAGGAAATAATAAAGATACGGGTATTAAGTAATATCTGCCTTTGCAGGATTATTTTGTCGAATCACCCTAAGCCAGTGACCGGTGACAACGTCAGCGTTGCGAGTGGGTTGGTTTTCCGGTCACCAACCCGCTTACCTAGCGTTAACAATGACCTATATACTTTTTGGCTCTCCTCCAACCATATCAAATAACGCCTTATAAGCCATATTTTATATGCGAATAGAAAATAACGAGTCAATAATCGAGTGAGATCAGTATTCATGTTTTTATTCCCTTGCGTTAAATGGCCTTATAGATCGCTTAAATCCAGTGAACTAATCAGTGAACCGTTGTTAATCGATAATCATGTTATAAATAACGAATAATATACAGATAGGCAACCATAGGACATAGTTTTGTACCACAGCCACAAATGATGATCTGATAATGACAACGGATACCAAATATAGACTCATGGACCTTGAATTGTGAGTCAGTCAGTATATTTAAATAAAAGATGACCGTTTCAAGTTTCTTGCATAATGTTTATTCAAATGCAACTTAACTTAATCCAATGCGTTTATATTCAATTCATGAATTGTTGAAATTGGGATCAAATTTGGGACAGTACTAATCTTTATTTCAGTCCTTGAAAAAGCGAAAATATACATTTTGAAACTATTTATTAAATATTTTAATTTACCTTGAATTTTCCAAATAACAACCGTAAATTAGTCACCACCAATAGGAACACGATTTCACCAAAAACACCGCTATACAAATTCCATACACAATACAAAGACACAGAGTGTTCAGTGTTCTATAATATTTTTGTTATTCCGAATGACATCACGTTGCCGGCCGGTGATAAGATTAGATAGATAACCGCTTTCAAGACTAATCGCCACACCTAAGTGGCTGAACCAAGTCGATGTGCCATTTTATTTGAATTAGATCAAATAAACAAGCAGGTACATTATGACGACGATAAGTTTAGAAGACTGGCTTAGATTATGAACAGTAGGTGTAACAAAGTATTACGTCCTAAACACAAAATGCGTTACTTAGGCACACAACAATAATTATGACATAGTGCAGCTAATGTCCTCTGAAGTTACTTCTCTTAGCACACAAGTGTGAGGAATTTGCGACCGAACAGGTTTCGAAATTAAAGCGTTGACGTTATACAACAGGATCAATAATGTGAGGTTACGTAACTTGTGACTCATTTACACTCCAATACGGAATCCGCAACAATTCAGATTTCTTGTTTACGAATCTCCTCATACCAACTATGTAAATTGCAGTTCATGGATGATATTACTCAATAAGGTTACCATTACATGTTAACCTTGACAAATCGAAGATAATTTGAGCGCTTCTACTTTTTATTCGTCGTAATTGTTGATAGCGGAGTCCGAATAACGAAGATGTAATACGGCTGCGATTGACTGTACAATGGTTCAGAAATGTGGCATGAAATGAAGGCCGTTAATAAACGTAATAACTGATAGCTATAAAAAGGAGACTGATCTTGCTATTAAAAATTTACGAGTGGTATTCGTGAAGCCGGCAAATTATTTGTTCACTTTATTTGGTAATATAGGTATAATTCAGTCGAGCAGTGAGGTTGACCTTCTCGCACAATGGCTCGGTTAACGAAGGTCCGTCGAGCTGACAGCCACAATAGAAATCTATGTCGTTGCCAGTGTCCACACAAATTATACGCTCAGGCCTCTTGTGTTATCATGAGGGGCATGCTTATCTTTGAAGAGAGTATTATGACCAATGATAATATCAATGCGGCAAATGCAAATAAAATGGTGGTCTATGTACGAGGACTTTTATGAACCAATGAATAGGTACTCATCATTCATCAGGAATATGTTCCTAAACTTCTACCATATCTCAGCCCCTGATCTCAATAATATGAAACTGTATAAACTTCTGATTTTATGAATACAATGGCTCTTTACATCATCACATATTCCCAATCCAACGAGCACAGCATTTGAGACAGGCGTAGCTTCAATAAAACAAAGCCAACAATTCACACAAGTTTTTATTATAAACGCAACTGTGAATAAACAATGGCACACAGACATAATCTCATGTGAAATCAGTCAAGATTCTGGGACATGAACGAAAATACTAAAGTAAATACCTACGTGAAACTCTTATCACAGTCATATAATCAGTCTAAATTAGGCAGACT
The DNA here is from genome assembly GCA_949091785.1 of Polymixis lichenea. Lineage (NCBI taxonomy): Eukaryota > Metazoa > Arthropoda > Insecta > Lepidoptera > Noctuidae > Polymixis > Polymixis lichenea. The sequence goes on along the minus strand of OX420943.1, from coordinate 8,354,090 downwards.
GTACTGAAGTACACCGAAGTAAAATTCAGAACATGTCTTTGAATGCCACAAAAATATCAACAGTTAAGATATCGTTCACGATTAGGTTGTTTGCGACGCTATAAAAAGTTAACTTTTAGAATGCTAGTTTCTAAAACTGGGAACTATATTTCCAAAACTACAGTTAAGACAAATCGTTGATTTAAAATTGTAATTGCTAAGCATAATACAACATTAAATTTACAATGGCACGTCTATAAGATTTCGGAGAAAAAGCTAAACAGTTGTTCCACTGAGTATCAATAACAATATACCATTACAACGTAACTGCTTGGGGTTTCGCACTTTCCATCACGTAGCGGATCCGTCACGAAGTCCTATTTGCATAATTAGCATTCTATTTATAACTAACACCCATTCTCATGACGCCATTTACCTACATACAGTTAATAAGGACGATTACATGCGAAGCATTTACATCAAGGAGAAACGAAAAGATCAGGATATATTCATGGAAATTTATATTCATGGAAAAGCGAGGGTTGGAGAGAACATGAAAGTTCTGCAGGTGGTTTAGAATTCATAAAAATATTCACCCCTCTTCATATTTTCTTATTTTTTTGTGGTTGGGAAATCATCAAATGACTTCTCCCGCTCTGGTTGGGGCAGGAGGGCGTGTCAGACTTTTACTGACTAAAACCCACCCATGTTCCTTCAGCTGCCCGTATGCCAGGGGCCGCGGTATCTCTTTCGAACAACCCGCACCCCTAGCAGGCATCGGCCCTTGCGGGCCCCACCAGCTGCTGCTGACGTCCTCCTGCGACGGGTCAGTACAGTGGCCCCGCCGCCAACCACTTTTCGGCCGCAGGGGATAGGGAGAGCGGCCAACGCTATACCGACACTCCTCTTCGCCTGCGGCCCCACCGCGTCCGCCATCAAACGGTGGCGGCCCCGTCCAGGCTACGGAAGGGAAGAGCGCTACTCAGAAGTACCGGCACTCCTCCTCCGCCGCAGCCTGTAACCCTCAGCCGCGATGCCTCCCATTCGACATCGCGGCCCGCCTCAGTTGCGATGCACCTCACCGCAACCTACTTTTTGGCCGCTACGTCGTCGGCTTGGAGGCACAAGCCCTGACGAGCGGCCCCACCTTGGGGTTCCTCTTCGCTTCACCGTGGGAGGGTGACCACGGTTACTGAGCCCCCCCGCAACGACAATGCGGGAACCCCACTGGGGGGGTCATATTTTCTTATCAACTTTAACTTTGGACCTATCAAAGGTTCTCAGTATGTTTGTGTTTTTAGTGGTTGGTGTAGCATAATTGGAATTTCAATGCCACTAAAGATAAAAACTGAAATCGTACAGCTCAAACGTTACCAGTTTTGTCAATTTATATTATCAATGGCAGGTTAACTGCATTTTAATAATCTAACCGGCAGGCCACCTTATCATAAATGCTCAAGATGGCGGGCTGAACAATCTCTCTTCGTCATTTGTCAGTCAGAATACAATCATTGCTTTATTTCGGCTTTCATTGGGCAAAATGATTTTATGGGATTTTAAGTAATAGTCAAACCGCTGTTCAAGAGCATGGATTGATAGATAGCACGCAATTGTTTTCTGTCACATATTGTAGATTACCTCTTCATCAACGAAATATCTCGTAGTTGCGTTCTATAGGACAAATTTAATGAAAGGACATGGCTTATTTTTTCAAGAAACACAATTTTTGTTCTATTCTATTCATATTTATTAACTTTATGTAGATAAATAACTTGTTGAACTGTCATATTGGAAATTGTCTCTTTATTTGCTTTAGTCTCGTTCCTGATACGCTTTCGCCTCGTTCCATAAACATGTGTGTAGGATGCAATTTATCCATTGAATAATTCTGTACCATACAAGCGGCAGACGAGTCACGGATGATTGACGAACGGTTATGATTAAATTCCAACGATCACTGTGGAGGCTGGAACTCGACAACTAGACCGCTAAATGGCGTTTTTGTCTGGCAACTTGTTTCAGACATGGTTTTAACTGTAGAAGAAGAATGGGTTGAGACAGCACCCGAACCCTTTAAGTAGTTGTATGAATTGAGGAGCTAATAAAAGAGCAAATAAAACTAATTCAAGTCCTACCAATAGTTGTATCTATACGTAGATACGAAATAGTGTTGATTACATAATATTAGATTAGGCACTAGCACGAATCAAAGAAGCAACAAAAGTCGAACAAAGCAAGTGTATCGAATAGGCAAGTCGGCGCGGTCGATGACCTCGGCAAGCAGACATGGCGTCGTCGATACACCATAGCACACAGCACACCATGGCATGCCATTACAGTCATGGAAAAACATAAATTGCTGCTATAAAGTCACGAAGAAAATTATTTTATATTTGCTTGATAGTGTACAGATTTAACTTAATAATGCTATGAACCACCAGAAAAATAACAAAAAGGCTGTCAAAAAGTTAAAATAAACCATTCAGAACCAAACAACATTAAATACAAAACATCAATCACGGGCTTCAACGAATATGTTACGCTATATATTATGATAACCTTTGATATTCCATCGTTCCCCGACGATTTAGGGCGTTGTCTAGCCTTGAACTCGTCTACACACCTAAACTATAGCGCGTTTTTGGTCCCAGCCTTAAAGGTCGGAATCGTAGCACGTCACAGCAAATTACTTAGGAGTAGAGTCAACAAAAGACTAGTAATATTGCTTTAGATTGGATTGCAGCATAGAAAGGGATTGGTCGTCTTACTATATGAACTTCTTTAAAGGTAACCGAAATAAATTAAGGTTCGAAGAGGTTGGCAATCAGTTCAAATTAATTTTCTGTTGTATTTTGTGCACTACCTCTGACTACAAGCCCGGGCACACAGTCCTCCACTTCCCGCATCAAGTTTTGCAAAAAAATTCATCAACTGAAGTATTCATTCTGTCGCGTTTCTTATCTTGAGTCATAAGGCGCGTGGTGAAATGGCGAGACACTAAGACAGTAACAAATAGCCCAGGTACTGGCTTCGGCCCTCCCCCAATGTTTACCGCGTCTGGTAAATGACTAGACGACACGCAATCTGCACTGCGAGGGGACACGCAGTGCCGTCATACATTCAAGTGGACGAACCGCTTTGGGCGGCGGATATCCTAATTCCTGTGTCAGTTTGGAATAGCATGCTTAAAGACTTCCATTAAATTGCAAGTCATTGAAGAGTTGTTTCAGATACCTATGAAGCCGGACACGTTCGTCAGTTGAACAGTATGAATGAGGAGAGCAAAGATTGCCAGCAATACCAATGTGAAAAAAATGGAAAAGATGATTATGTTAAAATGTGAATGAACCAAAATAATATTCTAAAAGTTGACAAACAAATATTTCTGAACATCTTTAAGACGTCTGCAACTTTTGAAATTTATTTAGATATTTCATGATCTGCTGACGCGAAATTCATATCAAACGGCAGCTAAGTTGGGAGTTCATAACAAAATTTCAAGCGATATTTAATCAAAGTTTTAATCTTTGTCATTAAAAACAGTAGCCTTACTAACATCTTTAACTATAATTTACATTCGTTTATCATTTGAAGCAGCTACAATGTCGGTGTAATAAAATACTACGGTAAAATTCAACGCACTTTACAACCGGTTAAAATGTCTTCAGAAACTTGTAGTAACGACAGCATCTAATAAATTAGCTGTAACATCTTAGAAGTTACGACTTCCTCAAGTACTAACATAACATACAAAGTAAAAAGTACTGCAATGGCACGCAATTTACAAGTAATTACGCACTGCTCGCGTTATGCGGTTTCACGTTTACTCTTATAATTATTATGTAAAGCGCTGTAACAGTGAGAAAACCGTTAGTGCACTAGAAACAACTGGCACGGCGAGTGTCTCTAGGCAACATAAAACGACTACAAGATCATCGAGTTAAATGTTCGGAAAAAAATATCAATTAACTTGAACAAAAGTTGAGCTCTTGACTCACAATAATATGCAATTGAGCTAAATGATTATTTTATAGTAAAAACTAGCTGACCCAGCAAACGTTGTTTTGCCTTATAAATTATTTAGGGGTGGACTACCCCTAACATTTAGGGGGAACAAAAATAGATGTTGGCCGATTCTCATAGATACCGGATAAGCACAAAAAATTTCATCAAAATCGGTCAAGCCGTTTCGGAGGAGTATGGCAACGAAAACTGTGACACGAGAATTTTATATATTAGGTATAGACATTAAATGAGGGCTACACAACTCAACGATATTTTTCACGAGTGTCTCACAAAAGCACAACAGTTTAGCATAGGGAAGCCACTTGATTGTTAGTTCATCAAGATAATAATTATTTATTTTACTTTTCAATGCAGAATAACGGAGCACCAAAAGTTACTAATCCTACTGAACCAAGTATGAGCAATCTCTCCATCAATAAACACACACACACACAGAGATCACAACTCATTCATAATTATGTGCATTCATTTTCATTTCCCATTCTACAACTGCAGGAAGCGTTGCGATTTCTATCATTTCCATTCCGTTAAAATTAACATGTAACGTGGTTTTTATTTTTAAGACAATAAAGTCTATTTTCAATCAACTTAAAATAACTGTTCATTTTTATGTACGGATGTATTTACGGTCGTCACAGTCACAGTAGGACGGTTGCGGATCGCGTACAACCTGTCACTCTGCGCTGCATTTCTAACCGCAATCGACTCTTGTTTGTTTTTTTAATCAACCATCAGTTTTATTCCAAAGTTACATTAGTCTGCTTTAATTTGCCTCTAGGTTGAGTAGGAACTAGTGATGGGCAGTGGATAAATACTCGGAGGATAAATACTCGAGATAAGTTATCGAGACGATATTTTAACTCATTTTTATCCGATATTTACTCAAAATGATGGATAAATATATTTTTTGCGCATTGGCTGATTATTTTAAAATGTTTTTGACTTGTATTGCTATTTTGGCTTTCCAGAATACTATAATATTACATAATTTGGTTCTGATGTCAATTGCCTGGGCTATATTTGTGCCAGGAGCCCCACTGTCACTACAACATACGAACATGCTCTCTGGATTAAAAAAAAATAGAACCTTTCTTTGTTCAGAGTGTACAGAATTGCCACTCAAACAAGTGAATATCTCTGTGTAGAATAAAAGGTTCTTGTTGGTGATAACGCCAGAAACCTGCGAAAGGCTTTTCAGTTAGTAACAGATATTGACCCTTAAACTGCGCAGCACGCACTATTAATTTGCTGGCTCATGGTGCACTGAAATGAAAAGGTTTCAAACGAGGCTTGCGAGGCTCCAGACGTGAGTGAGCTAGCGAGTCTCTTTAACTCCGTCATCCAATAGGGTACAACGCACGACGCAGAGATGCGGTGGTTCTCTTCTTCAAAAAAGGTGGCAAAGCCTTGCTCAGAAATGATAGACCCATGTCACTTCTAAGCCACGTATACAAGCTGTTCTCGAAAGTTGTGACGAACTGTCTAGCCAGAAGACCCGATTTTCCGTACCGTAGACCACATCCATACTGTACAGAAAATTAAACAGAAGACCGAGGAGTACAACCAACGAGGAGTATGTATAGCATTTATGGACTACGAGAAAGTGTCCGTCGAAATATGGGCAGTTTTGCCCATATTTCGTCGGAGTCGAAGGCCTTTCGGCAATGATGTCGAATTAACTGGTGCTACATCGAAGTGATGCATGGTTGTATGAAGCTGCCATGATAACTGTCTAGATCCGGGATCAGAAAACCAGGTCCAACCAACTGCTCAGAGGGGAGAGACATGGGGATATCACATCATGTAATATCCCCGAAAATGTTTACTATTGCGTTGGTGGACGTTTTCATGACGCTGGACTGGACAGGGTATCAACGTTAACGGCGAGCACATCTCACACCTTCGCTTTGCCGATGACATCGTGATATTGACAGAGACATTGGAACGGTTAAACCAGATGCTGCGTAGCCTGAATGGAACCTCTCGGCGGGTTGGCCTCGGCATGAATTTGGACAAGATGAAAGTCATGTACAACTAGCACGTCTTGCCGAGTCCAATGTACATCGTAGGGTCTCTTCTCGAAGTTGTGTAGGAGTATGCCTACTTAGGGCAAGTCATCCGTCTTGGTAGACACAACTTTGAGAAAGAAGCCGACAGAAGGATCCAGTTCGGTTCCGATTCGGTTCGATCCAGCGGGAACACTGCCCTGTTTGGGAAATTTCGCCAAGTTTTCTCGTGGCCTATCCTGCAATGTCGGAAGACTAAGTTCTTCAACCACTGCATCGTGCCTTTAATAACATACGGTGCCAAACAAACATGGACATTGACAGTTGAGCTGGTCCACAAATTCAAGGTCTCTGTCTCTCAGCGCGCTATGGAGCGGGCTATGTTCGAAGTTTTTTTGAAGGATACAATCAGAACTGAAATTATCCGAAGAAGTTAAAAACATAGGGGGACATTGGGACGGGGTATTGTCGCGCAGCTTGGAAGAGGCTTAAAAGTGTGGAATAAAATTAGTTGTCATGAAGTAAAATTCACACCAACACCTTGACTTCAGTTGTTAAAACAGTACTATATCTTTTTTTTGTTTTCTTTTGCTTATATCTCGAAAATGGTGCGTCCTATCGCAAAAACAATGAAAAATTTGACCCCCTATATAAAACCCATAAACCTATAACACTCAACGTAGGGAATAATTTTTCAAACTTTCCATACAAAAAGTGAAAAATTCCTTATAAAACACGTAGAGGCTGTGGGAAGACCAAAAAAACAAAAACCAAGGCCAGTGATTGACGAACTACATTCATGATCGAGTGAAATTATTGTTAATGTCGGGGTTTATAATTGTTAAAGTGATTAATAAAGTACTGTAGGTAGTAATCTGTTTGTCTGTCTGGTTGTCAGATTTTCATTAATTTCAATCCTTTTATTTGTAAAATGACAAAATTTACGTTACGAAAACTTTAGATAGTATTTATCCGCTGTTTTGGATAAATACTCCAGTAAAAACGGCTATTTATGAATATTTATCCATTTTGAGTATTTATCCGGATAAAATCCCAACAGTCAGTGCCTAATAGAGGCACTGACTGTTATTTTACTTTTGACAGGATCAAACTACGACTATTTGAAGGACGATGGTATAATGCTTGTAATGACATAAATACAATATTAAAATTTATTCGATCAACAGTCTCATAGCGATAAATTATCAAGGTAAACAAGTTATGAAATAAAATCTGCAGTGACACATTTTCCAGCTTCGGATGTGTGCTGACATCACGACTGCCTCTAAATTTAGAGCCATTAACTCAGCAAAAGTGGACTCGAACTGAACTCAACTATTCGCCGAAACAAAAACACGTATGCGTGCACGACGACGCCGACTACGATCTGAAGACACACATGTGTTTGTCGATAAGTCTGTGGAATGGGTGGATCTCATAAAATGATATTATATTTAATACATTCAGACGCCAGAACAAAACCTTCGAATGTAAGGTGAAAAAAAAAAAGAATTTTCATTTCAAAATTCAGGTGTTTGCAATTTTCCTCAAAGGTAAAGTAGGTCTTGATCATGCGGCCTGGAACCGGTAAAGCGGACGGACCAGCTAACAGGCACTTCCCATGCTGGTGGCGGTGCGCGGACGAATCCATTAACCCAAATATAGAACCGCGCCCGAAGCCGAGTCGCGTGAGTTACACTCACAACTCTAACTAATGAATCATAAAAAATATAACTTATTATATTTGCAATGATGTATGTATTTGTTAAAAGCCAGAGTGCACAAATATAGCGAAGCTCCCAAAACTAAAGTAGCAATGTCTCCTATCTTGTAATACACATTTCTTGGTTCAAGATTGCAAACACACTGTGCGTTCAGTACCTGGTAATTTGCCATACAAGTAAAGCTGTTTGCAACCTGTACTGCCTTTTTGGTAGCGTCATGTTTGCAAAGCGATGATATCCATAAGCGTTGTTGGTAGTAAGCTCAACGGTATTCAAGTTTTAGACTTTATGGGAGTTATTTTTTTAATGAACATGGTATATTTATTGAAGCATAAGCCACGCTAGTAACGCTACGCCTGGCCTGGCAGTTCACGACCTCACGGCTAATTAGGTGTCGTAATCAAAATACGGGCTCATGTGAAAACGTTCCCCCTCCTACGCGAGCCACAACCGCATGTTCTAAATAATAAACAAAACCATCACTGACACGAAACATGACTACGCAGCAGAAACAAAAGGATATCCGGTCCACATCATCATAGTACCTGAACCAGATTCCAATAGAGAAAATTTTAATTGTTCATGAATCAGGTTGCTAATTTGAGTGATGAAATTGGAATAACAGTCTAAAAATAATGAACACAACATTTCGACTGTTGAAAAACATTTAAAGTTGATGCTGAAGGGAATGTCCAATCATAGTAATGCGTAAACACATCGAAGGCCGGGTAAATAGGATATAAGTATAGGCCAACGTGTTAGGTGCAAAAATCGATCCCTCGGGACTGGGATGGCCCAAGCAGGGGTGGCGAGGTGGCGCGGCAATTCGTCCAAACGTCACTGACCGGACATTGGAAAGCGCGTATCTGTAGATAGATCGGCTATACGAAATTGCTGCTTATTTTTAGACTTCGCGTGTTTAGAAATTTTAGAGTTGGTCGAATCGAGGGATCGGGGCCAATGATTTCAGAGTTTTATGCTCCGGTCATCACGTTTATGTTCAAAATATTGGAGAAGCCATTTGGACAACGCACAGATACCACGTCGTCGGTTATATCCAATTGATTTCAAAACTTCATAAGCAGGACAGCATTTACTTTATTAGAGGTCCAATCTTACAATTTACTATGACAAAGTTTTATCACTATTATTGTTGCACCATCACCTCTAGGAAGATAGGAGTCAATGAGTATAGTGCGTGGGAGTCGCCACTGAACTTTGTAGAGTAGGATGCCGCTCATTTGTCAGTTGCCAACCACGAATGTATTCTGTAATACCAACGTCATTTGAATTACAGGTTTCACTCTCAGGGGCATAATAAACTTTTAGTTTTTTTTCTGTTGTAGCGAGTAAAACACGTTATGTCTCCACACGCCTACCTGAAGGGCTTCATTAAAAACCTCTTCAATTACCCGTCAAATAATTTGAACCCAATGATGACTTACAATGCTTCTCCATATCAAATGACAAGCTATGGAGCAATACTTTTAGTCTGATCAGCCTATTACCATCACATGATCAAGAATGTTGATAGGTAAAATCATGTCACTAACGTCAATGAAATGTGCTGTATACAGACCTAATTCATGACGTAAACCAATCGGTATTACTAACGCATCCGACGAGACTGACCGATATTGCTTACCCATTGTTCTAAATAAACCTTTTGGCGTCAGAAGTACACAGTCATGCAGAACGAATAATCTTTAAATCGATGAGAATGTTTGACGGTCGAAATTATCTTTATTTCTGACGTGGGTAAGTATTATTGGCAATGAAGCAATCCTTCTTGATAGAATGTTTCGCATAGGTAGTGTTAAGTTTTGCAGGTCAATTTGGCTACAGCATACAATCATAGTCGGTAATGGTATGACATAAGCGTGGTGACGTCACCCCGGGCGTCGGCAACTGTGGCGAAGGCCGGCTCTGTTGTTTGTGCGCGACCGACCGGTTTTATAGCAACACATGCACTGCACGCTACCATCTATGATCTAACCCACCACTACGAATGTAACACGCGATACGTCTACAGCACAATAAGTCAAAGCACTGTGAGAAAAGAAGCAGTGAGTTTGAAAACATAATACGTTTAAAGGTTGCTTAATTATGAACTCTATAAGAATATTCTTAAGTTCTTTATTATTTTTCATCTTTCTTTTACCAGGCGGCGCTATTGTGCAGTTGCCACGCCTACATGCAAGAGGTTAGCCTCGGTGGTGTGATGACGCTATCGCCTATTTAGGTCAATATAACTCGCAGCGGCCATAAAAATTATAAACAGACGGCAGAATCAACAACTTGGATATTATCTTGGGTTCGTTAATTTTACGAGACAAAATGGACATGAGACGAAATGAGGAGCAATTGTTATAGAAATGTTGCTTTATGCCATGAAAATATCATCCAAAGAGAAAAAAAAGGTAATTCATACAACGAATATAAAAAGATGATCGTTGAAAATGCCTGAAATCCCATATCTTGACACGTTGCCAAAACCCATATTGTATTGTTTATTATTTTTATATGGTGTGTGGTACCTACAGGAATGCCAGTATCATAAATTGGAAAAGAAATCTAATCTATAGCTGATTGTTGACCAATCAATATTAATTTAACAAATGGACGGCCGGGGCTCAGTCAGACTTCGGGCAATCATGTAAGTATAGAGTTACGAGTAACTCTATCATCTATCTAAAACAACAAACGAGTGGACTGGACACAGAATAGTCTAAACTCAGTCAATAAAGCTTTTGTCTTTTTTGTGTTTGTGAAATTATCCGACTCGTTTTTAACTTTTGTAGCAATTGATTTCAGTTTTAAGTTTCAACTGTTCCTGCATTTAGCGTCCATAGCCAGACATAAGCGCTAAATTATCTGTAATATAAAAGTTTTTCCTTCATCTGCTTCTACTCTTTTGTCCGTATTCCGTACTAATGAATTCCAAAGTAAGTCACCTGTCTGTTACCTTTTCATAGCATGATTTGAATGAAATTTGGCACCCGGATAAACCATCACCTGGAGATCTAGTAAGTTCCCGTGGGATTATTTTCAACGCTGGCGAAGCGCAAAAGTCAATGCTTTTATACACTCTTCTTGTCTCTTCATTCCTCTCAACAGGCTCTTCATTCCTTTTACATTTCCTCTGCATAAGTTAAATTGATACTTTTCAACCTTCAAACTCCTAATATTGCTCATGCTCTACATATAGTTCTAATCAATACCTGACCGATATCATCTCGGTTGCATTCGATACTGTGCGTCGCGCGTCGGTCCAATGATTTTCAAAAAATAGGCCAAATTTATCTACTGTTAAGATTCTTTAGCAAGCATTACAAACAGTCGCATCATCAGAATCAACGGCACTTATATCCATTCTGAGAAAAGAAAATAGGTAACCATTGTATGGTAGCCGTTCGTTCGTGTTAATAATGCACTATGAATTATTCACAAGCCATGACTCTGCAATGAAATTCTTTGTGCAAATGCACGTGAACACACTTTCCATAATTTTAATATACCGGTAGAGAAATCTGTAGTCAATGCACAACACCATCTATACAAACGTTCAAAGGAATTGCTTAATCTTGGCACAGAACGTCCAAAAATATGTCGTAGCGACAAATACTTGAGGATATGACAGCCGGTAATAAAAATGATTTTATCTTTTGGTTGTCGAAAGTATTAGTGAAGTATAAGCCGCAGTACCGTTACACTTTGTGTTATTAAGATCATTGATGACCTCATTGTTGATGGCAACTCTTGTGTTTTAATGTCTTCGAGATGTTATCCCTTCACTGCAATTTGCAGACTTTAAAATTTATGAAACTTGAACTAAATGATAAATTTATGGTCTCCATCCTCTTCTAGGCTCTTTTTTCAGTAAAGCTCTTAAAGTATTCTTAAATATGATAGAAACATTTTAAGCAGATAATATCAATGTGGGTCAAGCTCGTTTCAACGGCTGCAATTCCGAGAAGGAAGTTGAAAGCTGGGAGCAATGAATACTTCCATTGTCACAGTAAAATAAAGCTTGCATTCATAATTGTGCATTCTCTATCTATGTAAAACACTGGCATCGGTGCGATCGAGTTATGCAACGCAGAATAATTAACGTTAAAACAACACAATACACCATAAAACATTTTAAACGCAACCGTTAACATAGAGAATTTATAGACTTCAGTTTCAGAGCATGCCTAATGTAATATTACCTTGGCTAACCTTGACTTTGAAAATACTTTCTGAATAAACATTACCAACCTACGTCTCTAATAATGTACGTTGTTAAAAGGCTTAAACGTTCATGAAATTTATATTTCCTCAATATTTCAGTGGTTCCGTGGTTTGATAGTGTTTTTCATATCAAAATCTGTTACATCACTGTCCATTCATGTCTAAATTATAATGTACGATGTGTCTGAAGAGTAGGTCTTGGTTAACAATCCCAATTGATTGCTTCAAATTGATGTTCAACAACCGGCAGATTGTTCCGGTGAATCAAGTACTCCATTAAATTTTCATGACATTTCGATGTTTTTATGCGTACCTAAACAGTTACACATAGTTAAAAAATACTGTAAACATCTCACAGTGAAAACATAGGTGAAGCGAGATTGAGGTGACCTTGAGTTGTCAATCCACCTGATATTAGGGATTGACAGTTCTTTTTAAGATCACTTCACTGATTTTTCACGGTGACATTTTACAGAATATTTTTTTTTAATTATTTGATCAAGCTCACTTCACAATTTTTTCACGGTGACATTTTACAGAAGCGATTTTTTTATTAAACAATCATAAACTGCAAGTACATACCTAGTTACAAGAAGGTAGGTAAAAGGCATAGAAAACGTTCAAAGTTGGAAGTAATGGACACTTTGCCGCTCTCACTGCAAGGGACATACATGACGATGTCTAGATAACGGTATTCCCGATAAAGATACTAGTAACTGCCGCAGAAATATAGGAGTAATGGGACAACGTTCAGAGGCGTCTCTAGCCCTTGTGGCGCCCGTGTGCAACCAGTACCCTGGCGCCCTCTAGCCTAGTAGGAGCGGGGTCAAAATGGAATACTAATACATAGTTATATTTTCAAACGGAAATTCGGATGCAAATGGTGCAATTTTAAATGATGTCGGGAAGCAATAAGTTTTTTTTAGGAAGGAAGGGGTTATAAGAATAAAAAAATCACAACTTTGTAGTTCTTTCAAAAATATTTAATTTAAAAACTATTATAGTTAAGTACATAACAGGACGCTCGTACACACAAATGTATTTACAAAAAAGTTACTTTTCGAGCTTTTGCATTAGCGAAATCTTTAACAATGTCACTAACTTCAATTTTGATTTCATGTTCAATACTTATTAACGATAAATTTGTCAATCTACTTTGCGACAATGTTGATCTAAGGTAGTTTTTAATTATTTTTAGTTTAGAAAATGACCTTTCGCTATGTGCGACCGTGACTGGAAGTGTCAGGTATATCCTCAATGCTGTGGACAGATTTGGGAACACTGAAATTAATTTATTCGTAAACAAGTAATTTAAAATATCCAACGGCGTAGTGGAATCATCAATAAACATCGGTAATAATTCGATTTCATTATAGAGCTCGAACTGTTCTACATCTGAAGAGCCAGCATGGCAAAGTTTATTTTCTAAATTAGAGCAATGTGTTTTTTTTGTATCAGAGTCCAAATCTTTCCAGTGTTTCAATTTTTGAAGAAATGAAAAAGTTTCATTATTTTCATTCAAAAGTTCGAACCGTTCGTCGAACTTAGTAATTGCGGTGTCTAACAAATAGTAGTAAAAATTTACTTTAAAATGTGTTTTCGCGTCTGTTATCGGTTCATCCTCCGCCTCATAATTAAAAAACCTTTTACGAGCGCGAGGGCGTGCAGGTGTGGGAAATTCTACTATTGCCTCGACTTCTTCCGCTACAGTTTTCGCCCTGTTAAGGAGCTCCTCAAAAGCGGGCTCATTACGAAATTCAGACAAACTTATTTTTGCATTATTAATCATTTTCACCGCTTCTGACAATACAACGTCTGACTTTTGAAGGGCCTTGCTAACTATATTTATCTTGCTTAAAATTTCAAACCAAATAAGCAGAGAGCAGATGAATTTAAACGACTTAATTTTTGCCAGTAATGAATTTGCCATATTTCTTGACTCTGCATCTTTGCTTCTATCAGAATATATAGTAAACAAGGCATCATACACTTTTCCCAGTTCAAAACGTAGAGCTTTTACTGCTTCAACCCTGCTCTCCCATCGAGTATTTGAGAGTGGTTTTAGACTTCAAGTTGGCACTTCTTTAGCAAGTATTTGCCAACGTGCTGTTGACGCAGAAAAAAAAACATAAATTTCCTGCACAATTGAAAAGAAATTGACAATTTCTAATGAACTTTTAGCAGCGTCATTCACTACCAAATTTAGGCTGTGTGCCGCACAAGGTACATAAAATGCGCGCGGGTTTAAATCTAAAATTCGTTTTTGTAGACCTATATGTTTCCCTTTCATGTTTGCACCATTATCATAACCTTGACCACGCATATCTTGTATGTCAATTTCGTTTGAGATTAAACAATCTAACAAAAATTGAGTTAAGCCCAGGCCAGTAGTGTCTGTTATAGGAAAAAAACCCAGAAAGTGTTCTTTTCTTCAGCCTTGTTGTTGCTTGTATTTAAAAGAACGTACCGTACGACAACCGATATTTGTTCTTCGTGTGCAATATCTGGAGTGCAATCTAAAATAATGGAAAAATATTTAGATTGTGTCAATTCCAAAACAATAGCTTTTTTTATTCTTTCTCCCAATAATTGTATTATTTCATTCTGAATATTATGGCCAAGATAATGAGTTAGGCGTGACTCAGATTTTTGAATAAGGGCAATGTGTTCCGCAAGCACATTATCAAAGTTAGAGGTATATTCAACCAGCTTTAAAAAATTACCATTATCAGAATCGTAAATTTTTTGAGATCTTCCCCGAAAAGCCAGACATTGCCTCGCTAAAAAATGAATTATGTTGATTATTCGTTCGAGTACTGCAACCCAACGTTTTTTTTCCCGATCAATTTCATTTTGGTGCAAGAAATCTACCGACTTTTCTTTTAAAATAACAGTTTTCAATGTAATTTGTTTCTTAAGACATGATAGGTGCCCTAAGCTCTTTTCATGACGTTCTATAGCAGTAGACAAATGCTGCCAATCTTTGTAACCCATTTCACCATTAAAAGGAGTCGGAGTCGCATCAGCATGAAAAAGTTTACAATAAAAACAATAAACAGAATCAGTTGACTTACGAGTAAACCAGCCAGTTTCTTAAAACGGTTTCATTATTTAACATCTTTTTAGTATAATAAGCATTTGAAAAAGATCTTTTCGAACTATTCGAAGGATATGAACCCACTTTTACCTGTACTGGCCCACGCTCCATCAAAAATATTCTCTGTTTATCGGATAACACCTGTGGCCATAACGCGAGATCATTAATTATATCTTCTCGAAGTATATTCTCCGGAGACGCTTCGGCACTAGGAGGTTCTTCGTCTTCTTCAACTACCGACGATAAAGACAGCAGCGGCGGCGGCGGTGAAGTAGAAGTGACGAGTTCTGCTGTAGAATTATCTAGGTTTTCATATGTCTCTGTCTCCAGGTGTTCGTCCGAGGATGGACCGGGTCGAACAAAAAACTTTTTAATAGAACTTGTATTCTTTTTCAGAGACTGTTCCTTCTCCAGCTTTCTTTTTCGACTCTGTGCACCAGAAAGTTTCTTTTTTCCATTGCCATCAGACATCTAAAATAAATAAAAAACTAAGTATAGGCACCTAAAAGAACTAACAATGTAAATTACTATAGGCCCAGAGAACTAGTTGTTGCAACTTGGACTACGTATTATTTAATTTTATTTCTAGCTTCTGCCCGCGACTTCGTCCGCGAGGAATTTGTATATCGTGATTCCCCTGGGATCTTTGCACTTTTTCGGAATAAAAGTAACCTATGTCCTTCCCCAGGACTCAGCTATCCTATCTCGATACCAAAATTCATCCAAATCGGTTCAGCAGTTGAGCCGTGAAAGCGTAAAACACAGACAGACAGACAGAAAGACAGACAAAGTTACTTTCGCATTTATTTATAGGTAATATAAGTATGGATATGATATGACACATCAATCAACGTCGCGGTACCTAGGTAACTAACTACATTAGGCAATCAAACGGAATAAATAAATAAAATAAAAAAGTAGTTCGTTGTTCAAATAAATACCTAAGTATACTAGTAGGTACATATTAATGCACTTTAACTTACCTTGTTTGTTCCGCACTGCAGTAGGATAAACAAATGAAAAATCCTAGGTCGTATAGGTACAAGCATAGATTTAACTTCAATATCAGTATTTATCACTCGATGTTTGGTTTTTTTTTCATGAATTTCGTTAGCTATTTTGATGACCTCCGACCTCGAGGCATGTCGCAATAATTGTGCAAGCAAATAACCAAATCTTACTTTTTATATATTTTTTATCAAAAGAAAAGCCGATTTACTTCATATTTACATGTTTATTCAAAGATGATACTTAATCAAATTTAATCAAGGCTTATTTTGCAAAACTATGGTGTGGCGGTAAAACAAAAATTGCGGCGCGCGTACACAAGCCTTTGAAAATGACCGCCGCACGTCCCTGGGAATTTTAATTTGAATTTTATAGCATTCTAATACAGCCGAGTTAGCAATGATTGTCGGCGTGTTGTCAAACGAATCAAAACAAACAGGTGCCGATGCCGGCACGCGCCTTTGTTTGGTAGCGATGCAAGATGCGACATTACGCCAATTTAATCTTTAATTATCTGTTTTAAGGCTGATTTCACGTTGAAACAAAAGTTATTGTGTAAATTTAAATAGAGTAGGAAAAGGAGTAGTCTTGCTTTGCCACGGTACCTACTATTATCTATACAGCATTGTAACTCGCTCGGCCGTAAAAGAAATGCCTACAACCGCGCGGTACCTAAACATGCGATAGGGCTGTCCGCCTCCAGCATTTTAGTTACATTTGCCTACTTTGTGTTTCCATTTAGTTTTGTGATTGTAAATATATTTTTTTTATATAAACAAATAAAATACTTTGTGAATTTAAAGAAGTGTTCAATAAAAATGCGTATGCGTGTTGTTTTTTGATTGGTAGATTTAATTAAAAAACCTCGTTAATGTTTGAGTAGGTAACAAATCGGTCTTATAAAAAAAATATTTGCGCCTCGTCTGAGACGTACGAAATGCTTTATTATTAAATTTTAAAGTATAAATAAACCGCATTATAATATACTTAAAGCTTAAAGGAAGTTCGGAATATTTCCTCCATTTTTTCTATATATCCTACTCGTTATATTAAATACGTACCTACTTGAACTTATTTTTTGTGAAAAAGTCGCGCGGTTATTGTTATAAAAACAACACACCGTCCGGCACAGTCGCGACTGTCTTCATGCCGAGCGCATGCCGAGATCGAGGCGCGTAGATATAGCTCGCGTTGCGTCCGTTTGTATGAAGTTGGAATACTGTATAGATAATATTACCGTGGCTTTGCTACCGCGCGCCGCGAGTGACGCGCCGCCGGGCGGCCGCGGCGCCGCGAGTGACGCATCTTTGGAGGTGTCGCATTAGAGGGCGTTCGGCGCCCCCTTAGACCCGGCGCCCGTGTGCGCCGCACACCCTGCACCATAGGTAAAGACGCCTCTGACAACGTTATTATTTGCAGTAATAATAAACTGAAATTACAAACCTACCAAGTTAATGTACAGAACAGATTGGCAAGCCGACAACTGAATACACTTTAACCGGTTTTGTCGGTAAGATTTGAAGTACCCATATCTGATTCTGATCGCCTACTGCAAAACATTATGTCTGAGCTTTTCTTTCGCTTCTTCGCTTATCGCTAGCTAGACAAACTTTTACATTTTTGCTGTCTGCTGTGGTTTAACGAGCATCGATTTATCGATTTATCTAGACAAGCGGAAAATCGATTGGGATTGTTTGTAAATCTACAATTTACCAACCTCTTGATTCTAAAGTGAATCATTAGACAAGACCAGATAACCTGATTACGTAACAAAGGGAAAATTATTGAAATAAACCTGTCAGTCGATAAGTTTACGCAGCTCTTTGGTTAGCACATGCAACACATACGTGTACTAGCGTTATGTGTACGTATGTTCAGAAAGCGGTTGTTACGTGAGTCGGCGAGTGCAAGACATGGACTGGATTCGAGGTCGACGACCCCGGTAGAGCGGGACTCAGGACTCTACTGTCGGAATATTAAACGCGATTTTCAATTGCTTATTCAAGTTTTTTATAAAAACTATATTTTCTGAATCATGAGATAGCAATTATGATGTAGAATACTAAATCAATACTCAAGATTTAAATAAGAAAACGTTCCCTATTTGCTTGTTTAAGACATGGCAAGAAGCGCGAACAGAACCGAAATTTATGTAAAGAGTAGTATCAATACGTCAAATTCTTCGGTAGCTGGTAGTAATAAACTTCAAACCGAGTCGAATGAAATAATAAACAAAGAAGCAAGCACAATGAGCACTGTTGACAGAAAGAGTAGAAAGCTAGTGGTAGCGTGCCCCTTTTGTTAGTAGCATTAACGCCTTTTGGTACTCAACCGTGAAAGGGCCTCGGACTACGAACGTTGTAACTTCGGTTGAGATGCAATCAAATGTGAAGGGAAGGGAATTATTTTTAACAATTTTGCGGTCGAAAGCCTGAGGCATGTTTCGAAAACTTAGTTTAGTAGTCTCATGCTGACGATAGAACATGGCAGCTTAAGACACTTGAAAAACACAACTTGGGAATATAGAACTCCATGTTTAGTAAGTTACCTATAAATTTTAAGCTCATAATAATAGTATCTACGTTGCTTAAAATACAAGTAGATTTTGAGCTATTGGCTTGTTAGGTAATTAATACTTCCTAATATATTAAATTTTCCTTGAATTTTATGACTAATTCTATGGTAAAATCGAAAGGGAAATATCGGATATTATAAACTAATCCATTCCTCGAAACTCATTCAAGTGTAGTACGGTTTCTAGGCTTTACAATGTTTGTTATCGGTCCTTCTATGCAAAAATATGAATTGAAAGTATTTCTAAAGTGTTTGCGGATTAACGGACACCTTTGTCCAGTAGTTCACGGCTCCATTCTGTACGTACTAGCCATAACTATCTAAATATAGATTTCTATAAAAGTACTGTTGGATTCCTCAGAAACCGTAGCTTTGTGTTCGGGAAACGTTCTGAAGGTAATATAACTCTTATTTATCGTGATGATAGCTCTGATCGATGATGTCTTCTGATATTAATACGCATTTACTGACTGACATTATTAATAACACAATATTTCTGTCACGTTCAAGGTTTATTGTGTCATCAGAAGCTAACTTACTTACCAGTAAACAAATAGAAATATGGCTAAGATTAGCTTGATAGGCGTAAAATTTTATTTCCTTAATTAGTGGCCTTCACTTTGGAAGACTTTCATGCTCGGTTAGCGGAAGGTCTTAAACCACAAAATAATGTGGTTATTAACTTCAGAGTAATCTGCGATAGTTACAACGTATTCATTAATTTGATTCTCTTGACGATCAATTACTCCATAATCTGTGAAGCTATTAATAACATGTCCAAATAATTTGTTCAACCATTATGTCACAAAGATGGTACGCTTTTAGGTCAATTGAAAGGTCGTATATCAGACTTGGGGAGATTACTGTATGTGCCACTTGAAGTGATAAAACAAACGAAATAAAAGTACACACAAACTTCTTATCCTTGGAAACCCGTAAAGCACTCTTGCGCAATTTAATTACATAAAAGGTCAAAAAACAATTCCACCATAAACTGCAACTCCGGTCAAAAAATGTTCTTGATATGAGAGTTTAGCAGATAAGTCGATATAAACATTAACATCAGCAATTTATCATTACCGTACTTATGCTAATCATAGTGTACCTACCTACGTAAGATTCGCTTTTTATAAAGTGTGCGAAGTAAAACTACGTTGTGCGGCGAAGTGGCCGATCATCGTGCAAATTTAGATGTCCGCCGCCCACAGGTTGGACCAAACATCAATAAACTATGACGAAAAATTCGGTGTAAAAAGTGAACTTAAAAATGTTTCGATGAATGGTCACTGAATGTGAGCAGGTCGAGTATGACCTCACCTATTATTTTTTGTCATTAGCAGATGTAATGTAGGTGGTCAACGGCACTAGGCACTTTCTGTATTATCATGGCAAGCATTCCTCGTCTACTGAGTCATTCCGGGTCTAAAGAAAACTATGTTTTTGTGTCGCTTCACAACAGAAGGGCGTGGCATCAGATATCTCAAGTATTTTTATCATATTCTTTTTAAAGTTCCTTAAATACATCTCCAGAAATGTTCACCCAAACGTTTGAGTTAGCAATGACATCATAACAAACACAATAAATTAATAGTCTCATGTATGATATCATACAATGTAACATTCTGACCGCTATAGTGCTAGGTTTTATCTTTTGAGGCTTAATTCAAGGACCATGAAGAATATTTTCAAATGTGACATAAGTTAAGGCAATTCCGCTGAATAGTCGGCACACCTTTACAAAACACGGGTCATAACATAACAGCGCAATGCGTTAAAATTCTTGCCAAAAGATATAAATCAGACAGGTGAACGATACAAAAAAAATCTTTTGGATTTGGTATACAGTGCGACGATACATTATATTCCTAACATTAACCAATTTCGGACAGTTGATTCAGTACGTCTGCGCGAATGACCTCGATGACGGCAGGGGGCGGGGCGCAACCGCTCTGCAAATAACGCCAGATTTCTGAACGCACCCGGTAAATTCTGTCTGGAATCTCCGTCTAGATAAAACGAAGATCAACGTCTCAAATGCATGCTTCAAGGAACAGGTCAAGAGGTTGAACGACTAATTAACAGACTGTGGGAGACGCTTATTGCAGCAGTCAGCTACTTGGGATCCCTAGACGGACTGGGAAATTAAATAGGTCATGACATTTCATGCTAGGATGTTAGCAATCTTGTCTAGTGGTTTAAGCCTGAAATAAAGTACATTCTTTTTCTGCCTTTACTGGTAACAGCGTAAGTGTTACTGATAGTTTTTGCCAAGTTGTGTAAGTATTTAGAATAGCTAAGCTACTCGAACCCCGTCTATGTAACATTAATTGATTAACTTTCCTACAGCAAAAGATATATTCGTAATCAAACTTGTATTTTCTTGCAAAAGAAAATCTAATCGGTTATCGATATCTTTTCGGGTTACCGATAAAAACAAACACGGAGCAATGTGCCTATAGATGTTGGTGCAAAATGTCTGTATCAAGTATCAGAACGAAACGGTGCAAAACGTTTTAATCAATATCCTTAAAACACACGTAAAAGTGACATCACCAAGTAAGTAAACCTCACTATTGATCTTCTAACAAGTAACATAGACACTAAACACCGGAAACCTGTAACCCTAAATGGAACGGTGGCCTCATTCATTAAAATTTGCAAATACACATACCAATAGCTAGCGAGGACTATCTCATCTCCGTACGTTTATCCAAACGTATAAATCCACCACAACACAGGTTCTATAGAATTCTAAAGGTACGAACACACGAGCACTGAACTTGGGGAACGGCACGGCACACAAGCGCGTCGCTACTCCAACTCGACAGAGTGAGCTGTGGGCCGGAATATCGATCCAATTCCTGGCGCCGGCGAGCCGCATATCCCTAGTGCACGCACGCCCCTCCCCGCCAGCTCACCACCCCTGTGTAATACACCCTTTATAACGGGGAATCAAATAGACTTCTAAATTGGTAAATTCGTTCAAGTAGTTCGAATCTTGATCTACAGTGAATAATATAATCTAATAATTAAACAATATTAAAGCTCGCTGTCGTCATCGTTTTGGTCGATCTGAGAATATTTTTATACTTAGTTTGATATTTTTTTGTTTTTTAGAAAAAAAAATAATGGGTAAATCTGTGTCAAGAAGATGGGAACACTGGCTCCCCCTCACACTCGCAGAATAGCAGACCGACCTTGTGGGACGCGCCACGCAAACCCCGTTACCTACCCCCTGAAGTTGCTGACACAGGAAATTTCTTATGAAATTATGGGATGGATTTGAAACCGAGTACAATGGTGATCAATTGGGTGGAATAAGACATCCTCAACTCGAATCGTCATATTTTCATACCGATTTCTGAACCGTGGGACATTGACATGTCACAGATTTTTCCGGAGCAAATCGATACGTCTACTTATACGTTTTGGTAGGAAGACTTTTTTTCGACTGGGAGGAATTGTGGGAGTCTTTCATTGATCACATCTCAGGAATCAGAGTTTTTGATCAAAATTGAAAATCAGTATGACATATTACAGCCATCGAATTTGAAACCATGTTTCGGGGTTACGATCTCGTGATGTAATGGGGGTTTTTGCTTTGGTTTTTTTCCCTACTAGGTACCTATGTTTTTTTAAATTTGGTTTTATCTCGATCCGATTTAGGTCTTCGTAATTTTGAGAAGCAAGTAAGCATGTATATCCATGGACGTTTAAATTGAAAACAGCGATACAAGTATATCTCACATCTACTTAAACGATGTGAATGGCATTGTAATATTTGTGATACAATATTACAATGTTGATGGTGTTGTAACTGAGAACTCGCGAGACGTGCCTTAACTGAAAACTGTGTGAAGCACGTTTTGTATAAAAACTAGGATATAAGCATCAGAAACTGGTTATGGTGTTGCTGTTGAAGAAATCAGATCTATCATCGTTATTTTTGACACCCGTCAGTTAAACTTCTGGATGCGTTTCTGGGTCATCTCTCGTTTTGTCAGAATCGGACTAATGGCTTGCGAAACTTTAACGTTGATCGATTAAGAACTGAGAGTTTGTATCATAGAAGTACACCCTGGTAAGATTGGTTGTAAGACTTTGGGACTTCTAACTTCTCGTTACGACTGTTAAAAATCCGAATGACAGCTGAAACCATGGCTCTACTTGCTCTCCGAAACACGTTGTGGTTTGGTATAAAACGGTTAGGTTAGTCCACGGACTGACTGCGGCAAGCGTAGCCTAACCTGGATTCATAGACCCGTGTGGCTATTAATTAGCCTAAAGCCCCTTATAAAAAAATGTGCATAAATCAGGAAAACGAGTTTCGGAAGATGGGTCTTCGCTCAGACACTGCATTGCTAGATGCAAAAAACAGTACAATTCGCCGTAGGAGAAGAATTTTAAAATAACCAGCCCAAAGCAGGGTTTAGATTGGATTGATAAGGAGTTAAAATACCCTCAGTGTTCGACATTAGTACCAACATGAGTAGAAAATTCCTCTCAGCACATACAATACGATTTACACTAAGCATATGGCTGCAAGGACAGACATTCTACAACAGATGTATCAGTTGATTGTTTATCAAAGATGTTACATTCCATATTATTCCACATTGAATTAATTACTTTCACTAAGATGAGTTTACAAATAAATTGTTGATCAGATTACTTGGCTGAATACAAGTTTCGTACATTTATATCAAAACAAAAAACAGATGTTGGTGTATATTACAATAATGCCAACAGACATACCTACCAAAACAAAATTTTGGGATGCACAATCAGCTATACATGCAGACTGACACAGTGAATGAAAGTCCCTAGTATGTAGCTGGCTTTGAAGATCAAAGTTCTGTTGAATCACACATAGCTGGAGGCAATTTGCTCTCTTCACAGGACACATCACTCTTCATTGCTATGTGTTCTCATACAAAACTTGCCACTAAAAATGCTGTTTGGTCCTTTTTTGCCAGATGATGAGCAATGCATCACAAGGTAATGTTTACTCAGTAAACATCTATAATTGCTCTTTACAGTCGACCTTGAAGAATCACACAATGGTTGCTCAAGTAATTTTCTTACAAATTTACAATCTATGAGCATATACTGACAGTTAATTATGGTTCTTTATTATAGTTTGTCTGTACAGTCACAGACTGTAGAGGAAAAAATTGCATAAATACAAGAACTTCTTGTAACAAACATTTTGCAAAAATTATACTTGCAAATACAATTCCAAATAATTAATTGTGCATGTTAAAGTCTAACCTTTAACATTCAAAATTTTATGTCAACAATTGACATAGAATGTTCACACAGCTACCAAAGCCGCACTGCGTTATCAATTTATTTAATCACTCTTAACGGTTAGTGTAGTTCCTAATTATTTCAATACAAGTAATTAGTTTTAATTACTATATTAATTTAGAATTATTGATCCATATCATTATTAATAGTAACTAGGGTGTGACTACGGATATGACAACTAATAGAGAAGTGTGGAAAAAAAAGGCATGTTGCGCTGTCCCAAATAAATTGGGATAAGGGCTGGAGAATGATGATTATTATAAATAGGAACCTAACACAAACGCATAATCAAGGGAGTGGTACTCAATAGTAAATATTTCAATGCTTAGTAACACACACAGTCACGCCCCACTTGCATTGCCTCACTGATAACATAATGGCTGAGCAAGATAAATAATTACTTGTACACTTCACCTGTTTACTAACTATGGCCATTATAGTTGTAACACATGATTATGTAACAAGAAATATCTTATTTAGTTAACTGAGTAATCATTGAAAATATGGCAGGACGACTTGGTGACTCCAGTAAGGAGACTTGCAGCTGGAAACACACGGATTAGACACGGAACAGGGAGAAGTGGAATGGAATTATATAGGCCTTTACCAAAGGGTATACAGACACTCCTTTGAAACTATGGCAGGACGACTTGGTGAGGGCAGCTGGAAACACACGAACTAGACATGCAAGGAAAAGGGAAATGTAAAAGGGATTTGAAGAGGCCTTTACCAAAGGGCACACAGACCCTCAGAACTGTTATAAAAAAATTGTAGGTACTAAAACTATCACTACGAAATAAATAATCAGGCTAGGGCAAGAAGAGTAAATGAAAGAATTTGGGTACATATTTTACCAAAGCAGAAACATTTAAGCTAGTAAAACGTCAATGATAATAACTGGCTGGAGTAGCAAAACTTAAGTTATGGCCTTTGCCCAGAAAAGGGGTCAATTTAGGTTATAAGAAATTTTACAATAGGCTCAAGCTCAATCATGAGTATAAGGTAGGTTCCCAGGCTCTCATATTCAGTAACACTTAGAAACCAAAAATTATTGGTAATTTCAGCTACTAACAGTATTACTCCTCCTTGGCAAACAAAATCTAACTGGCTACTTTTGAGTGGAAATCTAACAATCATGGTGTTTTTTTTTTTCAATACTCCATATTCAATTCTTTATTGCATTCCATATGTTTTACATAGATGGTATAAACAGTGAGATCAATATGGACCCTGTCGGGCACAGCAAAATTAGGAGAGAGGAAGAGGGCTACGTACAAATGCAAGCAATTCAATTCATTATTATAATGAAATTATTAGATGTATAATTGGGTGTATGAGTATCTTACATATGTATAATTATGTACAGATATATATATTATAAGGTTTGTGTATAAACGTACCTACAGTTTTGTTATTTTGATTTTTATATATATTTCTTATGAATGTATTATTATTTGTAATTAATAATTTCTTTATTATCAAATTATGTTATTATTTATGTAATAGTGCTTTCATATTTATATTTGATTTTCTTTATTCCGTATTACCTATATTGTATTTATTTCATAATGTTTGGTGAATTATAGAGAGAATAATTTTATTTTGTAATTGATTTGTCATCTAAAAACTTCTTTACTGAGTAGTATTTCTTGGATTCTAGAAATTGTTTCAATTTATTAATAAACTAGCTTTTGCCCGCGGCTCCGCCCGCGTGGATGTCGGTTATCGCGTAAAAAAGTAGCCTATGTCCTTCTCCATATCCCAGGCTATATCTCTGCCAAATTTCATGACGATCGGTTCAGCGGTGTAGGCGTGAAAGCGTAACAGACAGACAGACAGACAGACAGAGTTACTTTCGCATTTATAATATTAGTAAGGATATATTTGTTTTCTGTACATCTCTGATGTCATTTGGCAATTTGTTAAAAAAAATTATGGACATAACTAAAGGGCCAGATTTTTAATATTGTTGATAAAATTAGTTATAGATTCTTTTAGAATCAATTATTAAATTAATAAAATATGTTAGGTGGCATTTTAAAAGAAAGCATGTTATAAAAAGACCATGAGCATAGTTTCCATGATTTTTAAACATTTTCTTGTTTTATACATTTTCTGTTGGAAACACCAGTACAACAAATAACCCCATATTTAAACAAATAACTAAATACAGCTATCTACTGATTCTATACACTATTTGATAAGATATTTAGGCACTTTTAGATCATTTAATTCTTTGAGATAAAATGTTGATAATACTTATTCATTATTTCAATAAAATTTATCTTCCAAAACGAATAATCATGAATAGGTATTCTGACTTTATTAAAAAGAAGAAAAAGTGGATAAAATGGATAAATTGAGTTGGATATTCCACTTCAATTACCTAACTTGTCTTAACAAATAATTTGGTCAGAGGATCATTTTCTTCCTATGGGTTTTGTAATCATGCTTAGATAAATATCTCCAAGCTTTTTGATACATACGCATCAGCTAATTAGCTGCTAGTATGTCTAACCAAATAATAATAATAATAGTTGGTGTGCATGTACCATAAGGAATTGAAGAAAAACCAAATACCCTTTAATTAGAAAATATATTTCATTATTTTGGACATCTCACATGTTATTCCTTGAGGCAGCTTTAATACTTGAACAAGTCTTCCAAGTACCTTGGCAGCTTTGGCGGGTAGGTACAAGCGGCGATTCATTCAAGGCGTTACCCAAATGAAACGAGATACCGGGACCAGACTACGACTACTTAAGCCAATTGAAAGCAATTAGAGATAGAAACCAAGCCCCGAATTTTCAAATTAAGAGCATCTACAACAGTAATTAGAAATAAATCGTCTACGTAAATAGCTCTGTACAGAGGAGGTACTAAGGTACCAAAAGAAAGAGCAAAGTGCACAGACCAATCGTAAATTCGGGCTCGTGATGACATCGACCCACCTTTCAAAACAGAATCTAATCAGTTTTATGAAATAACTCTTCTACATACCTTCTTTTAAAGGTCCAGGAATGCTTTTTCAGCCCGGTTATACACATAAATTGTCGGCACACACAAAATATCACTTTGGATGCGGGACCGTAGCCAATCGTACCCAATTCAAACCCACAGCACATACACTTGATAAACAGTCTTTAAACCGAGTTGCTGAATAGTTAACATAACACTTATGATTTCGATTTTATAAATAATCGCTATTCATGTAGAATTTGTTGGAGTATCATCCGTGACTGCGAGTACGAACACGGCATCGAAGGCGAAGCGAAAGACCGACCGCGAAAGCATCCACCTTCGCGCCGCTCATCTCACAGAACAAGTAAATAACAGATGCGACAATGATGCAACAAGTTGATTCACATTAAATAAAAAAGTTTATTTTTTATTCGGACGTTCAATTACTTTAAAAAAGCTTTAAAAAGATGGAAACTTGTCACTTACAGTATTATTTAACTGGTCGTGGTCAGCTGCTCAGAAAAGAACGATTAGCTTGTTCGACTGTACTTGTGCCCAGTGAGTGCTGCCAGTAGAACTGATTTAGACTTTTACCAGTTTTACCACTACGTACGTAGGTTGGCTAATTTTGTATAATTTCTGGGAATTATATACTTAAAAAAGGTTGAATTGAGAAGGTCTGAAAAGAACATTTTTTTACATTATCCCTTCGTCTTTTAGGCAGATTTATTGAGTCAGATAACAACAGAAAAGTAGTTGTGTTAATTATTTGACACTTAAAGGTTTATAGGTAGAGTTGGCAGGCTTATAACTATCCGTCATTATTCTTGCGTGCTAGTTTTTTACAATACACCTATTTAAATTTTTATAATTATTTAGAATGAATATAAAATGACTTTAGTGTTTAGGCATTCTACAGTTAAGATGGATTGTCCGTCTTGTCTACTTGCGCTTCGAATTTTTTACTCTTTGACTAGTATGACATCATCTACAGGTTTATCAAGTGACGTCCATCATTAAGTTTTGTCTATGGTGTCAAACATTGGAAAGGTTGATTTTGAGAAAAAAAGAACCAGAATTTAAAACCAATACTTCATGTTCATTTTGGTTATTTATTCTAGTAATTTTTAAATCATGAAAAAAGTCATAAACAATTGAGCGCATCACTAAAACCATAGACTAAGAATATTTTTGGGTGTGGCCAGTATTGCAAATTTATTTTGTAGGTATTCCAAATTATTTTTAAAGATTTTCACGTAAATCAACTTATCAAATATTTACGATTTAAGATCACATCGCCGACCTAAAGTAATATATGAGATAGGTTGTCGAAAGCATGCACATACAAGTAAACCATAAATTAAAAAGCCATTTGGGGTTACCAGACACGAAAGATCACGTAAGGCTGACAGCCACAATGTCTAACGCTATCGTGCGTAACATAGTAGTATCTAATGCAGCTGTGTGTGTAACCAAGAAGCTTAAAGATAAAAGTGGAGGCAACACTCTAAATACCTAAGTGAAGACGACTATGGGGTGACGCTCTCTTTCTAAATATATACATAAGAACGAGACAGTGGTACGTGTTTTCTCTTTCTTATGTATGTATTCAGAAAGAGAGAGCTAGCCCACAGGTTGTCTTCACTTTTTTATTTGGAGTGTGGCCTCCACTTTTATCTATAAGCTTCTTGTGTGTAACTAGCATTCTCTGTCTACGTGTTTACTAGTCCGGTTATGCAGTCACGGCCTCTCAAGGCCAACTGCGAGATGCCATTCCCAAAAAAAAAAAAACTACGTGTTTATCTGTGACATTTTGTCATTGTCATTGCCCCTGCCAACTGGACAGTGTTGCCAACTTACCACCTTCGATGCCAGATCTAGCACTATTTTCGTGAGTCTATCACTGAAATCTGACTTTTAGCACCTAGCACTAAATCTAGCACTAAATAGAAGAACAAAACGCTGTTACAAGAGCAGTAACCAAACGCTTTGGCTTTATAGTTTGCAACATTTTGCCTAACAAAGTGCGGATTTCTCGTAAACAAGACATTAAATATACATTGTCAACATTACCGTATTCAAATATTTCAAATGCCGACGTTAGACGGGTGTTCAGCTTAATGAACATTTTAATAACTAAATTGAGGAATAAAATGAACTTCGACACCCTAAATTCAATTAAGTATTCATATTCGAACAGGACTCAAAAATTTTAAGAAAACATTCTACACCTATGAAATTCCCCAAGATATTCTTAAAAAAAATAGGCAGGAAAGATTTGTACACACGTCTACACATCAAGGTATACATTTCCAGTTTACGCTGATCTCGCACTGTACGAAAATTCTATACAATGGGAGATCAGCTAATACTGGAAATCTATAGCTTGATGTGTAGCCGTGTGTCCACATTTAAATTGAAAAAGTCAGCTCAAAGTTCAATTGAACAACCATCTACTTCAACGGCCGCAATATTGTATTACGAGTATACTCATTTTATAAAAGTGTCTTTATTAGATTCTAGAGTGCCAATGAACCACTAAATAAAACACTACATTTTTATTTAATCGATTAGTGCCATTAAAATGCATTTAAATTTTACATTTTCAAGTTTCGCGCGTAATTTGACGAAAACGCAGAACGCTGGACGCAGTGGACGCCATATTGCAATGTGAGTATGACGTCAGTTAGTTAAAAACAAATGCGCTGATATTTTGTAAGAAAATTGTTTATAATTAAACAAATTAGTTATTTTTGTACTTATCGTTGGTTTGCTGTTCCTGAATGCAAAATATTATTATAAAAATTACTTTGGTTACGAAAATAATAAAAGTACAAAGTTGCTCAGTTGACATGCCCTAAGACGTAATAACATGCCAGCTACTATTTCATGGTATTCAAAGACAGATTAAAAAAAAACTGAAATCTTTAAATTGTATTTTAAAATTTATTTTGTTGTTTCATGATCTAAAACTAACATTTTCCGACTACATTTTTCCTAAGCTATCTCAATAATATAGTTTTAGATTTTTTCTTAGATAGTGTAAAATACCCATTCAAGCTTCCAAGGAGAAGGAATTCGAGCACCAGACAGTGAAGATGAAAGAACAATAATAATAAAATTATAGTTTTAAAATAATAACCACAACTATTTTCTTATAAGAAATTATATGATTGCCTAATTAAGGTCGATCCCTAGATAGGCCTCGCCATACATTTTTCAGGGGTTGTAATCTCCGTAAATAAACGGTTTCTGCAGAATAAAAGCAAGTATAATGAGACTTTATAATGTATTATGTTCGCCAAACGCCAAAATTTTATAAAAAAAACAGTATTTCTAGGAGAATTAGACCCAATAAAAAACGAAAAATCTTTACATGTGTGAGTGACCTGAATCGCGCCATCTAACAGAAATTTAAAGAACCACCGAGAAAGAGCTATTTGCTGTTGTGTTACGAGTTTACGTTCGGTAAACATTTATAATAGATGGCGCTGTTCGAAAATTCGAACGATTCGATGCAACGCTCCAGTCAGTCCATGCGTGATTGTCTTGACAACTTGCGAATCGTTTCCAAAATTGTGTTTCTAGAAAGTTAGCGCCGGCGCGCGGGTTTGCCCGCGGGTTTTACATTTTATGATTGTTAAAATGTTTTTTATTAGGGAATGAGAAAGAATGCTAGAAAGTGAAAAAAAATATCTGCGATCTGCATTTGGTTCACACAGATACAATACTAATGTACCTAATTATTGTAATATCTACTTTAAATATAAAGTACCTAAAGATTTAAAAATCTTTCTACTGTATGTAAGTAGGTACTGATAATACATTTTCTGACACGGTTAGGTACTAATTCATTGGTTTGGGTTGAATAAAATCAGAGAATAGAAGTTCATGTAAACTTAGGGTATACCTAAATCAGGCGATCAGCGTAGGCAAATTTACCTATTTTTTTTCTAATTACCTACCTACGCAATGGTGACACGTAGGTACTACTTACATCTATTGATTGAATCATATTTAATTTATGTGAAACCAGCAAGATAAGTGAATACACAGACAAACCACATTGATTTTTCATAACAATTGCACATTTTAGTATTATTAGCACACGTCAAAGTGCGTCGAAATAAATTGGTCTTGCCATCTAAGAAGTTTACCAAGAAAAAGGGGAAATAAAACATAGGGCAGTATTTTAGTAGTAAGTTGTAGGATGTTCTGATATTTAAAACGATGAATGATATAGGTACAGCAGTGGTGGCTCTGACTTACAAGTCAGAGCCACCACTGCTGTACATCATTCATTTAAGGTTTCAGGGTTTTTAACTGTCAGCGAAATGACGTTCTCAAAATGGTAGCTGTAGTTCCAATTTCGCTCGTCTGAACAGCTAAGTAAGTAGTAAGCACCATTCAGGTTTAGAATTGGTGACTGAGGCTACTACTGAGAACCATTCATACGAGTGCCATCCGTGAAAGAGTTTTTATTTAAAAGTGAAGTGTTTTTGTGTTTTATTGACGGTAAGTGTTATTTTTATGTACAAAGGATGCTTTTCTGCTTGAAGGTGATACAGAGTTATATTATAATAGTAATTACCCTTAAAACTTTAAAAAGTGTAAGATTTAGAAGAGGAAATACAAAATCAAACGTTAGCAACACTCGTTGATTGTCATCACATCACATACCTACCTACTCTAAATTTCAAATATTTCCCCCTAATAGGGACGTCAATTCTCTCTAAAAACTCACTTTGCCTGTCCCAGAGGGAGGGACGAAAGGAACCAAAAAAAACTCTCTGAAAAAGATCCGTTACTGAATTGATTCGAAAGGAAATATGAAAAATCGATTCACAAATAAAGAAATGATTTTCCAAAAATCAATCATTCGTTTTCGATGAAATTTGCAATGTAGGGGTTTACGGGGTGTACGTTACCCTAGCAAGAAAGTGTCTCCTATAGTTATATGAGTGGAACGTATAGTTGGTGCCTAATCTGCTGTAAATGTGCCCCTACATAAAAAATTGGTGCCCCTTGTCGTTTTGAAAAAAAAAACCGAAAAAACGATTCCTGGTCTCATATCTGGAAAAAATCCGTATTTTTACGCAAAAGGATTTGCACTGGATATGCTTCGTAATTTTCCCGCAACCACAATTCTTAACAATTCAAACAAACAAAAACTGATGTTCTAGGGTGAAATATCGATTCCCTGTATCGATTCAGTACTAGATATCGATTTGAAAAAACGTTTTTATTTGTTCCAAAAAATCGATTCTTTGCTCAATCGATCTCAGATTGACATCTCTATTTGGTCTGTTTTCATGTTCTGTCAGTTGTTACTTGTTTTGCAAATTTTCACACACAGCTTGACAGCATGACAGCTTGATTGATGGTGACAAATGGTGGTGTTATTTCTGACTAATACAAATTTCTTGAAGCATTTCATAATTACGATACTTTTGCTGTTGTGTTTAATTATTCTTTTTGATTACAGATTGAATTGCATCTCTGCCTAAGATGAATCCGACTAATAAACTTGCCTATATACGACATATGTATTCAGGGCCGCGAAAATCACGGAAAAAAGTGCAAGCAACATTGAAAAGACATCATGGAAATTCTTCTAATGATTTTTAGTGAGTAAATCAGATTCCCATAAGATTTCGAATCAGATTTACGTGAATGTACCTATGAGTGTATTTGATACTCGTTGGCCCGTGATGTAATGTCTTCGTTTGCCGTTGGTTTGCCGTTGGTTTGCCGCCATTTCTTCTGTAGACCCTTGTCTGTTACGATACCTCCAGGAGATTTATGACAATTGTTTATCTATTGTGTCTCGTCGATAACAGTAGGAAAAAAAGAAACGGCTAGCTCGATAAGGTTAGTTTCAAGTAGTGTATTGAGCAAGTTTTATCAAATTGCAGCCGGCTGGAAGCATGGCGTAACAAGAAAAAAAAAGTAGTGGAAGAAACCGCGGACTGCCCTGCTGTGTTTAGGTAGGTACAGACATATCAATATTTTTCTGTCTCTCAACATTGTTTTTAATAACTGTACCTATTTCATTTATTTATTTTTTATTTCAGTCCAAATACAACTCAAGATCATGATCAGCTATCCAACCCTTCCACAGCTCAAGATACGCCCAAAACGTATTCACGTGGTATACCACAAATTCGTTACGAAGCCATAGCCTGCAGCTCTAGCTCTAATAGAGTTGAATCTGTTACAGAGCAAGTAGAGACTGCTGATTTTAATTGGCCGCAACCCGATCCACAGACTGAAGCTTATCAACTAAATGTGGAAAGAACATCAATTAGTTATGAACAAAAAGCATAATTATTATTATCAAGTAAGTAACAAAGATCATTATTTCTTGGTTCATGTATGTATAAATATAATGTATTTCTTGGATTGTTTCTCAGCTATTATTATTTTGATTCTAGGTCCAGGGTCAATTGCGAATTACCAAAATGAGTAAATGTTACTTCATTTGCTTTATATCTGTCACCCAACCATTGACTGTCATAGAAGTTAACCGGGATGAGGAATTTATCAACGCTATGATGCCGAAGTTGGTAACATTTTTCAAAACATGTGTACTGCTGGAAATTATTTTGAGACGAGTTGAGAAAAATGCTAAATGTCTAGACATCAAGGAATTAAAAGGTATGAAAAATATAAGTCTTACTCATTTCCTAACTTATTCCTCAGGTTTCTGAGGTGTGGGTTCAGTAAGAATAGTCTAACAAAACTGTAAATTCATTTGTTGCAGCGAAAACTGTGTCTCCCAGCAATTGATTCAGATCGCACGGAAATGATATAAATGGAAGTAAAAAGTGACAAGCAGAAGATTGATACTGCGCGGCGACGGCGGCGCAGCAAAAAGTAGCATGTAGAAGAGAAGATATTTTATTATAGTATTTTTTATGTATCTTTGTATGGTGGTCGATGGTTCGAATCCAAGCCGACACTTTGCTTTGTGTAAATTATTTCATCACCACTGTTCAGAGGAGGCCTGAGTCTCAGCAGTGGGAACATTATAGACTAATTATTATGCTATTTTTGTACGTAGCGATGTATAGTTTATGTTATTTGTTAGTTTATAAGATTTTTCTGTGTACATATGTTTCACTCATGTATTTAGGTACCAGCCAAACAATTCAATTGTAAAAGAATATTTATTGTTCAAAGTTGTATAATAAGTGGGTATTCTTGAAACATAAATGTTATGGTTAGCTAGCAACCACTTGTGTGTTGTTGTGTAAGATACTTACACTTACGTGTGATGTTACATAAATTGTAATCTACGTACATAATTCTTTCTAATACTAAATTCAGAATCATAATTGTAAATATCATAATATTGAAAAAAGTATGTTATCTTTGTGTGGTGGTACGAGTCGATGGTTTGAATCCAACCAGAAAATATTTAGGTAAATGCAGTGAGAGTAAATAAAACGATATTTGTATGAAAATATTAACCATAGATAAATATTATTGATTTATACTAAGATACAATAAAACGCTTTACAATTGAATACATAATCTTTTATTTATTTAGTATAGGTCACAATTTATTTACACGTTAGGTACTATTTAGGTTCAGTCACATTACAACAACCTATATAGGTACAATATACCTTTATTACCCAAAATAATTTGTTATGGTGAAAAGGTATCTGATAACGAGCCTAGAAACAAAAGTATGCATATCCCAATAATTATATTATTAAGAAGTAGATTGGAACATAACAATCCTCTAGTAATTTAAAGTATGCTCAATTAGTAAATTAATATTTGTTTTCGGTTTTTGCTATAATGTAAGGATATTCATCTTAAAAATAATTTGGTCCTCTTTCTTTATAATTTCCAACCATGTTTGAATAAAACGACATCTAGTGGAGTCGGAAGTTACTACTATTTACTTTGCATGTGTGTGTAAAGAGTAAATTCACGCGGCTAAATCATTATTATGTTCTAATCTTTGTATGATACCAGTTAACAAGCACAGTGATGATCTAAAAAAATCAAGTTAATGCCCTAGGTTTCGCTAAGAATAAAGTTGTTTATTAAAAATTTCTATGATAGGTGTAAAAATTGAAAATGTTCGAAATTGTGGATGTGTCGCCATCTAGCGACAAAATGGCAGTGAGAGCAATTAGGGTTTCACCTTAAGTGATTTTATTATTTAAATTGATGGGCTGTCAAATTTAGCACGTTTTTTGGATTACCACAGATCTAGCACTTTTTGAAGTCACATTTAGCACCTAACCGTAGTATAGAGTTGGCAACCCTGAGTGGTGGGTGACGGCAATAGACTACTTTAAATATGCTACGCTAGGATGGCGGTATTTGTAAAATGTAAACAGCCCAGCTCGAACTGTTCTTTACTTTTTTGTTTTATTTTTACTTTGTCCTTGCTGCGTAGAGTAGCTAGTATCTTATTTGTGAAAATTAGATGGTACTTGTTTCACTACCTAATCAGACAGGATAAGATAAATGTCGTTTAATATACTGTACTCTTTGAAGGTATGTTTGCGGGGCTGCGGGTAAGTACTTAGACCAATTTTCAATTCGCGTGTTTAAAATGTGAAATTATGTGGTTATCAGCATAATATTAATTTTTTAGACCTTAAACTGATATTGTACTTTGTACGACCTACCCTTTTTAGATAATATAAACTTTGCGTATCGACCGACGAGATGTCTAAAATGCTAGTCACCAATTTCAGTTGCTCAGAGTCGAGTGGTGACATGTTTTGTGGCGGTGGTGGTCGGACTTTTTTTCTCGTACCAGGGATGCCAAATTTCTCGTACTTTGGCCACTTTCCGAATTAGAAAAATAGCGCTGTGAGCGCTCACATCAATAATTTGCGTTCCGAGTTAGATATCGCGATTATGACAGCTAAGAACTGTCATTTTTGTCATCAATACGGAACGCTCGTGAACGCGCTAACAGTGCTCACTCAGTGATAAAACCTATTTACACCATATAAAACTTGTATAGACCACAAATTTCATCTTCTTATTTGATTAGGTGGCGATTGTAGCCAGAAGCACTATTTATAAGTTAGCTAAAACTATGATACGAATCAGAACATACCAGCACAAGTGTCATTTTTGACAGCGCTCACAGTGGTATTAGTATAACGCATGGTCGGCGTTATCGCAAGATGGCGCATGTCATGACGTCATCTATGACGATTCACGGGACATCGTTATCGCGCTCACGCCAATTCGGAACGGATGTGAGCGCGCTCAAATCGATATTATCGTTACTCGGAACGTAGCCTTTCAGTACAAAATCTCGTACAAGTAAAGATTAAAAAAAAACACATAAAAGACATCATTTAGACTATTTACTATTGCGAGTTGCGCTTGGGGATGTTAAATACAATTTATACATAATACTAATAATTTTACTAATAGAGAGATATATACATTTAAGTAAAATTATTATTATTATGAGTAACACATTAAACAAAAAATCTCATTCATTTTAAATTAGTAATGAGTAAAAATACATTGCCCACCCCACATATCGATGTAAACATTAGTGCAACAAGGACAACAACAACACAGCGGGGATTTCCCGCTCGAAGACAAAAACATCAAGACAGGACTAAGTTTTAAGTTCATTTGGTGATGTGATAATGAATCTAGTGATGTGCTGAGTCGATCGGTGAACATAATTTCCTTTTTTAATATATTTTTGGCTAGGATACATGGCACAACCAGTGAAGATTGATAAAATCTCGTACAAAAGTGTACGAGATTGTTATTATTCTCGTATCTCGTACAGAGACTGTAAATCTCGTAACGGTACGAGATTTCTCGTACGTCTGGCAACGCTGGCGGTGGTGGTTGACCTCACCTAGGTTTCTACCTATGCATACCATAATCAGTCTATGGTTTCTACTGTTGGGACACAGGCCTCCTCTCACCAAAGCTCTTTACGACAGGAGAAGAGACCCTATGCATACAAGACCGAAATTAAAACACTAAAATGTTTCATTTATTGTTTTAATACAAAATGTATAAACATATAAAATTTCCATCCAAATCGTCATGATAAACAATAATTATTATCATCACATCACAATTACACATTCTTTATTTTGAATGTTCTTAAAAATACGAGATTACAACTAATTTATTTGTTTCGAGGAAGCGCTAATGAATTTGTATCATGAATATCTATACATGCAGGTATTCATGGAGTATTAATATGTTGAATAGTAACAATAATCATTTTCTTTTCTGACAAAACAGTCAACTCTAAAAAAATATTAATTAAAGAATAATTCTCCTTCTAGACAAATGAGAAAACCTTACATTACTCACATATAATTATTTCAGAAGCACCGCCTCAAACGACAAAAAAGTCGATATTATAACTAAAAAATAAATAGCTCCTTACCAACTATGAAGCTAGAAATAGACAAGCTTTGGGAGGTACTTTGAAGCACAGTCTTCAATCAATGGAGACAGATTCTGTTCCTCAATAGCATCTTTAGAAAAAAGCCTCTTTTTTCGAACTCGAGGACCTGAGCGACTACCCAGAGTGAGGTGCAGGGCAATAACTTAGTCATAATATTTAACAGCTAAGTACATAATATTTTGCATTGATTTCTTAATCTACTAAGTACAATTTATTGCTGTAACTAGGATAACATTTTGCGACATTGAGAATTAGCAACAAATAGTGTAATTTATTTGGCCTTTTCATTACAACTTGGGAGACAATTCTGTTTGCGCTATTATAAAGGTTCTGCTTTTGTTGTTATAAGTCGCTTGAGATCGCAAAAAAAAGACTGATTGAAACACTCTTGTTTGATAAAATCTTCACAACCCTTCAGAGAACGTACATTTCGTTACATTTCCGCACATAAAATGAACTTTTTGTTCCAATAAGAGGGTGCAGAATCACAGATATAATGCCAAAACTGACTTTCTGTCTAGAGTTTTTAGCAAACCCCAATGATTTTTAAGTCACCTAATAGGC
Organism: Polymixis lichenea; assembly: GCA_949091785.1. Lineage (NCBI taxonomy): Eukaryota > Metazoa > Arthropoda > Insecta > Lepidoptera > Noctuidae > Polymixis > Polymixis lichenea. Next base: position 8,316,176 of record OX420943.1, on the reverse strand, counting down.
GAGCCAACCTCGCCTCACTAAAATTCACGTAAACTTACGTCTCGCCTACGAGCTTCTTGTCAGAAAGCCCTTGAATATGGCCAGTTATTGCTAGAAGATGAGTGGTGGTCTAAATATGGGCTATCAGTTAGAAGGAGCTTGCTACCACTAAGACCAGAGCTGGAACTCTCGCTTGATGAGAACATGCTCTTGCTTCCTGTGTAGAAAGAGAGAGACGTATGCAATGGCTCTCTTCCTGGACGGCGTCTTGCTCGCACCAAAGAGATGAAAGCAACGGCGATTGCACACAGGAATATGATTCCTAGGACGCTAAATGCGAGAGCCATTTTCCCTGGTGATAAGCAGATGGTTTTGTCTCCCGGTGAAAAGCCTCTCACTAATTCGTCTTCTTCCGATTCTATTCTTCTTGACCCTGTAAATGAGTAGATTTAAATATATGATAATTTTTGTCTGTTTTTGGTATAATTAATAGGGTGACGAATTACAGAAAGATGGTCTTTTAAAAATCTTACCTCTTATTGAAGCTTCGTCTTCTAACTCTATGTTAGGTGCATGCACCTCAATACTGTTATACACCTCCAGTCTATCAATGACTATGCCTTTAGCGTCTTTATCTAGTCGAGCCTTTCTTAGTAATCCATCTCTAGTTTGCTGTGGTTTCTGCAAAGCTTTGCAGTCCACCGGTGGGCATTGGCCTTTGCACAACTCGATACCACACGTTAGATGTAGCTTAGCTCTATCAGGGAATTTGAAGGCAGCAAACGTGGTAATAGCATGTTGGTAGGTCATGATATTCTTGAACATGTTGTCCGGGTCAGATTTTTCCAGTTTTATGTTGGTTTTCTCGTCAATGTTTTTCTGTAGGTCAACAGGTGCCAAGTCAGAAAAGTCAATTTCAGCGCTTTTGTGTTTGTGGTGGTGAATTGATGGTTTGTTGAATATCGTTTCGTCGATAGGACATCCGGCCTCGTCCAGTAATTTCTGCGAGGCTTCTCCCAAGCCGTCGTGGGCGACGCAGTTGGTAACTCGGAGTCCAACGCCCACTGGAATATAAAGCTGGACATTGAGTAATATGTTAAGTCATCATACAATTGTTCAATTAAATTATGAGGAACTGTCAAGATCTATTACGCAATAACTAAGGATGCCGAGGAGATGAATCATTGTCTTATATTTTTAGTCCCTATTACCACCATTACCTACAGTAGATATTGTTTACTAGTCGGATCTTCATCTTGCCAATATTTTATCTAGCTCAAATACGTAAGATATCATTTCCAAACAAAAGCTCCTTCAGTAAATTCTCCAAAACAGTTATCTTTTCAATCAGATTCAGCTCGAATGTCCGTTCTTTCGCTTATTATAGCCATTCCAACTTAATTCCCTGCCTAACCAGTGTTTTGGCTTTTGACTTGTCTCCACCAGCCACCAAGCAAAATATAATTTGAAGCCCCTTTATAAATTGAACATTGAGTTACACTGGCATATATTGCTCATAAAGTAGGCAAGGCGTTACATTACAAGACATCCAGTATCTTCTGTCATGTCAGAATCACTGGCTAGAATACATGGTCAAACTTACCAGGCAATGTGCACTGTATGAGTAGTCTAGTAGGCTGTCCCACTTCGACGGTGGCGGGCTCTGCAGCAGACACTGCGGGGGCCAGTTCCATCCAGGCACGTGCTGCTGCCATAAGCCACTCGCGCTGCTCTATTTCTGCCGCGTTCGCGAACCCTTGACGGTTGCGGCCAGTTCTGTGAACAGATCATAGAAGTTACAATGTAGGTCTAACAATTTTTTTATTTTTGGTAAGTATAATTAAATATTCATTCATAAATTTTATTCTAGGGCTTTTTATAACTGTTTTATTATTTAACTACAAGCTACTTTAATTAGGTAGACATTATTCGTTTGAGATCACCACTGGCTGTCGTGGTATAAAAATACATCATGAAGGCAAGATATATTTTAATAATACTGATTATTTATTATATCTAACTTTACCTCGTTTTCTTCGCCTCCCTGGTCGTCATTTCGCGTAATTTATTGTTGATTACTGTCTCTAAAGCCGAGCTGTCAATGTGAACCGCGCGAGGTTGCAATTTACATCTGAAATTCAAAACATAAACGCTTTAGATAAGCAACTTTGACAAATAGATCTTGCTCTGTACTGTTAGTTATAAATGGAAATTAAGGTGGTATAAATAGGTACCTATGTATACAGGGTGTATCAGACACCCTATGGCTATCCATCAAAGATAACAGCTGGTATAGAATCACTATTTATAGTTTCAGCTCAAAATAAAATACTCTAAGAATTGAAACCAAATTTTCGTTTTCTTATGTTTCTTAAATTCAAATCAAAACAAACGTGTCACCGCACTACGTAGGTCAATAACTTTCCACGTTACTTGCCAATATCACGATAAATCTCTTCTAAGTGATGAGTTTATTTCAATTTAATGATCTGGTTTCCAGTATCAATGTATTAAAAATTCTCATAACTTCCGAACATGTAGAGATACGATTTAAAAACCCTTCCAATATAGTTTGATATCATCCAAAGAAGCCGTGCCCTTGGTATGTATGTACCCATTCCGTTAGGTACACGTCGTATATATTTATTTTCACTTCAAGTCGCAAACATTAGTGTAGCCCTGGCACTTGTAGTAGGAGTTCCTGTATCTCAAGAGCCAGACCAATGATGTATGTTATGAAATGAGAATAAAATGGAAAAAAAAAAACTAAAATAGAATTGTACAGGACGGATTTTCAATTCAAGGCTTCAGTATTTCTTAGATTATATTTGGACCATATTTTATGTTTTCAACTTAAATCCGGTCCAATATCGAGGTCCCACAGGCAAATGCAATTCTTTTGTATTTATTGTTATATATTTATTTTGTATTTATTGTATTTTGTATTTATTCTTTTGTATTTATTGTTGGTTGTTGTTATAACCCCTATAGCTGGTTTTCAAATAATGACTCAGATGCCTTTACTTCTATCTAGTATAAGTATAAACTGTAAACGACGCAAAAGAAGTATCTAAGGATTGCAGCAGTTGGCGTTCTGTAATTTCTGCCTACCATGGGAAGAAGTCGTGAGTTTTATCATCATCATCATCATAATTTCAGCCGAAAGAAGTCCACTGCTGGATATAGGCCTCCCCCAAGCTCCGTCACTTCGACCGGTTCTGTGCTTCTCTCATCCAGTGGATTCCTGCGGCCTTCACAAGGTCTTCGGTCTACCGTGGCGGCCTTCCAACTCTACGTCTTCCGGTAAGCGGTCGCCAGTCCAGAACCTTTCGGCCCCATCGGCCATCTGCTTGCGAGCAATGTGCTCTGCCCACTGCCATTTAAGTTTGACAATCCTTCGGGCTATGTCGGTTGCCTTGGTTCTCCTGCGTATCTCTTCATTCCTGATTCGATCACGTAGGGAAACTCCGAGCATAGCCCTCTCCATTGCCCTTTGGGTGACTTCTCCGTATCCTTCTGATAAGGCCCATTGTGAGCGACCACGTTTCATCGTCACGTCTCATCATGTCATCACTGGCAATACGCACTGTTCAAAGACTTTCGTCTTGAGACAGTGCGGTATTTGGGACGAGAAGATATAGCGTAGCTTCCCGAACGCTGCCCAGCCGAGTCAGATTCAATAATTGACCACGGTCAATCGCCGAATCCAACTTGGCTGGACGTGAGTTTATGTAAGCATATTTAAACTTAGTCGAGGAGGTGTAAACGCAGGAAAAATAATTCGCACTGCGAAAATTGCCGAATGAAACTTCCCAGGAAAGTTTCCAATATTGCCGGGAATATTGGGGAATATTGCCGGAATGTTTCCAAAGTTGCCAGATTACATAGGGTTTTTCAAATGCCATTTGCAATGTTTTTGCACTCGTGAGGTTTTATGTAATGGTGTAATTTTACGTATTATTAGTTAGCCTGTGTAATTAATTGATAATTATAATTAATTTTTAATTATCCATGCATATAAGTGAAGATAAAGATAAACTATGTCTTTGGTATCTTCAGGATAGCTGACCCCATAGTTTTTTTAAGAATTTTACTTATAAATTTTATAAAAAAAGAAAGAGGGTATTAATACCGATTGAAATAAATATAAAGCATACAACTGTGTAGTGTTGTTTTGTAAATATTTTGAACTTTGCTTTAAGAACTTCATCTGTTTGAAATAACATCGATTTTAAACTTTTTCCTGAAGTTTGATAGGGCTAAAATTATACACATTTATGTAAGTCTGGTGAGAACGCAATGTTTTGATAACGCTGTGCCAGCCTGATGATGGAGTTGGAAGGTGGTCATAGGATCTACGCTCTGGTAAAAGTAAACCAACCGAGATTGGGCTTTTTAGATTGGTCTCTTGGTGAGCACGAGAGTTTTATGTCTATTGTGTCTTCTGTCTGCCAGTGAATTTAAGAGCGTTCATACCACACGGGCTGGTATTGGCGCATTTATAGCGGTTTTTCGTGATTATTTCGTTAAATACAAACAAAAGTAAAAAAAATTTCAGCCATGCACTAGATAGTTGGTATTTACTAGTTTGTATGTTATTTTTTACAGTTATTTTGGTATTTACTTATAAAAATCGACATACCGTCAATTATTTTCTATTTGCATTAAGTACTTAGTTCAATGAAATGTTTTTAATAAAGAGTAAATATTGAAAATAATTATAAACAACGACCTTTCAGCTTGGCTGACAAAAAATAGTACTTTTGTTTGTATAATCACGAAAAACGTTGAATAAATGCGTTGTTGACAGCCCGCGTGGGATGAACGCTCTTAATGTTTTAAGTATATTTTATTAAAAATCAAATAATACACTAGCATTTAATAAAAACCTAAAATGTATTTATACAATATGTAACAAAAACCCTGTTGTTCCTTCTACCCACGTTTTCAGAATCAGTATACATACGTAATAAAGCATGTCATTTATAAAAACTGTTTAACAAAAATAATTAAAATAAATATTTAATTATGAATATTTGTAATGTTTAACTGATTTTGATTAGATCAAAGAAAGCCGCCAAGCTCGTAGTCTATTATGCGAAATAAGGATACTTGTAAAATCAGATACTGTCAACATTTTTTTTGAATATGTCGATTCTAATAGTTATTTGGTGTTGAACTCTCGACTAGCCAATGCTTATTTTTTAAATTATAACTTCGTAAATGTTGTGCTTGTGGGTAAGTGTATACGTCCCTAAAAGGAACAACAGGGTTTTTGTTACATATTGTATTGACTATCGTGGTCGCCACTGTTTTGCTGGCGCGTATTCTCCGTGACAATATGTGGTATTTTATACAAAGCTTCATGGCCTCTTTCTTCACTCAACTTTCATAGAGCCTTCGCTAAATTCGAAAGATGTCCACTGCTGGACATAGGCCTCCCCCAGGCTCCTCCACTTCGACCGGTCTTGTGCTTCCCACATCCAGCGGATTCCCGCGGCCTACAAAAGATTATCGGTCCACCTTGTGAGAGGCCTTCCCACTCTACGTCTTCCGGTACGCGGTCTCCATTCCAGAACCTTTCGGGGCTATCGGCTTAAAATCTCACAAAGAGCAATGGAGAGGGCTATGCTCGGAGTTTCCCAATTGCAATGTGTAGAAGTTAATGGAGTAAAATCGTCCGGGCTACCAGTTCAATTAGGTGTGCCTCAAGGCTCAATACTCGGCCCATTCTTGTTTTTAGTGTATATCAATGACTTACCATTTTATTTAAAGGATATTTGTGATGTTGTACTGTTTGCAGATGATACTTCTCTTATTTTTAAAGTAGACAGGAATAGACAAGATTTTGACGACGTAAACAGTGCACTCTCAATGGTTACGGATTGGTTTACGGCAAATAACCTAGTTCTCAATGCCAAGAAAACTAAATGTGTAAAGTTTGCCTTACCGAATGTTAGAAATCTGGGTCCCAACATTGTCTTAAATAAAGAGGTGCTTGAGACTGTAGACTCGGCAGTTTTTCTGGGCATAACTGTAGATGCCAAACTTCAGTGGGGATTACACATATCAAGCCTAGCAGGAAGGCTCAGTTCAGCTGCCTACGCCGTCAGAAAAATAAGACAATACACTGACGTCGATACAGCTCGGTTAGTCTACTTTAGTTATTTTCACAGCGTTATGTCCTACGGTATTTTGCTATGAGGCAAAGCTGCTGATATTCAAAATATATTTGTGCTTCAAAAACGTGCTGTTCGAGCAATTTATCAGCTAGGTGCCAGAGTTTCGTTGAGGGACTTTTTTAAAGAAATTGGTATTCTCACGGTAGCATCACAATTCATTTTTGCCAATATCTTATATATTAGACAAAATATACACTTGTACAAGTGTGTGTACACTAAAAACAGTGATATTCACACCGTAAACACTAGAAATAAGGACAAACTACGTGCTCCTTTTCACCGGCTTCATAAGGTTCATAATTCATTTGTTGGGCTTGGTATAAACTTTTATAACAAGCTTCCCTCTGCTTTGCTAGATTTGCCTTTTGATGCGTTTAAAGCTCAAATAAAGTCCAACCTGTGTTTAAAGGCTTACTATTCCATCAACGACTATTTAAATGACAAAAATAGTTGGTCGCTGTGATTAACTCAAGACAATGTTTATGTTCTTTCTCCAGAATTGTACCTAGAGACAGGTTATATGGGTTCATATAATTATTGATATATATATTTTTATTGACTAAGTAATTTTTTAAATTATAATCTATTTTTTCATTAGTTATTGACATGTTCTACTCATAACAATTTTTTTTTTTTTTATGAAGCGTTGTATGGCATTATGGTTAGCTAGCGACCTCGACAATTGATAATTCTATTCTTGCCTGAGTAACCGGCAGCAAGTTCGTCATGCTCCCGTAGATGTCACTGCTTGCGGTAGCGTTGGGGATCGGGTTACCTCTTTCCCTCAAATATGGCGAGGGGGGTAATGGCTGATCTTTGCGTTATGCTCGTGAACGGGTGCTGCTTGTGGTGACTGGTCGTCTTGCTGACCATGATTTTGTTATTGTTGCTAATAATTACCTACTTGTTTATTTATTTTACGTCGATGGTCCTAGGTTATCATTTGTAAACATAATCCAGCATTGCTTATGTAAGCTATCACGCCATTTATACCAGGAGACTTTTATTTTGGTATATGCTTTGTTTACTTTTTATTTTTTGTGCTTGAGTTAATTTTTCACTTTATTTGTTGGTATATTGGCATGGCTAGCTGACATAAATGACATTTTTTTAAGTTCTGTGTCTCGTAATGTTGATTACTTTGCCTATGTATGTATAGAATCAAGTCTATCCGACTAAACAGACAGCTGTGCTGCTGGGGAGTTTGTTCCGCCACTTCTTCTTCCCAGCTAAAGCACTAGGATGAAGGGTGGGCGTTTTGGGGGACTGTCTCATTTACTTTGACGTTCGAAAAGTGCTGATTCTCAGCCTAATTTGAATAAATGACTTTTGATTTTGATTTTGATTAAGACACCCTACGCGATCGAATCAGGAATGAAAAGATCCGCAGGAGTAACAAGGTAACCGACATAGCCCGAAGAATTGCCAAACTTAAGTGGCAGTGGGCAGGGCACACTGCTTGCCATATGTGTTCAAACCAAAATCTAGGAAATTTTTAACTTTTTTGGATTTTCTACAAATACAAAAAAGTAAAAAAAAAATACTGCTGACGTAATCACCATCCAGACACCCCCATCCCCCATGTCATCAAAAATAAGCAAAGCAAAGAGGGGGGGGGGGGCCTGTAGTGCTTACGTAATACTTGAAAGGCCCCTTATAATTATAACTATGCATGAGTACCTAATTACCACCTTGACTTTTCTTCACATTACCCCTTGTACCCTTACGTCCCCACAACAGTCATTTAACCACTGCACCGTCGCCGACAGTGCCGTCAAAAGAATTTTCAAAATCAGAGTTTTTGAGAAAATCGCGAACATACAAACATACAGACAAACATACATTCGGATCGAATAAAGAACCTACTTTTTGAAGTCGGTTAAAACGTCTACTTGTCGTTGCTGACCAAATCGTCTTGCAAGGTTTAACCCTTTTATACATACAGATATGTATACATGAAGATTTATATACTTTCTTATATTCAAGTGAAGTTAAATTATAAGAACGTAGAAGAAAAAAAATTACGATATCTCTAAAATAGTTATGGTTTCATCACCAATGAACAATCATGGTTAGCTTGTTTCTTTTCTTTAGTTTATCAGTAAGAAAATAAATTTAAAACCAAAAATTTCAGATTGGATATTAAAGATAAGCATAAAAACTACCATCCTGCAGACCGCAATTTTATTCTACTAAGCAATTATAATAGTAAACGTAGTTTTCTATTTTTACGTTTCTTACCCAATCTTGCCGGCAAGTTTGGAAACATTCCCGGGAGTTTTGGGAACTTTGGCAATATTGCCGGCAATTTTCATCACTACGCAGGACATATTGCATGATCTTGCAAATGCTCACATGAAAGCAACCGGGCTCTCCATTAGACATTAAATGAGGTAACATAAAACCTACGAGGCCTTATCAGGGCTCGCAATTATTATCTACCTAGCACTTGACGCAATCCACATGGAACTAGATTTTTTAATGTCCTTGCCCCTCGCGTGTACAACTACCAGTGCATCGTTGAATCTGGTTGCGTAAGTTTTTTTCTAATACTTATCTATTACCGATATGATCCTTGTTCGAACTTAGGTAACATTTTTAATAGATCAAGTTTGACGACTCCACCCCATGTTTGTGAATGATATTAGAAAATCTAGAGAGTAAAACAAGGGCTTCATAAATAAAGCAAGAGGTTATGTAGGTGTCTGTATTTAATACATAATTAACTTCAATTTTAGTAATAAAATCTAAGGATGAAGTTTTTCCAATTATTCTCCATATGAAACTACTTTTGGAAGAGGAAACTAGTATCTAAGTATTTTATTTTTTTGTAATTTTTTGTGCATAATAATTGAAATAAATGTTTTTTACTTTGACTAAGACTTTGGTTTAAGGCTCGACCGAGATCTCGGTCTCGGTCTCGGTCTCGGCATTCTCGGCTATAAATCCGACCGAGAAATCTGTTTCGGTTCTCGGCTAATAATAGCCGAGATTCTCGGTCATGGCCGAGATTGTAACTTTGTTCGGAATGGCATTCAAATTTTACCGCGCGCGGCCACGCTCCGCCAGCGCGTGGTAAATCGTAAATCAATCCAACTTATGGGCAGCTCATGATTCCATAGAATTGGAAGACGAACCAATGGCCAATGACGAATACAGTTCAAGCTCTTTGATCGAAATAGCGCTAGAAAGCTATCTTAGAGAGCCAAGACTGTAATGGAAAACAGAATACAACAACGAGCAGTGGTCTGATAATATAATTCGTATATTTTGTGGTCAATATTTTTACACAAGTGACAAGGCTCATAAAAAACATATGCCGTAACAATATTAATTTGAATCGGTGACAGGCATGTGTAACAGGCCAGTGCATACATATATGCGACCTCTTCCAATACGCCCCCTTAATATAGTTACGCTGCGTATGATCACTTCTGTACTTGTCAGAACTCGGTACATAAAATTAAATAAATCACCAACACTTCTGTGTCCGACTGTACTACGCTGTACCCAAAAGTAGAATACAAAAACAGAAGAAATCTAACAAAATAAAGTATGCATAACGAAACTAAATTATCTATTACACAAAGCACAAAAAGGAACATAAAACGTCAAGACGTCTAACTACTCATCGCCCCCTTAATAGAATAATTTGACAGGGATAAATCCTTTAAAAATTCTCAATTTTAAATTTAAGCTTCGGGCTGTGAACACTTTTAGTTAAGATGTCCGCTATCATCATATCAGTTGACATGTACCTTATTTCAACTTTGTTAGCTAGTACACATTCACGAATAAAATGATACTTGATATCTATATGCTTTGTCCTATTATGCATCATTTTGTTAGCTGCAATTTTATGCGCCGACTGATTGTCATTATAAATTACTACTGCTTTACTATCCACAGCTGTCAAACTGTTAAGTAAACTACGTAAATAAAGAGCTTCCTTCGAAGCTAGACTCAATCCTACGTACTCTGCCTCTGTGGAGGACAAGGATACTGTCGCTTGCTTCCTACTCTCCCATGACACTATATTTTTACCTATCTTGAAAATTAATCCTGTGAAAGATTTTCTATCAAGTGCCCCTCCCCAATCTGCATCAACATAGCCTCGTAAGTCCAAATCTCCCGACTTCCTAAAAGTAAGACAAAGGTTAGACGTACCCTTCAAATACCTTAAGACCCGTTTTGCACATTTAAAGTGTATTTCGTCATAACACGAATTAAATTGTGAAAGTACACTCACCGCATGTGCTATGTCTGGTCGCGTATTACAGGCTAAATAGTTTAGACACCCTATTATGCTTTGATATGGCAGATTACTATGGGAATTTGTCGATCTTTCTAATTTCATGCCGACTTCCATTGGGGTTGAAACTGGCTTAGCGTCTGTCATGTTAAAGTCATTCAAAATTTCCGAAATGAACTGTTGCTGATCTAGACAAATAACATCTTTATCTCTCCTCAGCCTCATGCCTAAAACATGCCTAGCCGCGCCTAAATCTTTCACTTTAAACTTATCAAGCAAATCGGTTTTTAATTTTTGCTTTTCTTGTTCACAATTTCCAAAGATAAAAAGGTCATCTACATAAATAACAACAATTAACTTGTTATTGTTTTTAAGCTGCTTTTGATACAAACACGGTTCTATTTTTGATTGTACAAAGCCTGAGTTCAACATCTCTTTGTCCAATTCCTTGAACCAAGCATTCGAAGCTTGTTTCAATCCATACAAAGAACGCTGCAGCTTACATACTTTGGTTTCTTGACCTTTGACTACTGCTCCTTTCGGTTGGAGCATGTAAATGTCCTCTTTAATCTTGCCATATAAAAAGGCAGTCGTGACATCCCATTGGTCAATAAACCAACCGTATTCAACAGCTAGCGAGAACAACGTTCGCAGAGTAGAACTTCTAACTACTGGAGAATACGTCTCAGTATAGTCTACACCACGTACCTGTGTGAAACCTTTTGCTACTAATCTAGCCTTATACTTTGTTACCTTGCCGTCACTATCTCTCTTGATTTTGAACACCCATTTGCACTGGATAGGCTTCTTATCGATCGGACGATCCACCAACGTCCAAGTCTGGTTCTCCTTTAGTGACATAAGTTCATCATCGATCGCTTTTTGCCATAAGTCACCATCGGGTCTCGCCAACGCTTCATTAATAGTCAATGGATCATCATCAAGATTGCTCTTGGCATACATAACATTGCATCCATACCGATCGACTTGTCTGCGTTCTCTTACAGGATACCTTCTTTCCGATTCAGGTATTGTGACTTCCTCTTCAGTCAATACGTCAATCTCTTGCTCTGGTACTACAGGCTCAGGTTGTATCTCCTCCGATACTTCTACGTTCTCGTCTATAGCATTACGGTACACATCATCGTGAGCCTCCAAGGGTTCCGATCTGCTTGTAGATCTGTTGGGTAAATTGGCATGAACAGAATCTGTATTTAGGTTTATGATAACTTCCGACTTTTCCACGTTTTCTTTTTGGAAAAAGACGTTTTCGAGAAATTTTACATCTCTTGCAGTTTTCACTTCACCTGTCTTAGGATTCATCAGACGATAACCTTTCTGATTATCTGGATATCCAATAAAAATCATCGGTTCCGTCTTCATGTCTAGTTTCCGTCTCTTTTGTTTTGATATCAATCTGTACGCCAAACAACCAAAGATTTTCAGATGACTGACATCCACATCTTTTCCAGTCCAAAGCTTCTCTGGTACCGCATTATTCAATGCTTTCGTGGGGCTTCTGTTCTTTAGGTAAACAACAGTATTAACAGCCTCGGCCCAATACTTCTTGCTTAAGTTCGATTCTGAGAGTAATGTTCTTGCCTTTTCTATTATAGTCCGATTCGCTCTCTCTGCGACAGAATTTTGTTCCGGCGTGTACGGTACAGTCGTCTGGTGTTTTATACCTGCAGACTTCAAAAATGATTTAAATTTACTATTACAGTACTCTGCGCCGTTGTCAGTTCTCAGACATTTAATGAATTTACTGGTCTCATTCTCAACTTCCGCCTTGTATTCACGGAACTTATCGAAAGTTTCACTTTTGTTCTTCAAAAAATAAACATGAGTCTTCCGAGTAAAATCGTCGATAAATAGAAGAATATACCTCGAACCTCCGAACGACGGCTCCTCGATTGGTCCGCAAACGTCGCTAAAAACCAGCTGTAAGACCTCGTTCGCTCTCGTACCTTGGTGTTTAAAGGGACTTTTGCAGGTCTTTCCTTCGATACATGGAATACACGGCTCGCATAAATCGGTACTCTTAAATTCCATACCGGTTACTAAAACTTTCATTTTATTCATATAATTACGCGATAAATGAGCTAATCTTTTATGCCAAATGTTCGAAATATTTTCATTTTGTTTTGACAGTGTCACATTCACGACGTTATTTTTATTTTCTGTCAACTCATAAATTCCGTCAACCTCTTGACATCTTGCAATAATTCGATTCTTATTTTGAATTATGCAACCTCCATTGTCAAAATTCATGCAATAATTCTTCTTGGTCAAATCGCTCACCGAAATAAGGTTCATGGATAAATCAGGAACATGTAAAACGTTTTCTAAAATTAATTTTTCGTTTTCGCTGACTCGTGGCTCAGCATTTCCTAGTCCTTTCACCAACAATTTCTCGCCGTTTGCTACTGCGATCTTCATGTTGCCCTTTTCAGGTTTATAAGACAACAATTTGTTTTTATCGTGGGTCATATGATTTGAGCACCCACTGTCCAAATACCACTTATCTTTGTGTATCACCTTCTTCGTATTCAGGCAGATATTCGCGGTTTTGATCCGCTCCTTGCATTCGGACGCCTTGTGTCCTTGCTTGTGGCACTTAAAACACTTGTAGACGAATTTCTGCTTGCGATCGTTAGTTTTTGTGTTAGATCTTGCATCGTTCTGTACTTTACGTGTAACTAAGGCTTGTTCGTACTCTGTATTTAACTTACTCTGTCTACTTCCTTCTTGTAACAATTTCGTTTTGATTTGCTCCAACGTGATCTGTTGTCCACTATTATCTACAGCCATGATGAGAGGGCTGTACTCAGCGGTTAGTCCACCCAGCAAAATCGATATGATCCAATCATCAGGAATATCAGCATCAATATCGGACAATTGTTGTGTCAGGAATGTAGTTTTGCTTATGTAGCTTTCCATAGAATCGAAATTCTCTAACTTACAGCTGAAAAGCTCTCGCTGAATATGTATACGTCTTCCCCAACCTTTGTCTTCATATGCTTTTTGTAAGCTGTTCCAGGCTTCTTTCGCAGTCTTCGCATTGTAGACGTGGGTAAAGCACTCTGGTTCTAACAACAAACATATTGTCGTTCGTGCCTGCCGGTCTACGTCAGCGTTTGCTACATCTGTAGAAATTACTCCCCACCAGTTTTTATTCTCCAAGTAATTTCGCACCAAGAACTTCCAATTTGGGTAGTCGGACGATCCTTTCAGCTTCTTGATACCACTTATACCAACTTCAGCTGACATAATTAAAATTTCGTAAGTTTTACAGCAAACCACTCATATAAATTATACGCACTATCAGAAAAAACTCCAGCACACTCCTGGGCCCATAACCTAATGGAAAACAGAATACAACAACGAGCAGTGGTCTGATAATATAATTCGTATATTTTGTGGTCAATATTTTTACACAAGTGACAAGGCTCATAAAAAACATATGCCGTAACAATATTAATTTGAATCGGTGACAGGCATGTGTAACAGGCCAGTGCATACATATATGCGACCTCTTCCAATAGACTGCAAAGAAATGCTAATATTTTTGAGTATTGGTTTTCGTCACCTTATAAGGTGCTTAGGCCTGCAGCAAATAAGTTTTTATCTGCGCCGCCTACTAGCGTAGCAAGTGAACAACTTTTTAGCAAAGCAGGACAATTATACGACGAGAGGCGACACTCTTTGAAAGGCGAAAATGCCAAAAAATTGCTTTTTTTATGTTATAATATAATGTTATTCAACTTTGATTATTAAAACAGTTAGTTTTGTTAAGCAGAAAGTACTGTATTAAAAATTTAACAGCATTTTTTTTCACGCATTGTCTATTCTCGGTCTCGGCTCTCGGTCTCGGCCGAGATATTATTTTATTCTCGGTCTCGGTCTCGGTCTCGGCCGAGAACGAAAAACCCATCTCGGTCGAGCCTTACTTTGGTTTAATACTACGCTTATTACGCTTATTATAGGCTAAAATATCGAGAGAATGCAGGACCGTTATTTCGACAGCTACTTGTTTCTAGATCAAGGGTCGATGATAGTACAATAGGTCGACTGGGCTTCATTATGTATTTATTTGTTATGTAGCTGTTCTTCCCCACCTGACTAACAGTTCCTGATCTGAAGACTGCTGCAGCTGCCTGTCCATCTGCACGACCAGCTCGACGTTGTAGAACAGGTCCTCCTCATCATCAGGCTCCTCAACTGTAGTATTCATGGTTGATGTCCTTACGCCGCATGCGTTCGATGGTAGGTTTAAGGTTATCTTGTTTTGAAGATTTCCTGGAATATGTAACATTTCCATTATAATAATTCTTGTATGAACGATTTTTTTTTTGGATATTTTCATTAATATGTGAATGTAACAAAACATAATTAAACAATATCTTTTATCAGAGGCTGTATTCCATCCCTTACAATAGTGTTGGAGATAAAGAATGAGGTATAGAGAAAAAACGAGCTTGAAACTTGAATGAATATCGTTTTATCAACAAATCAAGCAGCGAGCAGTGGTGGCCCAGTGGTAACGGCCGCGACTTACGAGATTTAGGTCGCGGGTTCGAACCCCGACAGGCGCTTTACTTTGTGTAAATTATTTCATCACCACTGCTCTCAAAACGGTGAAGAAAAACATGGTGGGCAAACCGGCAAAAAACATCAAAACATCCTAAAACCAAAAATTCGTACACATGTGACATCTACCAACCAGCACTGGGCGCGCTTGGTGGATTACGGTCCGCTCCTCACAGAGAAGAGGCCTGTGTCCCAGCAGTGGGAACAATATAGGTAGATTATGGTAAACAAATCAATCAGATTTTGACTTGGGACTCGAGCTTAACAGGCGAAATGTGGATGTAACCAGGTTATAGGCGCAACTCAGCCTAACCCTTCTGGGAATACAGGCGTGATGATACCAAACAGACTCTATTTACCTTGAACTCGACACTCCCTCGAGAAGTCCTTACTGAAGACAAGTCCTTTAAATGGCTGTGCCATCTCTATGTGCACGGTCATGGACGACTTGTCGCAGGTCGTAGACACGCTGGACACTCTATTTGGCAGAATCTGCTGGCCGATGGCTGGTGACGCCAGCCACATTAGCAGTATCGCACGCCACATCTTGGCGCGCCCTGAAAAGATGGAAAAATATTGCATCAGTAAGGATGAGTACAGGATAAAAAGGAGATTCATTCATTTAAAGTCTGGCAGGAACTTGCATTATCATGTGAGCCTGGCTATAGGATTTTTAGACTGCCAAAATTACATGGACAATAAGGAACAGTATAAATACAAAGTAGAATTTTCCTAAAGACTGAAAACATATTTGGACAAACAATTCGTGAACGTGATACGCCATTATTAACTTAAAGGACACAGAAATTTAACCTATCTGCGGTCACTACTAGATATACGCTCTTGTAAGACATAATACATAATACGTAAGTCTACTTAGATCAATCCGGTTCAGCTTCTATTTGAAAAGTTATTTTTATGTGGTCCTTAAACGTGTGTCATAAAGTTTTATAGTAATTTCATTACGTAATAAAGCAAGGTTCATAGAACTTGTGTCTAAAGAACATCATTCTAATAATAAAGTATGAAGATGTCTGCGAGGACTAGACGGGTTAGATCTGCGGTGCCAGTAGGAGTGTATCTAGCCGAGTCGATCGACAATTTGCGGTCAATACCGCCGCTGCGGTGGCGGATATGAAAGCAATTTGAGACAATCCACAATTTACGAAATTGAAGTTTTAGATTTGTTTTCGTTGAATAATACCTAGGATATATAATCTTAAATCTCTCATACGCACATGTTTAAATATCAATGCATAAATAAGCGTCTTTAGAATAATAGACACATTTTAATCCAAACATATATCCTTTAACCTCTGACACTAATAGCTAACCGGACAAGTTTGAAAAGGCTCGCATCTTCGAGGGCGTTGAACGAGCCACCAAGACTAGCACAATCTTGGACAGTAATTTATTGAAAGGGGCGCTAAGTAAATTTGAAAAAGCGATCCATTGTGCTTTGCTATCGAGGCGTTTAGCATACGATTTATAGTTAATTCTTCCTATTAATCTGCAAAATCTTATAAACCTACATTTATAGGTATTGTTGGAAAATATACGGTTATATTTCCGCTCTCTGTCAGCGATCTCCGATGGTACAATTAGATAAAAAACGTTTAGAAGACAATTAAATTGTTTATACGAGGAAATTGAATTGGGTCTTTATGATCTATGTCGAGCGATTACGGGCGAGATAAAGAAGTCTTACTTTCGTTATCGTGTGGATTGTTAAATTTATTGTAATTTGAAGTGCTTTTCTTTCACTTTTTGCATGCAACGAATGGTAAAAATAAGCCGGCTAAAACTATTTCAATGGCTTCGAAACTTGATCATGAACGCTATTATTCGAAAATTGTTCTAGTTTCTCAGACTGCGATTGGCGCCATCCTTAAATGGATCTAAATTTAATCTCAGTATCGTTAAGCTCACAATAATTCATGACTCTGAAATTATTTTAACAATAAGACGTTGCAGTCCATTTCATACCTGTTAAGATCATCAAACTGGCAGCTGTGCGTGATGATTGCCATTACCTTTAAGATCATTGCCTTCTCGGGTCTGTCTTTAAAGTCTCAGAGGATCATATTTAGCCATGGTAATTGCAGATACTGCATCAGAAAAGAATGTAATTGTACAAGAAATTATTACCTACTCCATTCTAGTCCTGTTGAAATTGTCATGATTTCGCTAATACTACATTACGCAGGATATGATGAATAAAATTATAAAGCACATTACGCGGTTTACAATGTGAACGGAATAAGTTCTAGTTTCAATAATGTAGGGTTTTCACTCCTATGAACTTGCATCTTCTCACGCAAACCGATCCAAACAAGTCTATTTAAGGATAAAAAATAATGCTGCCAAGTATAGAAATTCTATGATAATGGATTGATTGTTTTTACGCAACGGTAGAGGTCGTTATAACACAAAGTGACATCAGAAGCGTTTGACGTGCGTTTGCGCTTCTGTTTACAGTTATCCAACTCTCAGGGTTTATCACAAACAAAAACAATTACATAAACAGCTATGTGGTGTTGCGTAATTGACAATTAGTGGGCAATTACAACTGTATAAGAATGTGGGACCGCGGTCGGTGGGATCTCGACCTGCTCTTCAGCGTCGCACGTGTGAAAATAAGGGTCATTACACGAATTAAAGAATACCGAATGTCTGCTGACGTAATTTTTGGTGTCGAGTTGATACAAACTGAGACTGGCAATTAGTTAATTGCCAGTCTGCTTGATCTGTATCGTTTCAACAATACAATTTATATAGAGATAGAAGGTACAGTTACGAGCATTAATATAAGTATTAAATACTATAGACATCTCGGCAATAATATCTGACTAAATTATTCATTAACATCTATCGTCAAGATGACAGCCAAAATGTGTGATCATTTGTGAAAGGCATAGGTAAACAAGTGGCAGGACAAAAATGCGACATCGAAGGAATACCAAAACCATACCAAAACTATTTGACGAGACAAGCGACGCCAAAATAAGTACATGATGCTACGTCGTTTTCAGAAAGGGATGTCACCTACCTGCCTACTCAGTTAAATTTAGAAGAGTGTTATACCTCGTTGTAACAAAAATATCTGACATCACTTAGGCAGAAAAAAAATTGTTCAATGTTTCTTGTGAAAGGTGTCTCATATAAAAAGGAAATCTAAATTAACTGATGATCGGGTCACAAACATCAAAGGCCGTAAAATCATTGTGCACTGATGGACACAACACACGACTACAGATGAAATAGATAAAATTATCAATTGAAGTGAAAGCATTTTTTATTGAGCGTGAGATCTGGTTTTGTGCACGGATAATTTTATCAGATTCGCCTTTCCAACGTCCAACGCCGAATTATGTTGCCAAATATGTAATGGACGCTTTGTCGAATTTACCACATTGTCTTTTTTGTTTTTACAATGTTTTGTAATCCTAAAAAAAAAACATGACGAATATTGAGCTTCGTTTTGTTGTCTTTCACATCAGAAAGCACTTTGTTTTGTTTAAAATCATAAAACTGAACGTACTTTTTAACGAAACTACAGCGTAAATCTACTTATGTGCAGTGCATACTTCGTAATTGATAATAAAAGACATGAGATAAAATTCGACTTAACAACATTACTTGTGGGATAGCAATTTCGAAACAGGCCTAGGTGATGTAAGATGTTCCGAAATTTTGTGCTGAAATAAAAAACAAGATAATGAGAATAAACACAAACCGACGCTAGTTAGACCACACGGTGATTCAATTTCACACATAAAGCGGATAGTAGAACTTTGCATCTGCTCTCTTCTAGGTATTGTTTTAAGATTCGTTTTTTTTTTTAGGTAGGTACCTACTTTCTTTCAACGGACGGATGAAATCCCTCTGTCGAAAATGGGAGGGTCCTCTATAGCCACTTTCGATATCTTAAATTATCTACTTACACTAAGCAATCTCTGTTAAGGTCAAATTACTACGGGAAGCACTCTTTAGCAAGAAGTAATTTTTTGGAGGGTTTTTGAGCCCATGAGATCTTCGGGAAGCACTAATTGCCACAAAATATAAGCTCTGAAAAGAAGTAATAAATACGTAGGTACCCATCAAGAGTGAAACTTAGCATTGCAATTATTTAAGCTGCATTGTCATTAGTAGGTAGGTACCTATCCCAAACTTTTAGACCTAGGTACCTAATGTCTTCTAAAACTATGTTACCAAACAAGAAAACTTCAAACCCTAGTCTATACCAAAATAACACAGAGGCTAATATGCAATTATGGTCACGCCCTGTCATTCCCTGTATATCATGAGAATTTAGACATAACGGGACGCACAAATTGTAATAATCTATTTCTAAGTCGCTACGCCTATTTCATTCCCATCTTCCAACACATTCAAAGATGGCCGCGCTAGGTGCGAACACTATTGTAATATGAATTTAACATAACGTTATGACGAAATGTAATAACTTGTCAGGAGATAATGATGTTCATAATTTGCTGCTATCATTATTTTGTTGGGAGTTCGTCGACATCGACTTCCAATTTTTTACGGAATAATGATCAATTTTCTGTGATGAGATCGCGGACTAGTAATCGGTTACAAGTTTCAATTACCTACATTGGTACCTACTATGATATCGGTTACGAATATCGATTATGTGATTCCCTATAATTTTGGCTACTAAGAAAAAAACTTTTTGTTTTCTTATTATAAGCCAAATTTATAGCAAGCAATAGAAATCCATACATTTGTAATTATAGAAACCAAGTACCTAATCAATATTTATTACAACAGCTAGGAAATATTATGGATAAAGGTACCTACAAACATTTTAACGACTTTCATTTTAAATTATAAGCTAAGCTACCTATATTTCTTTGACTTTTGAAGACGTCAATTTTAAGTAAGTGCTTATTAACAAAACAACTTCATCATTTCAGCCGACAGACATCCACTGCTGGACATAGGCCTCCCCCAAGCTCCTCCACTTCGACCGGTTCTGTGCTTCCCGCAACAACTTACAGCGAGATATTTTATCACTCGTCTGAAGGAAAATCACGTTATGATAAGCAAATTACGTTCTTACTACGAATTGATATCCCGCAGCGAACCGTGTTTGATATCACGACAATTCACGATCTTCTTTGTAAGCCGGCCCGTTATGCCATTGTCGTTTTAGAACGAATTAAACAACGATCTTTATGGATATTAGACAAATATCCCGTAATACCTGCTAGCTCGAGACGTCGAGTTCACATTTTTTAAGGGACCGTTATTAAATATTAACCTTTCTAATATGTCATCAACACTATAAGCATTTGCCAACTGAGAAGCTAATTGTTTCGTTGTCTTCTCGTATTGCTACATATCAAATATAAGCTCGCCCCTATTACAAGTGACTTAAACATAACTAGTCAAATGTGGGTGTACTATAGGTACATCCCGTAGGTACATCTTTGCCTAACTCTTGGGGGATTACAGGCCTGATGTTATGTTATAAGCTCTGTTATCAAAAACATAATTTTGATGTTTAGATAATTAGCAGAAACTTTACTGACCATTGTTCAAATTAAGTCCATCGTAAAATCTCAATAACATTAAAACGTAGGTAATCAAATAAGCTTAGGCTTAATGATTAAAAACGTACACCGTTTAAATATCTACTAACAACAGTCAATAAAAATATATTTGTTCATCAAACCCAAATGAAGCCGATTGCTTCTGAAGATATTAATTGCATTGAAAGTAAATGGACTTCACCTATAAACCGAATTGTTAAAAACAGTTTCAATTAAGGTTGGCACCGCTATAGACAAGTTCTCATTTAAATTCTTTTATTTTTATTACTTTCTTTCATTTTAGTGTAGGTAAAATGTCACGAACGGACACCTTAAACCATTAATCTCATTGAGACAGGAAAAAGCAATGTGTAACACAGAAATTTACTGAATGGTGACAAAAAATAAGATAAACGTTTCACATTATGTCGACTGTGTCATTAGCCAAAATGGTCGAAATGTAATGTGCCGTTACAAAAACTGTTCCTGTCTTTTGACTTGAATACAACTTTTTATTATCATTGTGAATGAACAGGTGAAAGTAAAGCTGTGGCTACATATTGCGATAAATTTAAAATTTGATCTATGTGAAGCATTCTACACAGATGATCGAAATTCTGTTAAGTTGATTGTTTAAACAAAAGTGCTTATTTGTTGCGATTTATCTGTTGCTTTATATTTTATCTACCTACTCATTGATTGATGCTGTTGGTAACTTCGCACGTTTTGGTAGGTTTCATAAAGTTAAATACTCTTGGAATACCTCAGGGTTCTATTCTCTGACCATGAAATAGGAAAAAGCGTAACAATAAGTTAATAACTAAGTTAGTTAGGTAATAACTTTATGATAATTATATTGATGAATTAAAAATATATTCTCAAGTGTAGACTGCGCTTAATAAAAGAGAATCATATGGAAAAGGCAGTTATTTGGCCGAAACGTGATTGAGAATAACAAGTCAACAAAAACATAACAGTTCTAAAGCACTTTATCAAGTTAACCTCATTAGTTTTCTTTTGTACATTCTCGGTAAGATTTGTTCTCATTCATTTCCCGGCACATTCGTCAAGTCAACGGACTAATGTTTAGACGTAGAAATTGTGAGAGCAAAAAATTCATGATATTTTTCCCAAAATTGAGTCGCCTAATAAGGATGAACATTAGTACCTAATATGATCTATAATAAACGTCTTGCTTATAATACCTACATCCATAAGCATACGTAGTGGATGTACCTAGATATTTTCCCAATACTTATGCTTTTTGAATTAGCAAAACTCCAAATGGTTGGAACATGAGGTTCGCATCGCGTGAGCCACGTTCGGCAATTAAGTGCTGGCCTTAAGGGCCGTAATGGACCATAGTGACAGGTTACTAAGTTCCTCGCCCACAGGCCTCATTCAATCGACCATTCGGAACTGCTAAGGCTGAGGACAACGACCAGATAGCATAACATATAGGTAGTACTGTTTAGATGTTTATTGTTGTTTCCTGCTTTCTGAATAGGTGAGTACCTAAAAGTAACTGCTATTTTGCAGACAGTAGAATAAAAATCCCAACCATCAATTACTTTGATTAAATTGGAAAATGTGAAGTATTTAAATTATCTTTCGTTTTGGCACTGCCACTAACAAATTTGGCATGTCTATATGAGATGAGAGCACATTTATTTAAATCCCTTTGACTCTGACTCTTAGCTTAAAATCATCGCTCAATGAAATGCTGAGGTAAGGTAAATCACTATAAATACAAGTATCATCGCATCGCTCTTTATACGTAATTTGAACATTATGTCCGTCATTAATATGTATGAAAAGCTTAGAAATAAATTATTCAAATTTAAACATGCCATAATACGCAGATGAAACATAGAATTAAAATAAAATGCTTCAATTTAGAAAGCAGAGAATGAAGTTATTATTTGATTAGAACCGTTTGAAAGAGACTTGAACGAGATTTATTATGATTTTCTTTCATTACATTTGTTTTAATCGTATATCAAAGCATGTGTGATGTTCCCACAGCCATTGTATCTGCGAGGTTTCCTCTAGAGGAAATTAATCGATGAGTTTCACCTTATTGTCTAAAGTCGAGGTATGGTTTACTTAGCTCCGTAGGTTTACAGGAGACGCTAATTAATTGTAAGTATTAAGTTACTTTTCCGAGGAAGTAACTTTGATGGAACAATTAGGTATGATGTTAACACGCAAAAGCTCTTATCTTTCTGCTTAGTTTAATTGAGATAAAAATCTAGTCAGTGGGATCTTATGCAAGTGCAGTTTTACCAGTAGGTAGTACAATGACTTACATAGGTACAACATTTTGATTCTGGTACTTATATTATAGTATTTAGGTATCATGAATCTTAGGATTTCCATCTTTGAAATCATACCTTTAATTAAATCTGTGTTATGTAATTATTAATTATCCCATTGTATACTATAAGTTTGAATTTACAATCTCATTGTAAGATATTTAGCTTTTCTTGGCTTCTTTCTAATTGATCACGTAAGCGTACTATGTAGAGTCATCGAGCGGTAACATTTGAACAAAACAAGTTTGTTCTTTATTTATTTATTGCAGTCCAACTCGGAACAGTAACCCAAATATTTTGGCAACATAGTAAAATTTGTTACAGTAAACCCATTAACTTAGCAAGTGGTACGCAAAGAGCGTCATGGAACGCTACAGTTACTGGCGTTCCGTTATACGCCAGTAACACATAACGATACGATGGCGGTGTAAAAGACGCCAACCGGGAATGCGGATGAACGGAACGTGCACAAAGGCAGTATCACTGCATCTCCTAGTCATTTGTTTTGAAGTAAAAACTGTTAATGAGGCTGCGGACAAAACACAGTTAGGTAGGTACCACAGGAGAGTCCTTTAAAAATAGTTTGAACTATTTAAATAGAAAATATAATCTCCACTAGGACTTCTTTTACTTACATACGTTTCTGATTACATACCTTCAAGAAGTTTAAGAAAACTAAGCTCCAAGCACAGTCAGATATAGCTAGGTTTGTCTCAAAACTGCAACGTGCTTTTGACCTCAAGCGCTACTGCGCCAGTATTTATGTCTTGCTAGCTACGCTGCAACTTTTTCATTAATGACCTCTTTGCTCGATTAACACACATACTAAATTACTAATAGATTGAGCTGAACTCGCCTACGCGACCTCATCGAAGTAAATCCTGCAAAAATTATCATTATTTAAGTATAATAATTACTGATGAGAACAGCCATTAAACATTTAAATCGCTTCGCTGTTTTTCGAAACACAGACAGACAGACACAAAAGGCGACTTAAATTTATAATAAGTAAAGACAGATATAGACGGACACGACGGCGGGCGCCATAATTTATTAAAAGCAATATTAGTTTAACTAGCCATTTAATTTATAAAGCAAAATCGATATGAAGTGTTGTATTTATAGATTCTAATTTAAACAAACTAGAGATGGGCCGACTATGACTTTGGCCGACTAGCCGACTAGTCGGCTGCAAAATGGCTGACTAGTCGGCCAAGCCGATCATTGCTTTCGGTTGAGTTGGGGTGACATCGGTAAAGTTCGTGACTACGCTTTCGGCTCATAGGTGCCGTTCGCGGCGCGGGCGCCCGGCGACGGGTGTACTATGCCAAATCGAATGACAAATAATCGAATATCAATTGATCGACCACTATAAATCGAACGTCTAAATACTCGAACGTTCATAATATCTAATGGTTAGTAAATCGATCATTCAATATATCGTACACTCAATACATCGAGTGTTCAAAATACCGAATGTTTGTTTGATCGAGCGTTCAACGAATCGCATTTTCATTCTATAGAAATATCAATGTACTGTAAGTATAGGTAATTTTTATATATAGAATACAAGAAAAACACAAAATTTACTAATCATTCATCATCTATTTATTAAGATTCAAATGCGACGGTTTTAGCCGACTAATCGCCGACTGCAAATACGGCCGACTAGTTCGTACATCACTAAAACCAACGTTTAAATGGCCATTAATGGCGACTCCCGTTAATGCTTACGCAGTAATATAAACATTTTGTAGCTAATAAATAATATTATTATATGTTTTGCGTCGACTGTTACCGTACGTATTCCCACATGAAATCAACTCGGCATAACTGCATAGCCAGCGGTACCAGGTATAAACTTACTTGCACATTAGATTACCGACACATTGTGGTTACCATAAATATAAGAAATATTTCTATGGAGGCTACCGTGCAGTCAATGCGTTTATACTTCAAAAGAGCCATCATACTCATCACTACAGTTACGGGATCGAAGTTGTCGATGACGGCCAGTCGAGTTAAAGTGAATCTAGTCAACATTTTTTCCATACAAAAATCGGGAGTATATTACTCCACTGTTCGACAATGCACATCAAAAATTAAACATGGTATGGTTTTGTCTCATTATTAATATTGTCTGTACGGAAACAGAATATTATAATAAAAGGCCATTAAAAAGTTAGGAGCCAACAAAGATTCGTTTTTCTTGCTAATTTAACCTAACTTTGGGTGTGTTTAAGTAATAAAAGAAGTGTAAAATCTCCAAAACCAAGTCGGTACCGACAAAGCTCACTTATCGAAAAGTTCAATAAACTTTATTGGTAATTTATCTATGCAGTGGTTTTTTCATAAGACCCGATCGTCCGAAAGACTTTTCTTAAGTTTTTACGCGCCTGTCTTACTATAAATGATCCTGCATCTCAGTCAATAACGTTGTGCGTGTAGACTAGCGTCTAACTGCTCATCACTGATACTACCTCTGTCGGACACGAATACACGATGCTTGGTGAGACAGCGTGCTTTTTAGCCAGGTCCACCAGTGAGTTCGAGCCCGCGACTAGATTCCCCTTAAAGCACAGAAACCTGCAAAATATTCACAATTTATATTAATCAATACTATACTGTCTCTTAAAAGTGAATGGTAGCCATCTAGCCATCAATTCAGCCATATAATGGCAAATTAATAACGGCTGCCGTTACTTACATAACTGTTTCCAATTTTCAGGTGCAATATGATGTAAAAAAAGCAAAACCACGTTGCCAAGAGGAGTTGAACGCACTAACTTTTTTGCAGACACTGCATTTCATTAAAATTTAATAAAATATGTTAACAGTTTTTATTTAAGCAATAGGTACTTATTGGGCAATTTTGAGAGGACAATTTGAATGGAGGCCGCGTAAAAATAGGCAATTCATGTGGTAGGCAAGCACAGAGAAATCTATGATCTGAAATTGGTAAATGGCCAAAATCGGCAGTGTTACAAATATTCTTTCGGGAAGGTACGTGTGTGAAAGTTTATAATGATAGTTTATAAGAGTACTAAGTTATTGGTATCGAAGTCATCCTTATACCGTTGACGACCATAAATCGGCCACAGCAGACTTTAGAAAGCCTGGTGCTACTTCTTGGTTTCTAACCCCCTAACTAATAAACACTGGAACACACAACAAACTCACGGAATGAAGTTATACCAGGAATAACAAAGGAATAACCATACATTTTCATAGGTTTAAACTTGGAACAACTTTATTCTGTGTTTATTAGTAAGAGGGTAATGGTTTTATCTATTACGGTTTGTGTACACGGACATCTACAATATCAGACGCATCGAAGATGAGTTGCAATACCAAAGTCAAAACTGAAATGCTTTTTTTTTTGGGTGGGAAATCATCAAATGACTTCTCCCGCTCTGGGTGGTACCGCGGTATCTCTTTCGAACAACCCGCACCCCCGCCAGGCATCGACCCTTGCGGACCCCACCAGTTGGTGCTGACATCTCTTTGAGGCGCGCATGGAACACAACGGGCCGTCGAATAAAGGGCTCGTTTGCCGCGGTTGGTCCGTCAAAACTGGAATGCTTATGTGCTAGCACTGCCAGATAGGTACTGCTTGGTTACTTCTCCATACAAGCTCCTAAACAAAAACTACTACAACTTAAACTCACGATTACCTCTTATCTAGTTAATGTTTATGTATGTGAAGGTGAGCAATAACATTGACGTAACTAGCGTCTGAGCGAGACAGATCACATGTGAATCCGGCGGAACGCTTTCACTCTCGCGCCTCTGATTCTTATCTAACCGTTGTAGACTGAAGGCTGGAAAATGTCACCCACACTTTATTAAGGCTGTATTGTTGTTTAATTTTGAGTGTAGGCATTGATGTTATGTCATATGTATTTGGAGGAATCTAGATAGTCGTTCTGATAACATTTCTTTCGTCAGCTATTCAGGAAGGAAGGCTATTGTTGAATTCCAGAAAATTAGTAGGTATTTGTTGCTGGCAGTAATTTTGTCTTCTTCTCCTAGTCTAGTAAAAGATTTGAGATCAGATGGATGAAGCTAAATTGCTCCTGAATCTCCCTGTCTCCCTAGAGTTGGATGAAGTTGGTACCTTGGTACTTTGAATAGTTCAACAACCTCCTACTGAAAGTTTGAAGCATTCAAGTTTGTGAAAAAAGTGACAGTCTTTTATAAAAGAAAAAGAACAATGTAATGATTTCACAGATTTATTTTAATATTTAAAAGAGGAGGTAAAATATGAAGTACTTACTTCTAATCTCTGTGCTGTGTGATAAATGCTCTAGCTATTGTGTTTCATGCCATCAACGTTAGACAATCACTTCAGGTCACGCGAGGCGGACATATATTAGGTATCAGTCTAATCGACTTCGTTACAATGTCAATGGCATATCGCAGTGACCTTCAATTAAAGTAGATGAATTACAAGATTAAAACCTAAAATCAGGAACGTTTATCTACCTACTATAGGTAATTAGGTACCATGCTGGACAGGACTGGCCTTTCCTATAGAACAACGATGGTGGGATGATTGGGGGGGCGGTGGTGAATGCACAAATGATAACATTACAGCGATTTAAATAGATATAATGCATTGATGATCTTTTATGTGAAAAATAATAAAAGGAAAATCCGCCTGGAGATTACATCCCACTCACGTCCATCGTGCTGGATTTAATAATGGTCATGCCTGGTAAGGTAACCACCAACTCGCACTGGGCCCCCGTGGTGGTTTACCTCTCACAGAGGGAAGGACTCAAAGGACTGTGTCCCAGCAGTGGGAACATTATATACTAATAATGCTCTGCCGTATGCCTGATAATTTAGTAACGTCTATAAATATGCAATTATTGTAATACCATCAAAGTATGCGAAGGTTTTCTCATTGCGAACCAGGATTACGTCACTCTGAAGCCATAAAATTGCATCGGTCAGATGGTTTATCGATCTGATATCATAAAAGGAACGTTCAGTGAAAGGATATAGATTGCCTTGTTTCGGCTTTTAATGAAGCCTGCCGAATGATTATGTAAAACGGAAACTTTTTAATTTTGATATTGACAACAGACTTTTGGTTTGTACTCTAAACGTTCGCTTGCATCCTAGCTTATTTGTTCTCTTTCCCGGACCGTAATAAATATATAATCTACTAGCTGACCCAGCAAACGTTGTTTTGCCTTATAAATTATTTAGGGGTGGACTACCCCTAACACTTAGGGGGATGAAAAATAGATGTTGGCCGATTCTCATAGATACCGGATAAGCACAAAAAATTTCATCAAAATCGGTCAAGCCGTTTCGGAGGAGTATGGCAACGAAAACTGTGACACGAGAATTTTATATATTAGAAGATAGTAACTGAGAAGTATTTGTGCTCAAAATAATCTCTTCTCTACTCATTCCGTACAAAATAAAACAAACACTAGTTTGTGGTATGGTAAGAGATTAAACTCCTTTCTCAGCGTAGTCGTCCAAAGCACGCTTCATTGTTACGAAGCGAGATGATTACATATTGATGATGTTTTAGATAAAAGACAATAATACACCAAATCTAGACACATCATTAAGATTTACGATTATTCTAATATCTAAGGCTAACGTTTCGTTAACTTGTTTTTACTAGGTACATAATACGAGATTATTTTAGAATACGGATATCTCCGTATTGCTCTGCCTTTCGGAATTCGTCGTTTTCACGATTATCTTTTTCTTCTTCTACTTCAATCAAAGTCGTTTACATTGGCTGCCAGTAATCCTTCTTCAAATCAATTTATGTTCTAGCCTAGAGCACCTGGAATTTCTAGGTGCTTGATTATAAACTATCCCAATTTCAGGCTACAGGGTATACCGCAGGGCCTGACTCGGTCGACGCCAATCGTGACTAAGTATTCCATTTTCTTACTTTGTTAAAATAACTAAGTGTGTATATTCTGAGGTTGCCACGAACTGTGCTCGTTTCGTACGTACCGACCCGATCCTATCTTGGCAGTAGTGTAGTGACCGTAGCTTCGAGTAAACTGAGTGACAATTTGGGTCAAAGGTTTTACGTCACTAGCGACCCGCCCCTGCTTTGCACGGATTTTACGACTCGACAAAACATCAACTTAACTTTGTATACACGTAAACCTTCCGGAATAAATTCCCTAAATGATGGTAAAAACCGCATCTTTCTTTACCCGTTGTGTAATTTGGAAGAACAATAAACGGTCATACAGACAAACACGAAAAGCGACTTTAATTTATAATATGTGTAAATGAGAGATAATGGTGCCGATTCTGTTGTACACCGAACTAAACTAACTAAACTATCACTAAAATTCCTTACTTTTGGCTATGAGAATCTTAAAGCTATTCTGCAAAAAAAGATCTCTAAATTTAAAAATAATTTTGACACAACTAAAATCGAATTTGACAAATGCGATTCCACGTTTGCCCTACCCCGTGATCTTTTTTAGAGCCGGAACCGCGCAGGGGGGGGGCAGCCTCAACGTGTTTTAAATGGATTTTTTTACTTTTTGTATCGAAAATATGAAAAATTATTACCAACATGTTGAGTTTTAGAGGTGTATGGGGTTTTATAAAGGGGGTCGAAATTTTCATTATTTTTACGATAGGACACACCAATTTCGAGATATAAGCAAAAGAAAAGAAAAAAAAGATACAGTACTGTATTTGCGCCCGAAGTCGAGGTGTCAGTGTGAATTTTAGTTCTTGACAACTAATTTTATTCCACACCTTTTTAATCGCGATTAAAAATAGTCAGATTTAGTTGGACAATCGAAATTTTATATTGAATAGAATAATGAATTTGACAACAACAGAATAGCAAAATTACCATTTTCACTAAATTAAAAACTCAGTACAATCTTAGTGCTGTCAAACTAAAATATAGTTAAGTTGTGTCACTTTAGTCAATTTCAGAATGGGAAATCGTCGTTTGACAGGAATAAACTAAATTTTAGTGATTTTTAGTTTAGTTTAGAGAATTTTGTGACAAGAGAATCGGCACCAATGTACACCGCAATTTTTTTATCGTTTTAATTCTTTAAAAGGGTCATTGTACCTACTCATCATTATGAACAACTTTTTCTATGGTATCAACCCTGAAATCGTGAAATAAAAATCATTGCGTCGAGTTATGCAAACACAAATGTATGGATCAGCTGATTTTTATATCATGATTTCAGGGTTGATCCTATAATAAAAGTGGTTCATAATGATGAGTACAATGAACTTTTTAAAGGATTAAAACGATCAAAAAATAGCGGTGTATAGAGAGGACAGCAGTGGTGTGAACTGTGACTTAAGAGTAGGTAGGTAGTAGTTTCCAACCCAGACGGGTACTTTACTTTGTGTAAATTATTTCATAACCAATGCTTTCTAAACGGTAAAGGAAAACTTCGTAAGGAATCCGGCATGTCCTAGAACCAAAAAATCGAAGACATATGAGGTCTACCAACCCGCACTCGGCCTGCGTGGTAGATTTCTCTCTCTCCCTCTCTCTCTCGAAGAGAGGAGGCTTGTGTCTGGAACACATGCCCCCTCTCAGTGGGAACTTTGAAGGCTGATTATGCATGTATAGATGCTTCTGTGATTCCTTCAAAAACATTTCGGATTCTTTGTATACTGTAGGTGCCTAAATAATTCATAAAAGAGCGTCTTTTGATGATAGATAGGTTCCGAGTCCTATTTCCTATGCTAAGTCACAGCGGATACCGTTTTTTGCATATCTTTATATTCATTTAACTCCCATGACCAACAAAGTTGTCCGTCGGGCTTTGAAAGGGTCATAAATCGCCGAAAAAAAAATTCTGTCATGTAAATGCGTAGGGTTGTCGAAATACTAAATCTTTAAGTTTTAATTCGTATGACGAAAAATATGATTTGCTCATATGGTTTTATATTAAAAAAAAACATCAGTTTCCCTTATTTGCCTTTCCATCTGAATAGGTAATCTTTTATCATTTAAGAACATGGTAAGTTTCTAAAATATAAATAAATGCTCCCGTGGACCAGCGCGACGCGACTTCAGTACATTAATTTCCATGAAGATTTCATAGAAATTGTTCTAGTAGAGTCGCATCTTGCCTGTCTGCAAGAGCTTTAACGCAAAACGATTTTCACAGTAAAAAGTTAAATGTATAATTATTATGTTATATGCCTGTCATCTAGCGAACACAAAAAAGTTTTATGTAGTAATAATCGACAAAGTGGAAAAATGGCGTTCATGTTGATCTTTAACCCAACACGTACAGTCGTACACAACTGCTGGAAGCGGCTTTAAGTTGTTCTATTCATAAAAAATATTGGAGGCTTGTGATAGGTTAATTGGAAGTAGATAATAATATAATGGGATAAAATAAACTTAGACCAACAATGTAAGTGGGTAGTCAGAACGAAGACAAAAAAGTATCAAGACTTTTAAGGCTCGTTCAGACTAGCGCGACGCGCCGGTCTCGTCGCGAGTCGCGACACTCGTAGAACAATTTCTATGAAAACTTAATGGAAATTGTTCTACAAGTGTCGCGTCGCGCTGTCGCGTCGCGGCTGTTTGAAGAAGCCTTTACCCGGTTGCGAAAGGAAATAGCTTAAACGCTACCTATAAGTAGGTACTAAGAAATTGTGTTTTTTTTGCTAATTTAATACGATTACCTACACCTACCTATTCTAAATTAAAAAGTGTCAGTTTATTACCAACCCTATAGCTTTAATAAGAGCGTCCCGCTAACTTACTTCACTCGTCATTCTTATCACGTATCAATGCGGCACATCTACTTCAGTTCATAGCTTGCATTTTAATCGGGACTCTTACTGCACCGGCATAAAGTTTAAATTGCTATACCAAGGTGCTTAGATACTGTATCGATTGATATGGCTACCGCATACCCGACCTGCGCCTGTGACCTACAGAACCTTGACTTTTGAGTTTGGTGAAAGTCGGGAAAGGTAGGAAGTAAGATCGTAGTGACTGGATCAACTGAGTAGTTAATATAATTAAATTGGGAGTGTTAGAAAGTATAGGCTCCTTATCAGAAGTTATTTATCTATCAGTGAGTATTAGTGGTCTTGCTTCACACTCACTTGTAATGAATACAAAGGAAATACTGGTGGTGTTCATAAATTTCAACTATTATATTGAGAGGGCTAGAAAGTACAGCCTGTCTTTATCAGATCGGTCAGAAGTTTTAATCCG
Source organism: Polymixis lichenea (assembly GCA_949091785.1). Taxonomy (NCBI): domain Eukaryota; kingdom Metazoa; phylum Arthropoda; class Insecta; order Lepidoptera; family Noctuidae; genus Polymixis; species Polymixis lichenea. The sequence goes on along the minus strand of OX420943.1, from coordinate 8,284,083 downwards.
GCCAGGCTTAAGTGCTTGTAAGCTACAAGTGATATGAGTTAAATATGAGTGAGAGGTACTTCAAGCACAAAAAAGGTTTTTTTTTTGGGTGGGTAATCATCAAATAACTTCTCCCGCTCTGGATGGAGCGGGAGGGCGTGTCAGACTTTTACTGACTAAAACCCACCCCTGTTTCTTCAGTTGCCTGTGTGCCAGGGGTGTCTTACGAAGGGGTATTGTGTTACCCAGTAACTGGTTGTGGAGGCCAGATAGGCAGTTGCTCCATGTAAAAGACTGGTATTCAGCTGCATACGGTTAGACTGGAAGCCAACCAACCCGCCGAGTCTTAGTTGGGAAAAAACTAGAGGTACAACGATGACTTGAGTTTTCATATTGGAAAAATACTGTGTGAAGAAAGGTGTGTCTGTGATCCAGGATACTTCACTTGGAAAATACATTTAATAGTTAAACTAATCAGCCCAAGATATAAATCGTTATAAAACAGGGTAAGTTTTTATCCAGTGCGCAAACTGTAACCATGAATTCAGCATATCATTCTAGACCCCCTAGCGCAGATATTTTACGTCGGTTTTACAATAAAAAATCAGCTGTTCCATAGAAAAGTGATCTACGTGGTCAAAATGTATGGAACAGTAGATTTTTTTTGTATTACTGACGAAAAATTTCTGCGCTTGGGTGTCTAAAATGATATGCTGAATTCATGGTTACAGTTTGCGCACCGGATAAAAACTTATCCTGTATATACCTCAATCATCTGCCTTGCCTGCCTTTTCTGAACTATGTAATGTTAAGAATTATATACCTTAATTAATTAATATCGTTTTATTAAATCTTGTGCTGCATAATATAACAGAAAAACATACTTAAATCATTAACATGTCTGTTAAGTTACGCGCTACTGCAATTAAGTTAACTAATAAAACAAATTAGTCCATGATAATGTATAGTCGTGCTAATACTAACTTAATTACGAATACGCAGAAAATATTCTTTCAGTGTGAAATATTATTAAGCATACCAGAACGTTTCGAAAAGAAGAAAAAATACTTGAAATATGAAACAGGTATTTCTAATTAGCACTTACTTTCGGCTATTTAAGTTGCTTACTTAGGCTTATGGGTATTATATATTTAATAACTTAATTAGTTATTATTAAGTAAGTAATTAACGATTAAATTACCTATAAGCCCAATTGTACCCGCGATTAAAGCCGCGATTGTAACTAGATACGAAGCTAGTTAATTTTCTGTGTCGGCCACCTCAGCCAAGATAGTCTGTAAAATCATGAACTCCAAACTATCAAGGAGTTTAACACTGTGGCTCTGCTATACTCCTACAAGACTCTTTTGGCACTCACATGACGTTGACAGGAAACCTTCCGGTCAACGTCACCCGCTTTTGGTAAACATTTGAGCAATTGTTAAACTTGAAATGTAAAAAAAATCAAAAACTAAGTTATCTCGAAAACAACCGGAGTTAGGAGTAAGCAAGCAGAAGTGGCATTGGGCCGGCCATGTTTGTCGAAGGACCGATGGCTGGTGGGGCAAACGAGTCCTGGAGTGTAGATCGCGTATCGGCAAGCGTAGTTTGGGACGCCTCCCAGCTAGATGGACCGACGACTTTAGACTGAATGCGGAAGGGGGAGAACAGGGTGTGGTGGCGCAGCATTTGAGAGGCCTATCTATGTCCAACAGTGAACTGCGATAGGCTGTGTTGATTGACTTGAAAAGTATTTTAAAAAAAATGGCGTTAGTTCTGATTTTGGCAACACGCCAAAACAACCTCGTAGCGCTATACTCTTTACCCTACAGCAGAAAATGACAACCATTACTACTCTAACACAAAAGTAAAAAAAACATTAGGTAGGTACAGAAAATTAATAGCGTGAAGTAAAGCTCTTGGACCTTTATGTAGGGCAGTCCGTTACACGGCCGTGACCGTGGTGGCACTCTGCCACTGGCAGTCCGATGACTTGTTGTTTTATCACTCGGTTACCGCAGTTAACTTGAAGGTACAATATTGACCTTTATGACACGTTCAGTTAGTTCAGTAACGTGTTGTGTTATGTAATTGGTTATGGTGTTGACGAGCGATCCGGTTTTGATCTTCTGCTCTCGTATTGGGACGAGCTTTATGAGAGCAGCGCATTCCGGAGTAAAAATGGTATTATACGCCATTCAGCAGAGTAGTAGTAGTAAGGCTTATTCTCTAGAGTTCCTGCATTTAGGTTTCTCCGCGCCTGGAGGCGAATTTATTGCACCAAAGTCTCCAAACCCCGGATTAGTTGTGCAGATAGAAATTCTGTCTTTTATTTAGCATCTGATTAGGCGAGAATCTCTTCGCTTTTTTGTCTAAGTTCTAAATTTATTTTGTCTTAAAACTTCAAAGGTTTTTTTGCATCGTAGTCTGACTGTGTGACAATTAACTGAAAGCTTTGAGGCTTTCTAGGAGGCTCTAAGATTCTTGTCTCGCAGTCAATGCAGTATTGCCTTTCACATTACCGTAAATAAGATGGCAATTAACTTCCAAAGAAGAAGTGCGTTTAAAATGCCTCAATCCAAGTTACTTGTCTGTGAACTTTTAATCCTACGGACATGCCGAACTAAACGACTAGCGAAAGGCACCTTTACGTAAAATTTTTCGGAAACATAACTTTTTAGTAAGTCCAGAATTGGTTACAGGCTTATAAAATTAATTACCACGTTTATGAACGGCGTCAAAATATAAATGAACAGTTATTGTTAATAGCATATAAACAAAGCATCAATATCAGGTAGCGGCAGATAGCCCTTTTAAAATAAAAGTAGTAGATAATAAGTTTAATACGTTTTCCTATTAAATATAATTGCTTTACCTACTTCCACTTATTACTGGCGGAGGCTGGTAATTTGAAGCATTAATTCAATAGATTTGTATCGCAGTTCCTTCTGGATAGCATCTTTAATTTAGGTTATTTATTGTCATAAGTATTACAATTATAAACGCGTGATGAAAAGGAGAATGGTGGTGGTGAATATGACTTTTCTATTCATAATTATGTACTTTCTGAGTTTTTAATGAAGTAAAAAATATTTGTCTGAAATCGCCAACGCGTCGTGAGCAAGCGTGGTGATCCATGCTCATGCTCTCATTGCAGGGCAAAATGGTCTTTGCCTTGAAATGGATAGTAATTATAATATGCTGGTATTATTAAACTAAGTGATAGATAAATATTTCGACTACATTGGGCAGTTAACCCAGATTGTACTAAGATGAGAAGATAATGGCAATGTGTCGCGGTCTGTTATTCACAAACAAAGCACACAAGTTAACAGTGCAACCCAAATATTTACAGAATCTCTCACATAGAAGGGAAACATGAATAATAGGCACACAATTTCCGAACGAAGACAGGAATTCCTAAACGAGTTTTGCATGTTGTGCAACCAGCAATTTCCTAGTTTGAACAGCTTCAAACAAGAGGAATACAAGCGTTATGTTAATCCACAGGCGTCTATGCCGTTAGCACTCCGTGTCGAAAGTACTGGAAGTACTGGAACCGTTATTCGCGAGGCTGAAGTAGAATAGCTAATTCTGGGAAACGAAAAATGTAAGACTGCCTCTTTGATCTAGTGGTCGTAAGCGCTACTGCTAAAGCGTGATAGCCTGGGTTCGATTTCCAGGTCTGGCAAAGGTTATTGGGTTTTTCCATCAGAACTGGGTTCTCATTAGCAGCCTGGAGTTTGGAATTTGTACCCGGCTGAGTGCAAAAAGTTCACCCACGATAGGTCTAAAACATAACTACCGAAATGTGGGTGCACTATAGACACACCTCTGTCTAACCCTTCGGAGGATACAGGCTTGACGTTATGACAAAACAAAAATGTTGGGTAGTTTTAGCAAAGCTCACGAGGCGACAACAACGATAGCGATCAACGAATCATCGTGACTATGGAAATGCATTGTGTTTAGTAAAATTGCGAGCACGTGATTTGGCTCCTAGAAAAATATTGTCTACCGGTCCTTAATTTAAACTGGCGTCACGGCTTCCTATTTTTCCTTCATAGACATGAAAAGCCCGCGAGGGAAAATGTCAGGAGGATAGATATGCTGGTGGGAGCAGTGGTGTAACTATGGTGGGCCAGCCAGGGCAAGAGCCTTGGGCGCCAATCAAAGGGGGCGCAAAACGTCGGCAGTTAACAAATAAATAAAAAAAACATCAATAAACCATATCATACTATTACCTATATCGAAGAAATCTGAAGAGCTACTTGAATATACACCGTGAAATTTTAATGGTAAAAAACCATTTCGCTGCGGGTTGTTTACCCGCAGCGAAATGGTTTTTTACCATTTTTCTTGGTAATACAATCGTTTTTTAAACAAATAAAATCTTAGAAACATAAAATGGCAGATTAACAATTGTGAAAAATCACCACGTGCGAGAGTTTATTTTGCTTTGAACATTTGTGCATCGCTTTTTCCCTTTGTCGGAGATAGCTTATTCCACAAATCCCCCCTGAAAATCCCCCTTAGGGGGAAAAGTGGAATCTATAAATAAAAAGTGTGGATTTCCCCCCTGATAATCCCCCTTAGGGGGGGAAACTGGAATGCGTGCAATTCCAGTAGTACCTACTACAAGTTACCTCTAGTGTTACTATTGAGTAGTATTTTATCGAGTTGATGAATATTTTTTAAATTATTTTAAAACAAAAAAATCGTATTTTTTAAAACTTTTACTCTATGCTTCGAAAGTACTCCTCATGGCAAGTTGTTCTGCCGCGGGAAAACAACCATTTAAATTTCACGGTGTACTATACAGTACGGGGATGAAAGCGTATTTCCAAATCCGCCTATTTCTATTCAAATTCTCTTAAAATTGCAGCATTGCAAGTTGAGAGATTGGTCAAGAAAGGTTTACTCAGTGTAGACCGAGAAGATAATTTACGAAGGGGCGCAAATGTGATGCGCGCCCTAGGCGCCATTTTCTACTGCGTACCAATAGAAAATGGCGCCTAGGGCGCTTGGGTGGGGCCTATGTTCAGTCAGCAGTTACAGTTACGACCTGTGTTGATTTTAAAACCGTCCATTAGGATAGTTAACGATCTCTGTAGTAAACTCATTGTTTTTAACAGCTTAAGAGCCTGTTTTCAGATAGGCGGTATTTACTAAGTTAATCTTACAGATATTTAGCCTGGGACCTTGGAGCAGGATATATTTCTACTTTTCATCTCGAACATTTTTAGGGTTCCGTACCCAAGGGGTAAAACGGGACCCTATTACTAAGACTCCGCTGTTCGTCCGTCTGTCTGTTTGTCCGTCTGTCACCAGGCTGTATATATACCTCATGAACCGTGATAGTAAGACAGTTGCAATTTTCACAGATGATGTATTTCTGTTGCCGCCATAACTACAAATACTAAAAAAAAAACAGAATAAAATAAATATTTAATTGGGGCTCCCATACAACAGACATGATTTTTTTTGCCGTTTTTATAGATAATGGTACGGAACCCTTCGTGCGTGAGTCCGACTCGCACTTTTTTAGAATGCAAAAGCTTGTTTTAAATAAACAGATTTTGTATGGAAATACAAGTTAAACGGAACATTTTCAGAGACTACTTCGGGGGTCACAGAGAGAGACTACCTACTTAGTAATAAGAAAATTTATTATATTTTTGAAAAAATACTATTTTAAGCTTTCCGTTTATGGCTTTAGGGGGGGGGGGGGGGTCCTAACCCCTAGGAGAGCCTGTCAGAGACGGCGAAGCAAGCCATAAATATTATAATTTTAAAAGTACCTACATATTAAAATAGTCCTTCTCGAGAGAACAACCTCTCTTCCCATCCATAATTATCCTCCTACATAGTGTTAAATGAAGTGAACATGTAGCTACTTAACAGTTCCTATGTAAACAGAACCAGCCGTCGTGAACCCTTGAGGAATTTAACTGTACTTCCTTTATTTACCTATGGAAGTAACAATCCTAATTTGAAACGGGTGCACGTTAACCACAGTTGCCGAGGAATTCAGGCGTTGACGTTCATACTTGAAGATTTCTTCCACGAAACACTGTGTAACTAATATTAATTTACTGTTCATGGATTTGTGTTTGATCAGTATTTCACCAGATGATAAGGAATGATGTGATTGACAATGATGCAGAATGCCTGTAATAAATTATTCACTAGAGATTTCATGTCTTCCATTTCAGCCAAAAGACGTTCATTGACTGACATATATTTCCAGGTTTTATGCAGCTGTCGAAAAATACAAGACATTAAAAGTAGCAAGAAGTACCACTCCTAAACGGTACGCTTCGATTCCCTTCTCAGAAAAGACGTATCGTTTTTCTTATCATTATCAATGAGCATTAGATATATAGGTAATGCATAACTCATATAAAATATCTGTCTTGGCGAAAATAGAAACGTGTTTGATACTTACAACCATTTAACAGTAGATAGATAAAATACTGTTACTATAATAATGTGGATACATATAAAAGGAAAGAAAATAATTATTCTGAAAGTTGGCAACGTCGCAAATAGCTGTCAAATATTAACCTGTTTTTATTAATTTGCTATTAGTACTGTATGGAAATATGAAATATCGCTAACTAGTGACCTAAAATATGAATAATGATTTGCAATTATAACACTGAATTTCATGTTGTAACCGTTTTAGGTATGAAAAGGGCATTTAGAAAGTTTTCAAGTTCTTTTTTTACATCTAAAACTAAATATTCGGTGTTAAGATATTATTTATTGCATTTCATAGTGAATATTTTAGGTCACTAGTTAGCGATATTTCATATTTCCATACAGTAATATTGTCAAATTAATCAAAACAGTGAAATATTTGACAGCTATTTGCGACGTTGCCCATTTCCAGAATAAACGCTCTTATAGAGATCTAACAATATCTTGAGAAAACTCTATGCATAAGCTGAAACACATGCAGCACAGATAAATCAAACAAAAGGCAACCTTACAATACACCACATATGTAGATAGACGTGCAACTTTTAGTCCCTATGCAAGTCAACAGACTTGGATAAAACAATATACCGTTACAATATTAACGCCCGAAGATATGCATGAACTATGATTTTTCGCCAAGCTAAATGTCAGCATATACCAAGGTCTGAAGGGCGGCAAGTGCCGTTAGTCCGGGCTCACGGAAGATCACGCTCCGAGTTAATTTGAAACCGGCACTAGACCGGTCCCGATGTAATATTGTACCGGTAAAATAGTAAATAAATATTATATCTGCAAAGGAAATAAGGTGTAGGTACGGGATGTTATGTAACTGATTTTTTAATTACCTGTTGAGCCGGTAGTAGCTTCTCAGTGTTTTGTAAGTAAGTTGTAACCGTGGTTGTTACTAATTGGTCTATCCATTTACTTACTTATTTATTTTATTTATTTATTTATTGACACACCAACGACTTATTCACTAAATCATTACATTAAATTCTGTATCAACAGCTTTGCGGTGAATTTGTCACCTATAGGTGTGCACAGCACTTGTATAATCAATAATAAAAATTTAATGGAAATATATGATCATAAGAAAATTAAAATTTACACAGTTTACATTGAATTTAAAATGACAAGTAGTTAAATACCACTTACGTGGGTAGTATCGTCATATCTACACCAGCCCCGGAATAAACGGATGGTCAAGTCCGATGCCAACATCTAGTTAAGCATCACTTGTGTCTTCTGCTCTTAATTCAGTAACCTTACCTAGTCTTACTCGAATTGCGCGTAGTTTGGGTACTTACGTTACCTACCATTAAATTTCTGGGTGGACATTATTTTAGGCTCCTTCATAAAAAAAGCGGAGTAATCAGTCCTAAGTATGTTTTATTGACTGGTGGAAAGAGAGAAAGAAACATTTAAACATGTAAACGGAGTAACATATCACTGCTTGTACACACGGCTATACATCAAGCTTTACAAGTCCAGTTTACGCAGATCTCGCACTGTACGGAAATCCTATACAATGCGAGATTAGCTTATACTGGAAATGTATAGCGTGATGTGTAGCCGTGTGTACGAATGATTATATATTATGATATTATTAGAGATACTAAAGCGCATTCTGAATTGAGTGCCCAACATCGGAAAGGAGGAAATTGGGACAGTTACTGTACCTTCTTCATTAACAACAAGTAGAACAGTTAAAGACTAAGTTAATTAGTGTTTCTCCAAGGAACGGATGTGTAGTGTAGCAATTAACGTAGATATAACCATAAAACATATTGGAGAGTGAACTTTATTTCATAATATACTTTATGGCTTCCATATATAACTCTTAAAAAATAATGTCCAAACATTTTAATACTGTCAATGAACCTAGAAAGCCTTTGAATATTTAATTGATTAACCTCAAAAACCAGTTAAAATGTTTATTTTATTTTATGTACGGTTTGCTAAAATCCTGTAGTCTTAAACAAAGCCCTATTTCACAAGACTGTTACTATTTTAACAGAAAACAAAGCCTGTATAGTATCTACCGTAGAAATCTCTCTGTTCACGCAAAATCTATTCACTTGGTTTTCAATAAAGGCCATTAAACTCTTTCTTATGTGATCGCATGCACATGATACAACAAGCGGAAGAACAAAGTTGCGGTGTAGCGAACTTGCAAACCCTATTCATAGTGAGGTGCAATCAACCTTAAACTCATTGTTGTAAGTGCTCCACCATTATACATAGAGCCTCTTCTGCGCCCCCAGGCTTAGCCACAGAGGCGCCATAAGGGGAGGTAGTGGGTTCCAGGAGGTCTAGCTACATTTGTCGATTGCCGGTGGATGCACGAAGCTAGATAGTAAATAAATCGGAACGAAAGCTTTACGTTCGCGTTATAATAATGGGTTATTGAATAGATCGTGCGATAAACACTTGTTTGCGATTTTGTACGACTTTTTTTTCTAAATGTTTTTGTATCAGATTATTAGCGAGTATGAGTGGTTTTATTCTTGCTATTTACGAAATGTAACTAGACTACTACCTAGATACTCAAAGACTGAATCCTAATCCTATTCCATAGACGACACAATAGTTCTTAAAATAGACTGCTTATTAAAGACAGGTCATTATCTTCTACAGCCACAGCTAAAGTCCACCATGGCAGCGACTTGCTTTAATTAACACAACTAAAAGCACTTCCAACTTAGAATAACAGCACACCGGCCACGGTACATAAAAAAGAGATTGAAATTAATCAACAACCGTGAAAGCATGCCTACAAAAAGAAGATCCTTGTTCAAGCTCCTAGAACTTGCCCGGAATGCGACGGTGATGCACACAATACGTAAAAACACGACTATTTTAATGGGCACTTACTGTAGGGTATCGGCAAAAAGCCCAGTACCCCGGTACTAGCGGCTGTCGCATGCCATGCTGCGCCGCGACATACCGCAGCTCGTAGGCTCCGGCACCTAATGGGATCACCGTTACGCCAAGCGGGAGCGATGCATTTCGATTCGCTTCTAGGAAATGTTGATGCTTCACTGGCCGTGATTTTTTGTGGTTTCACAGCATTGGACTGAGAAAATTATGTTGTTTGTGCTATAGATGTACGTTAAGTTGTATTGGACATTTGTTCTTCTTCAACATTTACTTGCCACGCCTTTATAAATATTTATGTGAGGCTGCAAACACACCCAGATTTCATCTCACGATTATGGAATAATCTAATTTTACTACCGACGTAATCAAATCAATCATTCTAATATTTCTTCCATTTCAATCTAAATAATTATTTCCGTGCTTGGTTTTGTCATACTCGGATGTAAAAATTGTGCTCGAAACAGTCGGAGACGCACCGATTACACAATTTATAAAATATCTACGTTCCTTTAGATTAACATATTTGGTCAATTAATTCGTTATCACTTTTCTCGCGTGTTACACGGAAATGTAGTTATCTGGTTTCTACGATTTAGATTCAAAGTATTTATTGCATATACTATTACAGATCCGAGATAGTCAAACCGAGGCGATGGCGATTGATGGAGCGGGACGAGAGGACTGGCTGAAGATCATTAGCGCAAAAACGTGCTGTTAGGAAATCAAATCGATCAAATCAATGGTATGTTACCTTCCGGTTGGAATAGCTTAGAATATGTGGAATAGAATTGACGAGATCCGAATGCAACAGCGGAAACAATCGGTAAGGTCTACTCTAACTGAAACGTAAGCTAGAGAGATAACTAGGTCGTATACCTACGTACTGTTGTTCAGGCGCGGTCCGAGAGGGGGTGTCCTAGGGTTCATGACCAAAGCCGTAAACGTAAATCTTAAAAAAGTAATTTTTCGAAAATATTATAAATTTTCTTATTAATATGTAGGTAGTCTTTGTCTGTGATCCCCCCCCCCCAAGTCTTGGGCTGCGACCGCGCCTGCTGTTGTTGTTGTGCGACGTATTTTAAATGTTGAATAACTGCAACGCCTTTAGCGGGAAATCCCCTTGTCTTCAGTGCTATCTACCTACTTATCGGATATGGACACAAACATGACACACCTCAGAAATACTACTTAGGTCCCTAGATAATATTGAAAGTGGGTACGCCACCTAGGTATTAACAATCATGAGAATTAGATAACGTTGCGTGTACATTACCGGTTTTATGTTTAACTAAGTAATTATTACTTTCAGGCATCACAGTAAATCACCATTAGGTACCTGGCAAACCTAATTGATTTATTCAATCAATTAAAATTAAAAAAGTCAGATTCAAACCGGCTGTCCTCTTTCCTTCCGACCTTGTCTCATAAGCAACACGCAACGAATGCAACATGCACTCCTTGCAATGTAATATAAACTCTATTTGTATGTAAATAAGGATTATGCAATGCCGTAGTGATGTACGTCTTGTTGCGCAACACGCGAAAGTGCGCATCCGACCGAAGCCGAATGTTGAGCGCATAACACATCTCTATTTCAATGGCATTACGTACCAGTAGATGCTTAGCTTGCTTGAGTTATAGTTACTTAAATAGATACAGTGTATTTTAATTAAGAAAATAATATCTTGATAAGTTAGATTGAAGTCATGGCCTTTGCCCAGCAGTGGGCTGATGCAGGCTAACAGTAGATTAGATTGAAAGTGCTTCTGTCTAAGATAAATTCCTGCCAGAATTGAATTTCGAGTTGGTTTAGGATGCACTTCTTCATGGTTTGCAGTGGGAGGCAAGAAACTGTGCCAGCCTCCGAAATGGCAATATAGCCAAGCATAAAGAAACAGCCATGTAACTATATGATATTCCTGGGTAGATCTGAATCAGTGGCTTACGCTTCTGACGACCCCATCATAGGTGCACCGTGCAAAGTTACGATTATACGCTCCTTAGTCAGTGCTAAAACAGGATCTGAAAGATTGATATTATACATTCTTCATAACAGCATCAAAATAGATCGTTTACAAGATGAAATCTCATAATGGAAAAAGCACTAAATAGCAAGGCAACGGCGGAGTTTATGAATAGATAATTACTATGATCAATTGTGGGAACAAGCGGTGCTAGAATAAAAATCTTGAGAATAGCTACAGAGAGAAACATAGATGACCGTCTGTGAGAAGCAATGACTCATCTACACATAGCTAAAATCATAAGTTGGTTCTGGATTATCCCAGGCAGTGGGATAATTGGATCGTGAAAGTTGGCAGCAACTCCGTGCATTATACTTACTGAAATACATATGCATCTGGCTGGATTTTTTAATGAAATCTTTTGGGAGGAAATATCCCATCATAACCGTCTCGACGAAAAGAGGTGGTAACTGGTAATGTGACTGAAGACTTGCAGTAAAGCTGGCCTTGTTAAGAGAAGAGTTCTTCTATATTAGAAGGGATTGAGTGATGTCAGGTCAACATGATCCATGATCTCTGTCATTCTTTCTCAGAATATTTGCATGATCATCACAGTCTAACAGCTTAGAGCTATTGCCACGAAACTTGTGGGGTTTCTTCTAAAAAGTCTACCGTCCTTTAAAATGGCACACAATTAGGCACTAAAACAAAACTTTAAATTTCAAGTTTAGAAATAATCCAAATTTATGTATATGTGATGCAAAAATCTTGGCCGAAGTGGTAGGACTCTTCAACTTATGTATAATGGTGTTAGCTTAGCCTAGCTAGATGGAGAGAGGCCTAAACATATCCTTATTTAAATACTGATTTACAAGGAAAATATCGAATAACAAATACTCAGATAATTAAATTGAGTGCAAGTAAACTCTTGAGGCTCGGTCAAGTATCTGCATACAACTTGAGGCGATTGACACCGTGACATTTTACTGGTGGAGAGTGGCTACTGGCTTGAAATTGTAAATTGGACGCTATTGGATATTTCAATCACATTTCGAGAGGTACAGTAAGTAGCAGACTGACATTTTATTATGCAACGATGTCTTGATTTTTAAGTACGTCAGTTACGTTCTGCATGTAGATTTTTGTCAAACTACCCTATTTTTTTCTCTCATTACCTTGATTTTACTCCAAGAGCGACCAAATTTATTTAAAGGGAGAGGGAGCCCCTCTCTCTCTCTCTATTTGGAAAAGTCTATTACATTTTCTGTGCGAAGTATAAAGACCACACCAGCATATATGGCTTTAGCTTTATCGAAGACTTAGTAATTTTTTTATCGCCTACGGTCCTTCCGACGAATATTCTTTTACGAGAAGTTGTCATTCAGTTGTTTCGTAATGCTATAGTGATAGGTGATGAATACTTTGAATGCATTTAGAATGTGATCGACAGGAAACTGCAAGCATAACAACATTGTATGCGGAACGAGAAGATATCTCACGTAACGTATGTTTTAAATTCAACAGGTAGTCTAGAAAGTAGGTATTCTTTATATATTTCTTTCTTCGGTTAAATAAATCGTTCACGTAACTGTGTTTTACTGAAATATAGAAACAACTCAGCATTACAAAATGCTACACAAGTGCTGTTAACTTTTTTGTCGACAACACTTGGAGGAAGTAATTTTTTGCACATTATGTAAGTCGTTGTGGCTCACATGTTTACCTAAATGCATAATCTGTAAATATTAAGTCGTATTTTAAGAAAGTTGAATGAAAACTGTGTTCAAAGTAAGCTCAGCGTTTTGTATTGGTAATGATAACTTACATAGTTTACAGCTTGGGGATCTCTCAACCATGGTGAACAAAATGATGAATGCATTTTATTTGTGTAATCGCTCTCTACGTATCTACTCGGTGTGCACTTATGGCAAGACACGCAAATATGAATAATACCATGCAATTACTTGGTATCGATAATTAAACCCTTCTTTCTATAATTCTTGTGCAGTCCTTGTAACCAAGCACGACCTTAGCGGAGCAAAACGGCCAAAGAAGCATGCGCAAACGAGGTTAGCAAATATTTGTAATAGCACATTACATTTCTTTTTCTATGCTAATGACCATTACTGATCTACAATTATGTATACAGTGTATGTCGAATTAGCAAAACTAATCGGTGCCGTGCAGATTGACGTCCCTGAACTCGTTTTGCGCCTTTGTGCATAATTCGACGCGCGCACACCGAAAAAAGGTAGACAACACATCTTCCTAATTAACATAAACATTGCATTTTGCAGACGGCCTTACATGTTATTAACTACAGTTTGTCTTCACTTTCAAGACATTGTTGTATTACTTAATCATTCTTAAACATTGTGCAGGTTCTACTCAGTTTCTTGACCGATTCGGGTCATTCTTTAAACTTTTGTTTGGTTTCGAAGACATGGGCCTATATATCACTGCCTGCTTAGCCGATTTTGTAATACAAACAATGAACATATGGTACAATGGTGGTGCGTTAGTTAGCTTGCTGGTACAATGGCTGAAGGTGGTCGAGTCGCCGGATCTTTTGCAAGCCATTATCGGTTCATGTTCTATCGTTTGACCTGATTACTTAACGTTAGCCTAATTCTGGCTGGTAATGAAGTGGTTAATCATAGTCCTATATGGACGATACCTAATCAGGAAAATCATTCGGAATTACGGATCATTAGATGGGTATAGAACTAGGCTTGAAGAGCGTGAAAGAGATTGCTAAAACGTGATGAAATGAAGGCCTTCGGATTCATTTTCAGTAGGTAATCATCCTCAGACTCTCGTAGGACGGCGAATGTAAAATAAATAATACTTAGTTTAAAAACTAAAAAACACGCTTTAAAAACCAAACTAAAAACGTAAAAAATAATTTAATTCTATTAAAAAGCGTGGGGTGTTTGATATTAATTGATTATAAAAATACCTCAAAAAGTACCTCACTCTTATTATTAGAATTAAATTATTTTCTACTTATATAGTTTGGTTTTAAAAGCATGTTTTTTAGTTTTTTAAACTACTATTTATTTAGTTCTGCTAACTACAAAAGCGTGATGTTTAAGATTTTTTTCTATTTTTTGAAATTATCGAATTGTCATCGGTCCTCGATAAGTCTACAAAGTTTAAATGAAATCTGACCGTATGAAGTGGATCAAAATCAAGCCCAAAGGAGTCGGTTACAATCAAACAAACACGCTGACAAACGTACAGATGAAGCTAATAAAAGCGTGTTAAAAAGATGAACTTGTAATCAGACTGAAGATTGGTGACGGTAAAGTAAAATTTCATAATTCTTCATCATGCTAACATAAGAAGCCTATAATGTTCCCACTGCTAGGACTCTGGCCTCCTCTCTGCGAGAGGGAGTGGGCTATAAATCACCACGCCGGCGCAGTGAGGGTTGGTAGATTTCACATGTCTTCGAATTTTTGGTTCTTAGACATGCCGGCTTCATCACGATGTTTTCCTTCACCGTTTTGAGAGCAGTGGGCATGAAATAATTTAGACAAAGTGCCACCACTGCTCTTATGGTCATCGTACTTGTGCAATAGGAAAGCTCAGCTTACTACTTGATACTTCATATCTGAATGATAACTCTTCAGTTTATTGGACAGGTCCCACAATAGCCCATCATAAACACTTTTTATGACATTCTACAGGTTGGACAGGTACTTATTTTTAGCACGAATGGACTTTGTGGATGGTGCAAACGAACAATGTGGAATTAAGCAAGCACTCAAGCTGATTTACGACCGATGTCATTGTTGTTGTTTGTTGATGTGACGATTACATTTTAGTTTTCATTTGCTCTCTGCTAAGAGAGCAAATGAAAACTAAAATGTAGAGACGGTCAGCAACAAAAGTTTAACTTTTACACATCATCGATCTTGACACAAAATAATTTGATAATCTTATTTTCATCATGATATTATCATATGGTAGCTATAAAGCCTGGAATACACATGCTACTAATAAGCATGCTTGCTTGCTATTAGGTAGCATGTTAATTAGTAGCATGATTTCTGTGCCTGTAAAATAGGTAGGTACTCATACTGTTTTCGTATACACATGCTAGTTACAAAAGCTACTAAATAATATTTCCTCGATATTAGCATGCTCCTGTACTTCTAGGTAGCATGTGTATTCCACACTTAAGGTGAACCTAGTCCACATTTTTCCCATACAAACGTCGGAGTGTATTACTCCACTGTTCGACAATGTACATCAAAAATTAAACATGTTATGGTTTTGTCTTATTATCAATATTGTCTGTACGGAAACAGAATACTAAAATAAAAAGCAATTAAAAAGTTAGGACCCAACAAAGATTCGTTTTTGTTGCTAATTTTACCCGCAACTTTGGGCGTGTTTAAGTAATAAAAGAGGTGTAAAATCTCCAAAACCAAGTCGGTACCGACAAAGATCAAATTTCGAAAGTGTTCAATAAACTTTATTGGTCATTGATTGATGCAGTGGTATTTTCATAAAATCCGATCTTCCGAAGGACTTCTTAATTTTTTTCCCGCCTGTGTTACTATAAATGATCCTGCATCTCACTCAATAACGTTGTGCGTGTAAACTAGCGTCTAATAGCTCATCACTGATATTACCTCTGTCAGACACGATGCTTGGTGAGACAACGTGCTTTTTAGCCAGGCCCACCAGTGAGTTCAAGCCCGCGACTAGATTCGCCTTAAGAGTTAATATTCTTTAAAATATTACTTCCGTTGATTGTAGTTAAATATTTTGCTGCTTGGGTAAAATTTGGAAAAATCTTGCTGTCATTGCTGACTGTACTTACGTGACACAACAAAATCATTGATTTTATATAAAGTCGTGAAAATGAAAAGCCAATACTTATTTGCATAGTAAATTATATACTAACACATGAACAACTACTTAACTTAATTTTTTTTCATAGCTTTTTTTCTTTTGGTGAGAGATCACACCTCTCATATTACAAGCTCCACATAAAAGAAACCCTAGTAGAATTTACAGATTATCACAGGAATAATGGTAATGCATACGTAGATAAATTAGGCCGATAATGCGGGTAGTGGCGTGGCTCCGGGATAAATGTAAGCGGCTTACACGAACAGTGGTGGGCGGATAAGAACTATGCGGCTGGGCTAGAAATAACTTTCTTGTGCTAGAATGTTAGCACTTCAGCTAGTTTGGTGGCCGAAGGGCTACGGGTAACATCCTCATTAGTGTTTCTAAGAGGATTTTGTAACCTTATTTCCCCGAACGGTTGGGCAAACACCTATGTACTAATGGGTGAACTAATTGTGTACCTATTTATTTATTTTGTGTATTTTTATCTTATCGTATGCTGCACCGGTTGTCGTCATCACGTAAAATGCCGGCTGCCGCTGTAAACTAGCGTTGGGGCTCTGGTCTAGCATTATGCTGTGCGATAGCCATTTTACGTGGATGTGATGTATATTTTGTTATTTTTTGTGTTTTTTCTCTGCGTGATGTTTACAGCAATTAACCTTATCTTCTTCTTTTTTTTTCTATACTACCTACACTAACTTTTCGCCAGTTATGTTGTACTTAATGGGAGCGAGACTATTGTATTGAAACGGGTACTAATCCAGACTCCGGGTTGCTACTGAGAAATTCCAGATGGAAAAACTCAATAGCTTGTCCGATCCGGCAATCGAACCTAGGACATCCTGCTCAGCAGAAGCACTAAACTTGCTATCACTAAGCTTCTATATTATCCCATATTATTGCGGGTACAATATCTAAGTTCTGCAGGCTATCTCGAGTACCAAAGTCTTCCTAAAAGATGTGTTAATTTACTTATCTTAAACAATACGGTTCGTAAAACAATAGTAGCTACGAAGAAGGAAGCTGAAAGATAAATGAGTATTTCCAACCTATTGTTTAGTAGATCTAACGTAATTTCGCAATCTGCTACCGACCAATTACATAGCCATTACTAAAAATGTATTATTCATATTCTTCAAGAATTCCTTTATAAAATAAATTGAATACGGAAATGGCGTCCACCACCATTCGCCGGCTAGGACCAATTGAAATTTTGATGCAGTCTCACGACGGCACGTGCGTGACTTTATGTGACCACCTTAATTTTATGTATATATAGGACAGAGTAAAAACGATCATTAGTATGATTCCTATGTTTCCTTTTCCTGTATCTGGCGGTGGTGCGGTGCATAATAAACGGTGAACCATTACCCTAGCTGGCGGAACGGAACGAACCTGCAGGTTGCTACTTGGTTGCCATTACGTATCTCAGATTTACCGGTACCTATCGGTAATGTCTATCGCTGACCGGTCAAGCCTCTTCAATCGTGTTATTTTAATGCCCTGCTCAGGGAGGCAGGAAATAGCATAAAAACTATGGAACTAAGTAATGTTATTAATGCTATGAACACTCTAGCGTTAAATGTATTCATGATAATTGTAGTTGTAACAAAGAATTTTGTAACATGGAAGATGCGGGTTTTTGTATTCTTTTGTCTAACTTTTAATTCTCAATACAAATAAATATTGTATTTAAAATTATATTTTTACATTATAAAATTAGAACATGTTAAATTTACGCTTCGTTAATGCCTACTAATATATCTAGTCCCATGTAGACTCTTTGTTGGTTCCGTATTTAAATTGATTATACCACTTCACTGGCTCAGTCACTACCACCACACAGTGCAGACCTGCTTCGTTTTATCTGTTTCCCGCCATTCCTCGTGACTGGCAGCTAGTCCTCTTTGTGTGCATGAAACAGTGTTTACTTAACTATGGTATAAATAGAACACACTATACCCCCATTTAGTACCACACAGTTGGCCAAAGATTTCGGACTTCACACTCAAACAGAACACTTTAAGCCTAAATATTTGCATACAAATCTCTACCAGCCCCAGGTGTTATTAACACTCATTACGCTATCGCCTATCTCCATCTGTGATCTAAGACCGTTTCAAATGAGCCAGAGGGATTCAGCGGATTTCCGTGAAATGTAGGTAGGTAAGTGCGATAAAAAGCTTCGAGATTTGAATCAACAGCCGCAGCTGCGTTCGCTGCGCATGCGCATAGCATAAGCAGACCATTAGCCGTGGCCGATTGCAAGTGTTCGAGCTTCATTTAAATGCATCCGTGATGATTACGTGGCACACAGGCAACTGAGGGAACACGGGTGGGTTTTAGTCAGTAAAAGTCTGACACGCCCTGCTGCTCCACCCAGAGCGGGAGAAGTGATTTGATGATTTCCCAACCAGAAAAAAAAAATGGTTTCATTAAGGAATGTTGTGTATTTTTAAGTGAGGTTATAACCGTTAATAAATAAATTTGAAAATTTGAAATATTAAAATAGATACATAAATTCACGCATTCTTCCCATAGGGTAGCCAGAAAACAGAGCGCAACCTGCTACGATTCTTACATACTTACTCCTTTTGCTTGTTATTTTTATTGCTTTAAAATTCAGGCTGAGTAAGGATGAGCAGGGGAGTGGGTCAATGTGAATGAAGCAGATAATGCATGGATATATACAGGGTATCCGGTAATTAATGAATAGCCTTGAAATGGTTAATGGTAGAACTAAAGGCCATTCAGAAAAAACATTTTTTATTTCTGCATTTTCTGTAAAAGAAAACTTTAAAGAAGAAGGCGGTGACAAAAAAATTAAAAACATATCCAAAGACACCGACTTCCAAAATTAAAGATATTTTTAGAAATAAAAAACGTTTTTTCTGAATGGCCATTAGTTACTACCATGAACCGTTTCAAGGTTATCCATTTAGTTCCGGACACCCTGTATATCTACATACAATAGGCGGGCTAGCGAACTAAAGCTCCCAAAATATGTCAAACAAAGCGAAGAAGATTATGAGCCCGAAAGGCAAAAAGCAAATCCACATCGTGGCCTCTAAGAAAGAATATCTAAAGGATAGCTTACAGCTAAAAATGAAATACACCATGGTCACCACGATATGAGGCGTGTCGAAAAGCAAGAGATTAAAATCTTGTAAAAGACTTTTTTTAAAACGTTATTTGATTAATAACCCGAAGCTTTGTTTACAGTTCAAACCAATCAAGCTGAGTAAGATACAGTTATGTTTGAATTAACTAAATAATGCTACAAGATTAATGGTAGTGGTTGATGATTAAGTTCAAGGCCCTATCATCAACTCACTGTTGTTCTAAATCATAGCTTAATTTACATATAGTCGTTATAATTTATGTCTACGATTTAGATATAGTCACACGAACAACTGCTATAAATACTTAAGTTAATTAAGCTCATTTTAAAGTAAACTTTGCAATAAGTTATTATTACACAATTTGTTGAAAAGATTTTATTTTTTGTATGTTTGTTTGTTACGTTTTCACGCTAAAACGGATATGGATGATATTTAGCATATGGGTAGACCATAACTTGGATTATGCCATGGGATTTCTTTATCTTTTTACTAACGACTTATACGGGTGAAACCGTGGCGCAGATAGTAAGGTAGTAAGGCACATCAAATCAAAGAACATCAAAGGTAGGTAATGAAGCAATTCGAAACCAGGAAACCATAAAAAGCATGCAATATTTAACCTAGGAAAGATTTTAGTGCATAAAGTGCTAAATATTCAAACTAAAGTTAGATATAAGCAGAAGTTGTAATTGCAATTAGCACTTCAAATTCTAATTGAGCCTTTCAGATGTCAAAACGCGCGTTGTTAAGCTTTCCAGTCTGGTGCATTCAAACTGCAGGGAAAGGGAACTAGGTACTTAAATATGCAGGGTGACAGGACTGACAGGGACCGACGCGTAAGGGTATGTCTAGACCTGGCGAATGCGCCGCTAATATTTTTTTTATAACCAACGAAAAATTTCTTTTTTCCACACCCGGGCTCCCTTTTTTTCCTTCCAGACCTCCCTGTCTTGTGCGATTTCTGGCCATGATGTCTCTTCAAACCTTATCAGATCGTCAGACCATCTTCGCCGTGGCCGACCTCGACGGCGGCGGCGGTGGCAATGGCTACCCTCAGGCGTCCAGTGAGTAATGATCTTCGCTCCGGGAGCATTTTTGCGATGTGTCCGAACCACCACCACTCCAGTCTGGCTGGTCTTTCTAACAAGATCTGTACGCTTGTCACCTATTATGCTGCGCTCCATTGCCCATTCCCATATCTTGAGTTTGGACTTCTGATGTTCGGTAAGTGATCAACTTTATGCACCGTAGGTGTAGGATGCAGATGTCGATGACTTTACCTACGTCACAAATTATCATGGGAACTCGAAGAGCTAAAAACGCAATGCAATGCCCGAGTTTATGGCGTTATTAAAAGGGATAGGGGCAATTGCCACCATACATACTGCTGCCAACTTAATGACGACTCCATATAAAACCAAATTGCCCATCTAAAGCTTTGCATAACCTTAGGTAATTTCATGTAGTAGCCTTATTTATGTATAGCCTTTTTAGTACCAGGGATTCAATCTTTATCAGGTTGGGTTAGATTACCTAAATATTTTTCTGCATTACGCTTATGTATGTAAGACTGTAGGTAGGGTATATTTTTGGTTAAATTTCGACATGTAGGTAGGTACCTAAATCTCTACTTTTGCGTAACAGAAGCTTGATTGAAAATATTGGAATCAATTTAAAAGAAATGAAAAAAATGTATTCTCCGTAACTCACCAACGCTGCTTAAAAAACCACAGAACAGATGAAAAAACACACTTCTTTCTTGATCAATGAAACGATAGACTCGAAACCTTAGACAAAAGAAAATCTCAACTGGTTAATCACTTTAGTTGTTTTAACTAAAGCACAATCACCTCGGCCATGCTTGGTTGGTTTTGGTTTAACACCATTTTGTGCAATATTGGAGTCTAGGAACTAAATCATAGTCATCAGCCCGCGTATGGTTCTGAGTCTAAACGTTAAGGAAAGCCCTTTACAAACCAGTGATTAGCTGATTTATTGTAGAACAGCTAAGGTTTAAGACCCAGCAGCCGGCAATCAGGAAATAACCTATCTAGGTAGGGTTTATTAAAAACAACCGACTTCCGAAAAAACACTATAAAGTGAAAAATAACTTTAATTTCGGAAGGCGGTGACTGGATAAATGTTTTTAAATTTTTTTTCACCGCCTGCCGTAATTAAAATTATTTTTCACTTTATAGTGTTTTTTCGGAAGTTGGTTGTTTTTTTTTGGAAAAAGTTTTTATTTTTCACTTTTTAGTTATAGTATCTACCCCACTAATTCGAAATTTTATCATCCTTGGGGTCAAAACAATGCATATTTATGCGATAGCAGCAATCGCGGTTGATTTGCTGTTATTTTTTGAAGAGTTCCGTTGTCTGTCTCCGAAACGCATCATCAGATCTATATGAAATTGAAATGGGACTACACGGAAAGCACGAGCTTTCAAATAAAAAAGAATCATCAAAATCGGTTCACCCAGTCAAAAGTTATGACGTAACAAACATAAAAAACATATAGTCGAATTGAGAACCTCCTCCTTTTTTTGAAGTCGGTTAAAAATAAATAGGATTGAATTGAATTTATTTCATATTTGATATGGTAGAGACCTATTTGCCGCGTCAATGCAAAAGCTAGGTTTTCCTACGGGAAAATCATTTCCTATCAGGAAATCTTAGATTTCTTACTAGAACTGTGAGTTGCACTTTGCACTAATTTCTTTCTTAGGTAGGTTTCTACATAGATATTTTCTGTTTTACCCTTCGCAAATTAGCTAAATATGCTGTAGATCAACGTCCAACAACGGGTGAAGATCGAACTCACGACCTTTCGCTCCACAGGCCGCCCGGTACCCTTAGGCTACCGGCGTAAAATGATACTCAGTAGGTAATAATTTATCTGTTAGTAGGTCCACATTTCTCTGAACGATTACACTTTCGAAATTGAAAAAAATCATACGCGCCTTCTCTCTCTTTCATGGTTGTTTTTTCTACTCACGAAAGATCAGTGTAGCGTTACAACGTAAAATTGAAAAGCGTAGGTAGGCTCTTATTATATTATAGACGCGCAAAAACATAACAATTCAATTCTACGTAACTTTCGCTTAAGTTTGTTTATGATATCATTTCTATCCCTTCTCATTCTTTCAGGGGATTGAAAGTCAAGTTTTTATTTCGTAAGCCTACAATAGACTATAAAAATTGAGTTATGTTTTTAAAGCTATTCTCGTTCGCAAGACAAATACCTAGTAAAACCGTAAAACCAGTGCTGCTCACTTTGCTTCAGTTTTTTTTTTAATTACACTAATAGCATGGCACGTCAAAATAAGTTGACTTAGACTGCCTACACCACGTCTTCTTTAGTTTTATTGTTCCCGCGGCTGTAAAACCATCGAGAGAGCTTACTCATTCCTCTTATTATAGGTAACGTTATTTAATAGTTCACTGATTGGAAATTACTTTGCCAACTTTAATTAAACTTAGGATTTACTACTTCCATAAAACTTTATTACGAAAATCGTGTTTGTTAACTCAAGTTCATGTCGTCAAGTTGGCACGAGAACCCCATGGATAAATTGCCAATTAATGAAAATTAATTGTCAAACCCCCTATTGATTAAAACCAGTGGGTAGTAATCCATAACAATTCATATTGATGGGGTGTTTCATGTATAATGTATGTTCGTGATAACATTCTTAAATGATTGAGGAATGTCTGAGAACAAGCGATTACTATCTATGGTCGTAGTTAGTATTATAATTGGTAATCAGAACCAGATCATCAAGTACAATAAAATAGACAAAACATGATGTTTTTCTTTAGGTTCAAGGCAGAGGACATTAACCCGCTCCACATTTAAATGGGAAGGTTTATTGAAATTCAGAATACCTAGCTCAGAAGCTGGAACTAATTGACTAGGAATTATAATAAAACTGCGTACATAAATATTTTGTAAATAAAAAGAAACTGTGGTCTGTAGGTAAATATAAATTAATGTAGATACAGATTTGTAGATACTTAAAATGAAAATACAGAGACGATAATTCTGTAGCTCCAGAGTCTACAGGGTTAAAATACTAAACATGTTCTTCGACATCTAAGGTGTAAAGTTAGTAATAAGTATACCAATCCTGTTTCACTTACCACTACTTAAGTTAATACAGCAGAATCCCTTGCTTCAACATCGACGTTTGTTCCAGCACAGCACAAATTTACTTTGAAATAATAATTTATCCCTATGATAATTTCATTAGTGACCGGGGTTTAGTTTTTAGTGTCGATCATTTTACGCGCGCGTCTTTTTTAAGTGTTCGCGGCAAGGCAACGGTCTGCGTTGTTACGGCTAGCGCTCCGCGCGCACCTCTATGGACTGAATGTTTTCTTTCAAATTCGAACTCCCACCATCTTAGCGGCAAAGGCATCGCTTCTACAATAGCTTACAAGTTATAAGCTCGGCCACCTGTCAAGCAATCAGAACAAATTCCACACGGGATCGGGGACTATATTTATTTTACAATAATAAACGGCCCTTTTATAAAACCGTTTATTTATATTTTCTTATCTACTGTTGACAAAAATCATGTTAATAGCATTGACACAGTTACAAGTTTAACTTATTAAAACACTAGGAAGTTGTCTTAACTATTAATTAAAATAACTGTTTTAATAAATATACCGATAACATCATATTTAATATTTTTACCCAAACAAGTTAACATTAGATTGGAATTAGCACTACAATAATTTCTACATATGTAAGAAGGGATAACTATACTAATTAAACACTTAGGTACGTTAATTTAAACCGCGCAATTATTTAACTACCCTACAGTTTAAGAAACGTGTGCTAAGTAAATCTTTAATACATTAGTGGTTTTTATTGTTTAGTTAGAATATAATTATAAAGTACATAAGTAAGTAACAGATACTAAAAATATAAAGGAGGAAATACAGAGAGTTCTATAAGAAAAATAACAAGTTTTATGGCGAGAAGAATAGGTATCAAAAACGGAAATACATAGTTCCTTATGGTTTCCCAGCAATGTAGGTATATTAAGTTTGTAATTAGCAGTAAATAAAAATATAATTATTAACTCTCATAAAATATTATAGGTAAAAAGAAAAATATCACTATCGTAAATCTATTTCGACAAAATTTTATTTGTGTATCCCTCATAAATTAAAATGAATAGAAGTGTGTCAAAAATAGGTACGTAGAAAATGTCAGTCAATGTCAATGTTTTTATAATTCAGTCAATAAAGGTCACTAGGTATCACTAAAGAATATGAATGTTATTATAATTATATACAGGATAAGTTTTTATCCAGTGCGCAAACTGTAACCATGAATTTGGCATATCATTGTAGACCCCTAGCGTAAACATTTTTCGTCGGTTATACAAAAAAATCAGCTGTTCCATACATTTTTCCGCGTAGGTATTGCACTTTCCTATGAAACAGCTGATTTTTTTTTTCTATAACTGACGAAAAATGTCTACACTGGGGGTCTAGAATGATATGCTGAATTCATGGTTACAATTTGCGCACTGGATAAGAACTTACCCTGTATAGATACATAATATAATTATATCTAAGTGGTTTTGTTGGTTTTAATTAAAATTAAAACACACTGTGAATTAAAAGAAATAAATTAATAATTTTCTGACTAAAAAATCCGCGAAAATATAAGTTGAGAATCCAAGTTATATACTTACCCAGTCATAATTTTGATATGTCCTAATCCTAATATTAAAATCTTTAGGTAGCAACCAAAATGAGAAATTCTATTAAAATAAATCCATTTAGATTCAACTCATTGTTTGTGCAACCAAATTAGCGGGATAAATAAGCATTTAAAGACAGGCGTCTTAAAGTGGTCACAACTTCCGATTAACACATTATTTAATTTTATAAGATTGGCGTCGAAAAATTCAGTCTTTAGGGCCAACCTGGATCAGTCCTTTTTATACTGTCCATGTAGTTTCGCCTTCTTCGAGATCGGCTGGCACTTCGTCTTGTTGTATCAGGTTTTCACTGACAAAAAGTAAAAACTCCATCATAGATTTTGTTCGAATTATAAATACGTGTGCTATTTAATTTAATATTAGGTAAGTACTTAATTATTATTTATTTACAGCAATTTAATACCCAAGCTTCGACCATTTGTGACCGTGATAATCCTAAAGCTTCAATTTTGATAATTCGCAAGTAAACCAACAATACCACTTAGACTTAGGGCCTGTTTCACAATGTCCGAATAGCCATTAGTTGACCAGTGACCTACTCATCAAATAAATTCAAAAATAGATCACAATTAGGGCCGATACTCATTTGCAAGCCGAGGTAGGTCAAGGTGACAGTTAGCAGGTGGTGCGCATATGGTGGAAAATCGCCTTTTTTAAGAGTGTATGGTAATCCCAGAATTTGTATGAAATAATCTACCAAGTATTTGACGGGATTTAATTTGGAGGTGGCAAACAGGCCCTGAAGCAATTTGCTAACAATCAATGAAATAATTACGTCTCCTCAATGTTAGGGTTTTCGGAGAAAAGTTGATGGTCGTTGTAGGTCCTCAGATACTTCTTGGTGACGAGGTACAGCAGTAGGCCCCACTTCATCATCATGAACGACCAGACGAGGCGGATGATGATGCTGGTATTTATTGGCATCACATCTATAACAAAAGACATGGGTTATTTTTTTTGCGACGGATTTTTTCTGTCGACGTCTCTGCCGTCGAGTAGGTACCTTGCCGGCAATTCTTACCAGTTTGATTAAATACTGATTAATGATAAATACAACTCAGCTTTCACATAAGCTGCTTACGAATAGACGAAAATAAGGTGTGAGAAGATGAGAAAATGGGAGTAAAGATAATAAAGTTACGTTTTTCGACCATGATGGAGGACTTTTTCAACGTCGTGTTGGTCAAACTGCGACCTGCAGGCTTAGCACGAGCACCGATTTGTCGACGGAAGAATAGACATGACTATTAACTAAATGATGTACAATAGGAGAAGATAGCTATGTTTTTCTATTCATTATCACAGTTATGCGTTCTAAACGAATCATGCTTTTGTAGATAACCGTATAAACTTTGTGGCCGTCGATTAGAAAGTCTGTTGTCAGTGTGATTTTGACAGTTTGGGAAGAAATATTCTTATGAAATAGTCTACATTTATAAGGACCTAGACAACGATCGTTAGAAACGAAAGACAAAATTACAGATTTTAGAAGGATATCTACGGTGCGATGTCAAAAATGGAGAAACGAAATGTGACTGTGTATTGAAAAAGCATTGTCTATTCTTCGTAGAAATAGAAAGCGTCATGCTAGGCCTGCACAGGTAATGCCTTCAAATATAGTATAAGGAGATTATTTATAAACGATGATTAAAGTTAAGAGACGCTTAAATGACAAAAATGTATTTGTTAATCTTTTAACCGCGTACGTCGGACAAAATTTTCTGGTCCATTTCGCCAGGGTCGTATATTTACGACCAAC
This sequence comes from Polymixis lichenea, assembly GCA_949091785.1. Classification (NCBI taxonomy): domain Eukaryota; kingdom Metazoa; phylum Arthropoda; class Insecta; order Lepidoptera; family Noctuidae; genus Polymixis; species Polymixis lichenea. The sequence goes on along the minus strand of OX420943.1, from coordinate 8,257,286 downwards.
ATACCAGCATATACAGCTCGTTTAATCTGTTGTAGACAGTTAAGTATTGCACATCCCTCTTTGTTGTAGTTATTTATTTTTCGATTCACTGTGCCGGGCGCTGGGGGCACGACAACTGATATGAAGACGGGCGGTTCAAAGGTTAAACAGTCGCTAATCATTACCTATGTTTAAGCAAAGTTTCTAAATAAAGGGGTCTAGATTTAGACATTTATTGCCACTATCAGTTCTAAAGGCCGCTATTCCATATAATTAAAGTGATTGTTTCTATTAAAATCCTGGTCGTTTGGGGGTTTTTAAATAAGGTCTGAACAGAGAGAGACCCAGAAGACCCTCGCATTGACTTTTTTCTTTGGCAAGAGTAAGTAAAGGTTATTCTTGCTAATACTAATAAAAAGTAGTACCTAAGTAATAACTAAAGAAAAAAGTAAGGGTGTATTACGCGACATCACAATTTTTTCTGGAAATTAGTCTTTGATATCCAAGAGGCTTGCTTAGTTTGTCGCCAGCGGTCGCTGTTTGTCGCCAATGTAAAATCTCTTGTAATCTTTTCGACAATAATTTTGGTATTTGGTTATAAAAAAATATTTGCAAACAAATATACAGGTAAAGTAAGAATGATATATGTGATAATGACAGGTGGCTTTCTGTAGTTTCTGCCTACCCCATGGGAAGAAGGCATGAGTTTATAGGTGTAGATAGTAATCAAATATTTTTTTCTAATTATTAGTAAAGCGAGGATTTGGGCTACCAAAAATATTATCTATGTATATTTGGGTAAAATAAGGCTGTTATGCATATTATTGAATTCATATTCAAATGCATGTGGGGCTTGTGGCTAAGTGACAATAGCTACACGGGTCGATCGATCAGGAGCTACGCTTGCCGCGGTTGGTCCGTGGCCTCGAAAAGCACGCTAAGCCGTTGGTCCCGGCTGTCTTTTGTGGACCTTTGACAGTCGTTACGGGTCGTCAGAAGCCCGAAAGTCAGACAACCAGTCTTACCAAGGGGTATCGTATTAGCCAGTAACTGGGTTGTGGAGGTCAGATAGGCAGTCGCTCCATATAAAATACTGGTATTCAGCTGCATCTGGTTAGACTGGAAGCCGACCCCAACATAGTTGGGGAAAGGCTAGGCAGACGATGATATTCAAATGCACTTGCCACTAGTAAACATGTTATGCAAAAACAATGTGCAGGTTTTGCATAGTTGTATCAAAACAGAGCAAGCAACTGTACAAACATTTGATAAATTGTAATTAAAAATGTATAGTCATAGCAATAAAAATGTTAGTTTTAATTGTAATAAATATGTAATGGACAGTGATATGAGGATGAGTAATGTGTAGTTGACCTTATCATGTGACAAAACATTTTGCAACAAATTATATGCTTACTAACCACCCGCCTATGCCTCTGCTAAGCACGTTTTTTTACTACTCTACAAAACATCGAGATTTCTTTAGTCTATGTAAGTTTAATATTGATGTATTTTATACATGAACCTTCTGGCATCGATTCTCTAAATAACATTGGAAACTGCATCAAATACCATTGTACAGTTTATAAGAACAACAGACACCAAAAGCAGCTTTAAATTATTGTATTATACATTAAAATAGTAATTAGTAAATGAAAACGATCATTTGTTAAGGTCACATCTTCAAAGTAACCCTAGGCTGATAAAGAGTTACCTACTTTAATTTGATAGGCAAAATGATTATCATGAAATGTCAAAAGTTATCAGAACTACATTCATGAAACTTTTTTTTCAACACTTATTATCAACCATAACTTTATTTAAATTTTTTATTGATTCAAAAATTGAATGGAGGTCTTGTAAATCAACATCATCATCATCTGCCTAGTCCTTTCCCAATTATTTTGGGTTCGGCTTCCAGTCTAGGTCTTTTAATACATACCAGCTTTATAATAAATCTCCAGAAACAGGTAGAAGAGTGTCAACGCAGCTCCTGAGACAAAGCCAACAATGCCAAAGTCACCAATGTACTGCAATGCTTTTCTTGAGAAGTTTACGTGTAGCGACTCTTTGAGGTAGTGGCAATGCAGCATCAACGCCAATGATGCATGTACACCTGTAACAGAGATATATATATTATTGTTATTTTTATACAATTTGTTAAAAGATAAACACAAGACATGCATGACATGGGATTCTAGCTAAAAATGTAATCTTACTTATTTTTTTGAAGTTGCTTTTGAATGGTTTGGATTCCAATGTTTTGTTTAAATTAGTTTTGGTTCAATTACTAATAAACATGAAGGAAACTGGAACCGCCTTAGCAAATCACAAAGGAAAAGTGATGACCGGAAATAATAGAACATTGTAATAAGGAAAAATATTTACAAAATCATTGTTCAATTAAGATTATGATGACTCAGTTTTGTCACTGTAGCAACAGCAGGATCTCAAAACAATCCCTAGTTCAATTTTAGGTTTTCTAACATAATGGAACAAGTTGCAGGCCTACATTTCTTATAAGAGGCTTGACTTTGACTTGCTCCATTATATTGATTACCACCTCCTCTGCTGTGATATTAGTATGAATGTTCTTTATGTGTCTAACAGGTCATATTTCACTTACCAGATAAAAGCGCCCACATTCCGGCTTCAATGTTTGCATAAACAATGCAGAAACATATAAACGCAGACAAGCCTAAAAAGGCCCCAAAAGCACTTAGTGCTATATGAATTTTAACACGCAGCATACTGATCACAATCAATCAACTGCTAACAACAAATATTAATTATTTAAGTCGAAAACAAAGAGATAATTCGTTACATTTATTTACGACCACAGCTGTAAAACTGTCAATCACTAAGCGGATAGATTAAAAAAACAACTAATTACTAATTAGTGATGTCAACTATCCTGAATTCGTGACATTTAGTTCGATTACTAGTCTGTGAGTACGACTCATAAGTTTGAGCACTAGGAGATTTTGTGTAATCAAACCATCAAACTTTTATGAAACACAAAAAAGAAAACTTTGAAAAAAAAAGCTTTTATGAAATGGTTTTCTGAATAAATTGACTTTAATGTTGGACGATGATTGCAGGATTTTTAGGTGAAAAGAACAACAGCTGAGAAAGCCAGCGCCATCAGCAGTAGTAAACTACGTACAGAGGGGGGGGGGGTACTGGTGCTGGCAGCACATCAAGCTACCCCTAACTGTCAAATTTTCCCAATTGAACATGAACTTTAAGTATCCTAACTATCCCTACTAATATTATAAACGCGAAAGTTTGTATGAATGGATGTTTGCTACTCTTTCACGCAAAAACGGCTGAACGGATTTGGATGAAATTTTGCAAACAGATAGTTTATAACCTGGATTAACACATTGGATACTTTTTATCCCGGTATTACGTTCCCGTGGGATAATTTTCAACCTCAACGCGGGCGAAGCCGCTGGCAAAAGCTAGTATACAATAAAGTTGAAAATCTATCAAATAAATTTGACAGGTTCAATAGAGTGATGTGCTGGCGTCTGGACATTGACCAAGAATAGCCCAAGGGTCTGCATTTCTGCCATCAATGTTTCGGCTAAGACAAGGAAAAAATAAATTTTTAGGCGATTTGACATTTTGAAAGTTATAGTCGAACTTACGAACAACGACACTACACATAATCTGACAAATTGTCAATTCTGGCTGTCAAACTGTTGAATGTCATGGCGATGACGGCGTTCCATTTAACAAAAAGAAAACAATCTCTAGCTTTTTGAGAAAGCTGTCTTTTTTACTCGCATTGATTATGTATGTAACCATCTCATTCCATTCTGAAATAATTTGTAATTCCAGTTATTTCGAAATTTCGAATAATTCAATTACAAATAAAAATCAAATCAAAATATTTTTGTGCTTTTGGTGTTAAAATTATATAAACTACCCAATTTGGGATGTTTTAAAGGGTACCTACTTAGAAGAATGTAGGCAGTTCGAGTAAATTTATAAGTTACATACTCATAGCCGATCTTTTAAAATTTTAATCAAAATAAGTCTTAGTTTTGTAAACATGAGCCGCGTAAGTCAAGCTCAGATGAAGAAATTACTGGACCTGCTTAGCGTGGATGGGGTACTGGTCGATGGCAGAGTAATGTACACTAATACGAACAAACAGAACTTTTGGAGAAGTATTGCACATCAACTTAACGCCGTCGAAGGTGGTGTTTATAAAAACACTTGGAAATGGTGTAAAGTAAGCCCCTTTATGCATTAATGAGCAGAATAATCTTCTTTCCGGGTTATTGATAGCTAGTTAAAAACTCCTATTAGTTCCCAATTAGCAAAATGTTTATGTCATGCAAATAAAAATTATACTTTGGTACCATACACCTCTGGCTAATGCTTCAGGGTATACAAGCGTGATGTTATGTTAACCACTCAAAATCAAAGCATTTATTTCAAAAAACCAATTACAGGCACTTTTGAATTGTCAAAGAGTCGGAAAGAGGAAGCTATTCCAAAGCATAGTAGGTACCTATGGAGAGGAACGGGCAATAGACTCCATGGACACTCTTTTTAAGTCATGATATTGTTATTAACAATTCATTACAGAAAGTTGGTTACACCATTTATGTTCAAATTATCAATGTGAGAATGATTTAAAAAGACGTGCACATTAAAAGCGCAGTAATTAAAAACAAAAATCACATGATAATTTATAATTTAAAATAGGCCGTGGCAGCTAAGAGATGACCAGTCCCTACTGGCGGCTCACTTAACTTTTATTAATGTTTATCACTTAACTTTTACTCTAAAAATGTATTGCTCTGCAAGTGTGCAGATTATCACACCTTTTGAAATCTGGAGAGGAAAGACTATATGTAGAAAATAATTCTTTTTTTGATACATTTCAATTATTATAAATTCCAGATGTGGGCCGATTGGAAGAACAAAACGAAGAAAAAAGCCAACATATTGCTGAGCAGAAAGAGCTACTCCATTGAACAACCAACACCTAAACTAACCAATTTAGAACTTAGACTTCTGAAGTTAGTAAACTACCCTATTGATGATAAGGAGGATGCCTTGACTTTGGAAATGGTAATAAGAACATAATGTGCATGTCAGGTTGCAGCCAAAGACTTTCAGGGGGCTCACAGACAAAGAATACCTACATATTAATAAGAAAATTTATTATATTTTCGAAAAATTACTATTTTAAGCTTAACGTTTACGAGTTTGGGGGGTCATGCATGACCACGGAGTAAATACAAAGAGGAGATGGTGTAATTAGATTTCCCTAAGGAACAATGCGGGACAACTTGCGGGGTGAGGTGTTAAAACCCGCCCACTTCATTATTTTCTATCTACCGGTCAATAGCATAACTACTCGCTCGTTCTGTAGCTTTTACTTTATAGTGACGTAAGTATCTCACACTAGATGTCACTAAGTGCGGGATGCAAAAGGGTCGTACTCAGAATTTTTGTACCAGTGAGTACTCAGTTATTTTATATTAATTTTGCGAACCATCTTGATACGTATTTTTTATTAAATTGAAATAGTGATATTAATTTTTCCATCCATTGCTGTCTTCGATTATCTTCGGAAAGAAATCTAGAACATACATCATTTAAAATGTAACTAAATAAATTAGATAGGTTTTAAGTACTTTTAAGCAAACAACAACTATCATACAGTATGGTAGTTGTTCTTTACTTTCCCTCCGTGAGACAACTAGTATGGACCATACTAGATGTCTCACGGAGGGAAAGTACTTTAAATAAATGATTTTATATAGATAATTTAATTTAACTAGGTACTGTATTTTAATGAGTATTTCCATTTATGAGACAGCCGCGCGACATTCGGTACAATAATTGGATTCTAATTACGGCCATGTATTTTTGTTACTTGACAGGACGCACGCCAACAATACACTGACTAAGGCCACGCCTACTTAATGACGTCAGGACCTAGTCGCGAATCACAGTGCACGGTTGTTTAGGCCGTCTCCTCTTTGTATTTACTCCGTGTGCATGACCCTTAGGACCCTCCCTCGGACCGCGCCTGGTGTGTGCGAATGCAAGCACAAGTAGATCATGACATCCTGGGCTCAATACCCAGACCCCAATAGGGTATTTTATTCTATACGAGAAAAAATCTAATATATTTAAAATACAATTTAAAGATTTGATTTTTTTAAATCTGTTTTTGAACACCATGAAATAGTAGCCAGTTTTGTACTTTTATTATTTTTGTAACCAAAGTAATTTTTATTTAAGTAACATTTTGCATTCAGGAACAGCAAACCAACTATATGTAGAAAAATAACTAATTTTTTAAATCATAAACAATAATTGTCTTATAAAATATCAGCGCATTTGTTTGGCGCATGTCTAGTGGGTAAGCGAATTAACATCACACTACCTTACGACCCTTAGACCTGAGGAACAAGAAAATGAAGTAATATTGTGGACGTGCGATGCTGTAGGATATATTTTATGTTAAAACATGCTATTTCATGTACTGCTCCTGCAGCAGTAACACATATTTTAAACTGCGTTTTATTTACAGGTAGTAAGTAAGGAGGAGGTACCAGAGCCAACAGATGACTTCCATGTGGAATTCTTAAACAATGATTATGGTGATGGAGATATGAACTCTACGGACAAAACACCATCTGATGTAGACGAAGAGGATAACAAGACAATAGACTGCTATGATGGAATCGAGAGTAAATTCTGTGATGTAGATGATATTTTACAAGGTACTTATTCAGTAACGGCCAGTGCAGATCTTGCAAAGCGCTGCGCTGTTTTCATCTTCATCAGCATCATTTCAGCCGAAAGACGTCCACTGCTGGACATAGGCTCCCCCATGCTCCGCAACTTCGACCGGTTCTGTGCTTCCCGCATGTAGCGGACTCCTGCGGCCCTAACAAGTTCATCGGTCCACCTTGTGGGAGGCCTTCCAACTTAACGTCTTCCGGTACGCGGTCGCCACTCCAGAACTTTTCGGCCCCATCGGCCATCTGTTCTGCGAGCAATGTGCCCTGCCCACTGCCACTTAAGTTTGGCAATTCTTCGGGCTATGTCGGTTACCTTGGTTCTTTCGTTCTTCTTCTTGGTTTTTTGGTTTCTGCGGATCGCTTCATTCCTGATTCGATCATGCAGGAAACTCCAAGCATAGCCCTCTCCATTGCCCTTTGGGTGACTTTAAGCCTTCTTATGAGGCCCATTGTGAGCGACCACGTCTCGTTTCCATATGTTATCACTGGCAACACGCACTGGTCAAAAACTTTCGTCTTGAGACAGTGCGGTATGTGGGACTAGAAGATATTGCGAAGCTTCCCGAACGCTGCCCAGCCGAGTCCAATTCGACGATTGACCTCTTTCTCGAAGTTGGACCTACCTAACTGGACAGTTTGTCCTAGGTAAACGTACTCGTCCACAACTTCCGAGTGCAGCGTCTCCGACCGTTATGAGAGTGGGTATCACATGAGCATTGGATTTATGACCTTTGTCTTGTCGATGTTCATTTTAAGACCCACTCTTTCGGAAGCTCTACTGCGGTCATCGAGCATTGTACTGAGATTTTCCATGGTCTCAGCCATGACAACTATATCATCGGCAAACCGAAGGTGAGTGATGTACTCGCCATTGATGTTGATGCCAGCCCCTTTCCAGTCCAGAACCTTGAACACATCCCCCAGTGCAGCGGTGAAGAGTTTCGGAGAGATTACGTCTCCCTGTCTAACACCTCGCTGCAGAAGGACAGGTTTCGAGGTCTGGTCCTGGAGTCGGACTGACATAGTGGCGTATTCGTACAGATCAACACCTCGATGTGCCGATAGTCGATCTGGCACTGTTGGACGGACTGCAGTACAGTCTTGTCTCGATCGAATCGAAGGCTTTTTCTTAGTCCACAAACGCTAAACAGAGAGGCAGGTTATACTCTTCGGTCTTATGTATAACCTGCCGCAGCGTATGTATGTAGTCTACGGTGCTAACACCTTTACGGAACCCGGCTTGTTCGGGAGGCTGGAAGTCGTCAAACCTGCGCGCTAGACGGTTCGTGATGACGCTGGAGAAAAGGTTGTGCCGTTTTCACTGCCAAACAAATATAAATCTAGCGGTTTCTGAAATAAAGTCTAAAATAATTAACCTTTATCTTGCGCAAAGTTGATAATATTTACTAGTGAAAAATGTGATAACCCAGGGCTATGTTAAATATAATACTAGATTTTTCTTACAAGTTTCTGGAAACACAAAATGTATCTAAACCTATTAAATAAAACTTTATTTACAGATGATAAATTAGAAGAGGAAGAACCGGATTTAGAATCATCAGATTATGGGCTAAAAGTTCAATCAAGAGGTAAAACATGTAGCTTCTGGCTCTTTCTGGGTACATTGTTCTCACAATCTTAAACCTTTTATTCGACATATTATTTTCATCAATTAAAAGTAGTATTAATTATAAGTACGTGTATATAACACCGCCATACAACGTGGCAATGCTGCCAGCCTTTTGGGCAGTTTTCTCATTGATAGCGATGTGGACGAATTTTTTGATGCTCTGCGATTCTTTTCTCTTTCGACATTAAATTAGGTACCTATTTCAATTGAAATATTCTTTAAAGTTAATTAAAAATTGAAAACATCCAGCAAGCAGGCATCATCGAGGCAGACCTACTTGCTTGCTAAAAAAAACCAAAACAATCTGATTTGTAACAGTTTCAGAAAAAGTATTCAAGAAAAGAAAGGTTTCATTGGAAGAATATAAAGTGAGAACGACATTAAAAATAGAAAAAGAAAGAGTTCAGCAGAAGACTGAAGAATTAAGACTGAGAGCACTAGAGTTGAAATTAAAAGGAGAAGAATTAAGACTGAAAGAAATTGAGATGAACAAAATTAACTATTTGACAAGTATTGAAGAAGAGAAACTGAAGTGTTTTAAAGAGATTTCGTCATCATTGAAAGAGTAAGTACTACCAATGAATAATCCGTAAACCACTGTTGTAATTAGTCCTTAACCACACTAATATCTGCCAGGCGTGCGGGTTGTTCGAAAGAGATACCGTGGCCCCTGGCACACAGGCAACTGAGGGAACACGGGTGGGTTTTAGTATGTGCATCTGGATTGAGGACCCATTTTCTTTTTCCTTGCGAAACGAAATAAGTCTTATAGGGAAATTAGTAAAAAATTGTAAAACTTAAAGCAAACGAACATACATTTCTTAAACGTAAAATAAAACTTTTATGATTAAATAACTTGGGCCCTCAATCCAGACGCGTGCATAAAGTGGCATAGCAGAAAGAAATAAAGTACTATCTCTGGGTTAAGTAATCATTTTTATTTAAGAATTTAGTTAAGATTTTCTTAAATATTTTAAGAAATTCCCAAATCTGTAGAATATGACATTACAGATTTATGGCGGTATATCTAGATATACCGGTAATTCCTTCATGTCTTTACTGAGGAATCTGCAAAACACGAATTTATCTGAAGAAATACATACATACGACTTTAATAAATTTTACTAAGATACCTCTGTGAATTAGTTAAAAAGAAATAATGACCCAAAAGTTATTTGTTAAAAAGTAATTGAACGTTGAATTTTACTAAAACGTCTGAACTGAGAGCCCAATATTTTCGGCTTTATTGGCTAGGCTCGACCTCATAGATTATCGCAAATTAGAATACCTTTTTTTACTATTTTTTAACTAAAATGTATCACATCGTCTATTCTTCTAAATGCCACACTTTAAGAGAAAATTGAGTTCCAATATTTTATAGGAGAAAATTTTGTAGGGTGGATAGGATTTTGTTACTTTTTTGGACGGAAAGTCTTATATTTGCGGGAGACGTCGCAATCCGCAAATCAATCAAATTCATTTCATTATAAATACGTAATAAATAAAACACGATTGGTATAAATATAAGAATACTATTTACTTCACATAAATGCACCTAACCTAAAAATAGTCTGATATCGTAAAAATACAATTTACTTTCAAACTTTTTGTAACAACTATTTAATTAAAGTTTTGTTCAGAGAAGCGAGTGAGCGAAGTAATTTTTAGTTATGAATACTATAATTTTTTATTTAGATTGTATTTACATCTACAATTCGAATTATTTTGAACTCTTTATTCGTGGTTTTCATGGAAATCATGTCACTTGGTTTAAATAGGTTCACATGGTTTATTTATGTAGATTCTTTCTTCTTTCTCTATTCACCCCGTTTTACAGTACATTAAATAATTCTGCTGGCTGGCTGACAGCTGGCTGTTTATTACGTTAATAAAATCATATTACACCAACATTCGCTTTCTTTGACTTTTTGAAGTTTTACTGCCGATAGTTAAGTTTAAATATATAATAAAATATGCTTACACTAAAACCGAGTAATTAGCAACTCCCGATGATGATGCATCAGCAACAAAATTAATATCGGAAAAATCTACACGGTTAATTTTAGGTCGTTCTGGAACCTAAAGGTCGTTCTGGAACCTAAAGCCATGAACTCGAATCGATTGGGACTATTATTTTCAACAAGTAACAATAAAAAAATCACGAAAAATTAAATTTATTGATTTTTTTGTGAAATAATGAGAACTCGAAGTAAGGCTTCCTTGCGATCAATGCTTAAGCGTGTGTAATGTGTGTAAAAATGCGAAAAGCGAATACAGACCTTATTTCTTAACCGTACACGGTGAAAAATAGAAATGTCACCAAACAAGGTAAGTAGGTCCGCAGTTCACTAAAATTATTCTGAGAAACCTATTGTCTCGTATCCGGCCGGACTTTACAAGGATGCACAACCGAATTACACGGTTAAATTTATAAAAATAAGGTCTTATTTCGGTTCAATATTTTCATAGAAAAGGGCACCTCTAACTAACAATGAACTCTATGCGACAGATTAAACGATTCATTTTTCTGTTTGTATTGCCTGCCTTTGTAGAAGCCGCCGCAAGCAATGTTGCATAAAACTTGCCCGTTCTTCTCCATAGGTACCTACGCTTTGGAATGGGCAACTAGCTTCATCTTTCTAACTCACCGACCTTGACAATTCAAAAGTGTCTGTAATTGGTTTATTTGAAATAAATGCTTTGAGCGGTAAACACCGTGCCGTGCTGCCGATACAACGAGAGATGATGGAGATAAATGAACCTACACCAACCTTAATCGTACCTGAAATGAAATACCTGCTTGTAGGTACACACGGCTACACCTCAAGTTGTACATTTCCAGTATAAGCTGATCTCGCATTGAATAGGATTTCCGTACAGTGCGAGATCAGCGTAAACTGGAAATGTATAGCTTGATGTGTAGCTGTGCGTACTTACTTGCAGCCGGTTATTCGTCGGACGTCTGTTGACGTCTGTGACGCACACGCACAGCTGTGCCGTCATCGTCTCTACGTCGTCATCGAGCGTACGATCTTGCGTTTATTAATGGAAATAGTGAAAGCGCTACTAAAATTTAACTCGAATTACAGAAAAAGTGATAAATTTTTAACTTCTTTTTTAGATGTCTTAAAAACAATAACAATGCCAATAGTGACTGTTACTCATCTGGAGTTACTGTGTTTCGGCTCCAGAACAATGTAAAATTAACCGTGTATGACCTTAAAATCTTCTTACACTAAATGCCTCCAAATCCAACTTTATCTGCTTTACAAAGTATAACAACTCGCAGCCATCACAAGAATTCCAAATAAAAATCCACAGCTGTCCCATCCCCCCAACTCCCGACTGCTCATGTGTGAAAATTGACAGGTTACAGCATACTAAATATTTAGGTGTTATGATTGACCAGCGCCTTTCCTGGCACATGCACACCGAACTTATAATGAAAAGAGTCAGGAAGATGATATGGACTTTTAAAACACTGCGACATGCGGCTTCAAAGCAACTTCTGAAGCAAGTATACGTATCACTGGCACAATCTATCCTCACGTACTGTTTGCCTTGCTGGGGAGGGACAACAAAAATAAAATTTTTAGAACTTGAGAGGGCGCAGAAAACTTTGCTTAAGGTCATGTTCTTTAAACCCTATAGATTCCCTACCCATAGCCTCTACCTATTATCTGATCTTCTGTCTGTAAGACAACTATATTTGCTTCAACTCATACTAAAAAAACACATCCCTTCCGTATGATCCCTCTAAGCCTAGAAACAGAAGGAGCTACTTAGTCGCTCCAACTGTCAGGGTTAGATCTACTTTCGCTAAAAGACAGTACTCCAGGCAATCATCCTTTCTATACAATTTGCTGAATAAAGAACTACATATACATTCCATGAAGCTCCGAGACTGTAAGAAAGTTGTAACTGATTGGCTTAAGACTAAAACTTACGACGATGTTGAGTCTATTATATCTACGGTTCAATGACCAAAATAACCACATTCGGATTGTAGTGTGCATGGTTAGTGGCAGAAGATTTATTTGGCTTCTTCCGATCCCAAGACATTGTCGTAGGGCTAACCCACAACTTACACTGGAACTTACACCTAAACTTATACTGGCTCCGCCTGCTGGTTTCGCCCGCATGGGTCTCGATCCCATGGAGGTCGTGGGTAATGTCGGGTCGGTGGTGTCCTGAGTCCTGACCCAAGAGAAGAACTGCCAGAGTGCCGGATCTCTTCCAGATTTTTTAAGGCATTTTGACGTGAAAGCGTAACAATCAAACAAACAAACACACTTTCGTATTTATAATATTAGGGGAGTTTTGTTAATATATAGACTAAAATAAGCTATTTATATCTCACACACTACACACCCTCACTCTTCACACTCTCACCCATACTCACACATATCACACGTATTCGCGCGTATTGGCCCTGTTCTAGGCATTTCAATCATTTATTTGCTGTGCTGTTTGTATAATTTAAGTTACCTTTTACCTTTTATTTTTAATTTTGCATAGTACATTGTCTACGTTTCAATTGCATATAAGATAGTGATAAGTGGAAGCGCGGAGTCTCCTAACACAAGCAATTCCTTGCTTAAAAGGTGATCTCCAACAACACATTCTATATGTCCTTTGTAATTGAAATAAACATTTTTATTTTATTTATTTATTATTTTAAAATGCATTACCGACGCTCAATATTGGCAAGATGAATGCAAGGTAATTGCCTGTCCTGATATTAGTCACGAACAGAGGCCAGCACATCACGCTGATCTAACCTGTCAAATTTCTTTAATAGATTTTCAACTTTAATACAAGAAAATAAGGTTCATGTTCAATTGAAAAAAAATGACGGTTTGAGCTTGCTTGATGTGCTGGCGTCTGTACCATCCAGTGACACGACGCAACGCTAGGGACGTAACTAAATATATAATTATGTTTATCTCTTTCTAACAACAGGAATCGGTATTGGTCTTTTTTCTTCTTCTTCTTCGCACACTGTATGATGGGCTAATCATACAGCGTAAACCATGAATGTAGCTACCTAGCTACATTAATGGTTTACGCTGTTTTTGAGTGCTCTAATATTCGAGTATGACTCGTCTATTTATAATACGTCATTAAAAATATATGACATGTCATTCTTCAAATGAAATAATCATATTAAAGCATCTAGGTACTTTCTTCGATATTACAAAACGAAAACACTGATAATATTGCACTTTTAAATTATTGCATCACACAAAACACGCTTGTATGAGGGTCTGTAAACTCATACACGCTATTTTTAAGCGTGTTTTTATTTACGCCGCTGATCCTGTCCAAAAAAGTAACAAAATCAAATCCACCCTACAAAATTTTCTCCTATAAAAAAATGGAACTCAATTTTCTCTTTAAGTATGGCATTTAGAGGAATGGACGATGTGATACATTTTAGTAAAAAAATAGTAAAAAAAGGTATTCTAATTTGCGTGAATCTATGAGGTTGAGCCTAGCCAATAAAGCCGAAAATATTGGGCTCTCAGTTCAGACGTTTTAGTAAAATTCAACGTTCAATTACTTTTTAACAAATAACTTTTGGGTCATTATTTCTTTTTAACTAATTCACAGAGGTATCTTAGTAAAATTTATTAAAGTCGTATGTTTGTATTTCATCAGATAAATTCGTGTTTTACAGATTCCTCAGTAAAGGCATGAATGTATTGAGGGCCCTAGATGTACCACCATAAATGTATAATGTCATATTCTACAGATTTGGCAATTTCTTAAAATATTTAAGAAAATCTTAACTAAATTCTTAAATAAAAATGATTAACCCAGAGATAGTACTTTCTGAGATTTAGGCTATGTCACTTTATGCACGCGTCTGGATTGAGGGCCCAAGTTATTTAAACATAAAAGTTTTATTTCACGTTTAAGAAATTTTTTGGCACTTTGCTTTAAGTTTTTACTATTATTTACTAATTTCCCTATGAGTTTATTTCGTTTCGCAAGGAAAAAAAAAATTGGGCCATCAATCCAGATGCACATGGTTTTAGTCAGTAAAAGTCTGACACGCCCTCCTGCTCCACCCAGAGCGGGAGAAATTATTTGATGATTTCCCAGCCACAAAAAAAACCATACTAATATTATAAACGCGTCTGTCAACTTTTAACTCTGGGCTGAATGGATTTCGAAGGAAATTGGCATACAGGTAGACTATGACGAGCCATAGGTAATTGTGTAACACGCTAACAGTAGGAATGGCTTTAATTTTCTCAGTTCAATAACATTCATTGCGTTATTTACTTTGTTGAGCGGACAAATTTTTTGAACATATGAAGCAATGGAATAATAATAAAATACTTTATATCTGGTATAAAGTTCCTGTCGGATAATTACGGCCTCTACGCGGTTAAAAGCTAGTATCAAACAATTAATGCTACTTTAACAAATTCATTCCTTCCGTTTTCAGATTATCAGATAGGACCAGAAGTGGCGCCCTACGATATCAGAATGTCCTTTAATTGTTTTTAACACAAAAATATTTTATTTGTATTTGTTTTAAAAAGAAAACTAAATATTGTAATATGAATTATATTTTCAAAAAATGAAAACAAACTTTTCTTTCTTATTTTTCTCTAAAATTTAACAGAAAACAACCCCATTGCACTTATTATAGTATAAAAAGTATTTGCTAAAGTAGAAACATTATTAAAAGTCTTAACAGTATTATTCAAACATTAAAGGTTTCAAAACCATTTTGAATAATGCAAACAACATGTAAATAATATTTTAGTTAGATCTTAATATAATAATTATAAGATAGACTATCAATCAACCTAGGTGCAAGATTTTAGCTGTTAACAAATAATAATAGAACTATTTTAAAACTAATTAGGCACATATTCTGGAACAATAAACATATTTTTTAAATAACCATGTTCGTTCATATTAAAATGTAGTAGCACCCTCCTCACATTGACGCATTTTCTAGAATCATTACAATTTTTCATGTGAAGTTTTGACAAATAACTTATTGAATTAATAACAACTTAGCGGAAGTCCTGCATTTCTAGGGCTAGCGAACAATTCTCAATTCAAAAAAACAACCGACTTCCAATAAATTTCGGAAGTCTGTGACTTTGGATATGTATTTTAATTTTTTGTCACCGCCTTCCGAAATTAAAGTTATTTTAATTGTAGTGTTTTTTTGGAAGTCGGTTGTTTTTTTTGAAAAAGTTTTGTTTTTCACTTTTTGTGGTTCACATGTGCATACCCCTTCACAGCGTACCGGCGAAATGTTATGTTATGAACTGGCATAAACAATAGACAGACATGAGATTTCAGCAATCTCAGTCCATTTGCTATCATTTATTGAAGAGTTCCGTTGCCTATCTCCGAAGTTCTTCATCAGATCTTCACCAAATTGAGATGCGACCACTCCGAGAAAGTACTCTTTCAGAAACTACCCAAATCGCTTCAAATGTGCCTATATTTGAAGAGTTCTCTCTATTTCTCCAGGATCCCATCATCAGGTCTTGACTTGATGATCATGGGACCACCTGGGAAGTATACTATTTCAAACAAAAAAGCAATCCTAATCGGTCCAGCCATTTACGAGTAATCGGTGTACATACATAAAAAAAATACCAATCGATTTGAAAACCTCCTTTTTGAAATCGGTTAAAAACTTCAGTTAGAAGACGCAATCAATAGAGTGTGAACTTTATAATTCGGAAAGTAAAGTTCAAACTCATTTGCTTACACCTAACGCGCGGTCGTCACTATGCCCGCTACGAATTCCATTTCCGTTCTATTAATTTGAAATGTTGCCATATACAGACAGCAGGTACTGCTATTATAGCGCGGAAGGCTACAGAAGCGCTAGCGATTACCGCGTGACAACCACCTTTTGAAAGTTTAACACCATGGAGAAATTCATTTCGAATTATGGTTATCGCAGATTTTGGGCCACACAGCAACTTATCGTAAACGACAGAAATCTTCCTTCATCATTTTCGTACATTTTCTATAAACCAACGCGTACTAAACACGGACCACACTACCCTTTTTTGCATGAAAATACATTGAACTGCGGTCCGTTGCGGCTGTAATGTGCGCTTGGATTAATCGCGCATGAACAAATTCACCTAGTGTAGAATAGGTACAGAGTGAAATACTAAACATCTCCCATAAATATAAACGTTGATTTAAGATAAGAGATGTTTAAACGTCAATATATACATATTGACTTTTAAACATCTCTTAACTAAAATCAACGTTTATAAATAAGAGGGACAATCTGTTACTAATAACAACTTTTTTAACCCAATAAAAAAAACTATATGGTCCAGTGAAATATTAAATTCGTAATATAAATTAATATCCACCCCTGCAATGTGGGGACATTCCTATGATCCTCTTTGCCGCAATTCTATTGCAACGATGATGGAGATTGTTCCATCTCTTGAAGACTAGATCAGATCCACAGGACCCAACACTTGAGAAGGCCATTCAGTCTGTATCATCACTTGACTCTGCTAACCCGTATCATTCCTTTAAGAACCTAATAAGGACAATCGGAGAAGGATGGCTATCAATTAGTGGACCTCTCTCAAAAGCAGCACCTCAGCGGTGCAGTAAATGTTACATTCTCCCTAAATTCTCTATGGCGCGTCAATCTCTCAAAATCACTGAACATTTGGGAGCAATTGTGGACAATCTCTCCACCTATCACATAACATTCAGTGAGGGCTCAGTTAGAGATGGAACATGAACATCTAGAAGATAATACCCTATCAAAAAGTATGGGAGCTATGATGGAACTGATTAACAACAAACACCTCGAATCCAGTGATCCCCAAACTCGTGGATCACAGGCAGTACGTACCCCTCCAACTACTGCCTCATTCAGTCATCGCCATGCCCCAATACCAGCAGGCTTAGCACGAGAACTGTAGAGAAGCGTTTTGTTGACGGAAGAGTAGACAAAAATGACGCGTCATTTTTGTCAGTTGACAGTTTTTCACCAAGAAATGTAGACAAGCGTCTACGGTAGAGTAGAAATAGAAAGCGTCATGCTAAGCCTGCTGGAATGATGACTTGCACTCCTGACTCATTCTTCAAAAATGCTCTTGCCTCAGTATGCATTGATAAAAATCACAACATTACAATAAATCCATCTTCTTCAAAAGCAGCACCTCTTATTAGATTACTGAGTATGAGGGTCAATCACCAGGTAGTTGCGATGCTACTTAATCTTGATCTGGAGCATTTAATTGGTTATCTCAATTGTCACCCCTGTCCGACACAGGAATTTAATCAGATTCCAAAAGAAAACAAAGTTAAAAGAAACCAATTCGTGGATAAAATATTTGACAAGATACCTCAAAATGAGCATCAATGGACCATCAATAGGGCATTTTCCAATTTATTAAAAACTATTTTAAATTGAAGATTGGGACGAGAAATTTAATAGAAAAATAAAAATAAATAGATTTACATCCATTTTCTCAATTAAAAACGATTAAAATCAAATTTATTTTTCGTTTTGAATTTACCGCCAAAACGCTCCTTACGATTACTTTTTTTATCACGTGACCACACGTGACGTCAACTTTGTGTAAACGGCACCGGTAGAAATACTTTGTGTGGCGCAGTTTTAGAAGTATTTGTGCACAGAGGCACCGCACCGCACACCAGTAATACCACTTTCTATCCATTAAAAATCTTGTTAATTATAAACTCGACATTTACTTGTTTACAAATACTTTAGTTTACACAAAGTTGACGTCACATGTGGTCACGTGACTAAAAAGTCATCGTAAGGAGCGTTTTGGCGGTAAAATCAAAACAACGAAAAATAAGTTTGGTTGAAATCGTTTTTACTTGAGTAAATGGATAAAAATCAATTTATTTTTATTTTTCTGTTATATATTTCGTCTGTCTTCAAATTAAAATAGTTTTTAATAAATTGAAAAATACCCTATTGGTAAGGAGGGCAAATCATCACAGTAGATTCAAGAACCCACAAACCATCTTTTGCATTTATCAAGATGAGGGGCAACCCATCACATTGTTATTTTTTATTCTTATTGCTTTAGATTAGTTGCTTTAATTAAAATCCAAATCGAATGGGTTTCCATTTTAAATTAATCTCTTGCTTGCTTACTTCTCATGAACAGACATCATTAATAAATAAGCTCTGATTAAAATTGCCAAAATAGACTCAATAGCTTGGTATCTTCATCCCAGAAATTCCAAACGTATAACAAAATAATATGTTTGACATAACAACTTAAGTTTTTAACACTAGTTTATGATAAGTATTGAGATTAGAAATAGTTCCTGGCTCATACTTTCAGTAGTTTCAGGTAATTTGGTCTCATTTTACTCAATGTGATGGCATCAAGTTCTGATATCCTGTGGATGCGGAGGTGACTCTTCATGTTACCTCTTTGGGCATACCCTCGTCCACAAATAGGGCATTTAAATGGTGTTTCCCCTGTATGCAACCTCATGTGTTCCTTTAGGTAATCCTCATGAAAGAAGCTAGTGTTGCAGACAGAACACTCGGCCGGCCTTAAACCTGAAATCAAGCATCCAATAATTATTATAAATTGCAACAACTTTGTGCATTTAAACTCCAGTATCATCTAAACAATTTAACTGTTCTAAAATTTAAAAAATATGGTCCCTGACTGAGAGTTATGTAGATATTTTTATTCGTTTTGGAAATAAAGCAGGTCTGCATGAAAGTTAGCACAGTTTATAAACACAATTCTTAATGAACAGAAAAATCTGACTTCTTTTATTGCAAGGTTTGCAATAAAAAAATATAATTTACCTGTATGAACGGATCTCTCATGAATAATAACAGACTTAGTACATTTGTATGTTTTATCACAGAATTTGCATGAAAACACCTTCTTAGGACGTGCTAGCTTGTCATGTACATTTCTGAAGTGACTCGTCAGCTCTCCTTTGAACGCAAAGCCTTGGCCACATGATGAGCAAATGAAGTCTCTGTGAACCTCATGTTTTCTCTTTATATGTCTATTTAAATAGTAGTCTGAAACGCAAATTCGTGGGCATTTTGGGCATTTTACAGGATTCTTAAAATGTACTTTTTTTTTGTGAATTTTAAGTTTGTCATTGCTTTGAAACACATCTCCACAAAGGTCACATAGTTTCTCTGTAGTATTTTGCTTAACATTTGGCACTTTGATTTTAGTCTGTGGTCTTGGTTTTGGTTCTTTCATATCATTGTTGACTACTTTGCTTAAGGTTGTTTGCCCAATTTTAATGCTGAAAGGAAATAAAGATATTTTTAAGCATCTGGTGTTCAAAATCATTTTTAAACTGGTACACTCATAAGAATTTTTAAAACTCAAGCCATGAGAAAACAAACAAATTTTCATAAATATAGGAAAACTTGTAAATAGTTATCAAACAGAGCAATTAACCAGTTGATTGCCATAATTACAAAAACAGTTAAAAAGGCACTGTGTCTCATGTGGATCCACATTCCAACATACAAAGGGTTAAAGGTGATATAAAATTATAAACCAATAATATTACCACCATCTTTCTCCATTCCATGCACAGTTTCCTTCTAATATAGAAGATGCTATCTTGTTTGTTCTGTTGCCGGGTCGAGATTTTGCTTTTAGAGGTCTATGTTCATTCTTCATTGTTTTCGAGGCTTTGGGACGCCTAGGTTCCTTTTTAACTTTCTGGTTCAATTTTAACGGCAACAAGTCTTCATAAACATCAAAGCCATCATCAGAGTGGTCATTTGATTCTGCTTTTATTTTTTTAATATCTATTTCTACTTCAGTCATAAGGTCATGGTTAACATAACTGCAATCCTCTTTTTTCACAATCAACCAACCATTTTCTAATATTTTACAAGACTCCCTAAACTTACTAATAAAATTACATAAAGTTTCTAATGTATTATTGCACATTGTACATATATGACGTGGTAATCCTGTGATGTCTTCGATCTGCAATTCACAATAAGAGCGCCTATTAGTAAGAGATAGCATTTCTGGGTTACAAATAAACCAGTCAAATACAAACTTTTTCACATTGTAAACAGGAAGCTAGTTTTGAATGTATATTGTCTCCTAGTTCTGACTTCTCAAATATTGGAAGTGTGGCCCCATCCTGTAGGCATATCCTACACAAATTTGTTGAGCTCGTGCCGTCCATTGTAATGCGTTTTAGAGGATTCTAATAAGAATTCCGCAGTCATTACTACGCTCTACTACACTATATGTTTGGTATTGTGAGAAATTGGACTGTGTTCGTGACATAAACACGTAAACTTGCATTAAATATAAACTATAATTAAAATTCCCAGCGCCCGATGACATTTTCTGGTTTTCGATGTTTTGTTTTTGACGCAGTTTTTGACGTTTACTTTTGTTTTTTTTTTACATTTTTTGCTTTCTTAGTTTCTTGGGTGTCCACTAATCCACTTGGTGTCGCATGGTAATGCGTTTTGCAGACAGGAGGTAGTATTGTTGAAAGACATCAACATATTGTAACCGCGTTTTAGTCTTCAGCTCGCGTGCATCACAATTTCCTATTAGTAATTGAAATAGATACTGAGCGTGCAGGATATAAACTTAGGGCAGCTTTTTGGATAGCTTTCTTTAGTTTGAAAACGATCAAACAAAGATGGAGTTCTATTAAAACTAAACTAGTTACTTCGAGGTTTCTTTATTGAGAGAAATATTGACTATTATTTAAAATAATATTCTGCTATTATATTATGAATGACTGAAATTTTCAACCACTATCAAAATCGATTAAAATATTTAGTTTTAAAAAATCGACTAAATTTGTCATTTTCGTTGAGCGAGATCGCCGAGATCACAAGACCTTTCATAGACAATATTTTATCAGTTGTCTTCTGTCATCAGGTGATTTAGGTTTGGGAGTAAAAAAAGTCCTGGAAAGGGACTGGATACAACGCCAAATATTTTCCTAAATCAAGATGTCTGCTGGAAAAGAAAGATTGGCGATTTTCCCTTCTCGGGGGTGAGTTTTTAATAATGTGGTTTAGTTAATTTATAATTGTGTTAGCTTTTGCGTTCCATTTACGCCTGGCTCACGATGTAATTTGTCCTGGTTGCAGTGCTCAGATGTTGATAAAGGCGCGTCTGGCTGGTGCACAAAAAGGCCATGGGCTCCTGAAGAAGAAGGCTGACGCTCTCCAAGTGAGGTTTCGTATGATTCTGAGCAAAATTATTGAGGTGAGTGAATTTACTTTTCTTGCTGATTGCTTTAGCGATTCATCTTAAAACAAGAATCAGTATTCTGATCTTCTATCTATGAATGTAATGATCTATTTAGATGAAATAATCAAATTTTAGTTGAACTGCACAATCTAATTATCTATGAAACTGGCTACCTCCTATAGTTCAAATGATAAACAACTTTAAAAGTCTAGGTTTTGCTTCATAAAGAAATTAAACATTAATAATTTGAATTTCATGCTTTTTACAGACAAAAACCCTTATGGGTGAGGTTATGAAGGAAGCAGCTTTCTCATTGGCCGAGGCCAAGTTCACAACTGGAGACTTCAACCAGGTGGTTCTACAAAACGTAACCAAGGCTCAGATCAAGATTCGCTCAAAGAAAGACAATGTTGCTGGTGGGTAAAAATATCCATTTTGAATTTGGAAACCAGCCAGTACTGCATGTTATTTTTCACTTCACCTAAATTAAAAAAAAGGCTTCATTGCAGAGTTTTCAAGATATGGATGAAGTAATGAATTATAAAACAAGTTTTTCTGATCTGTGATATAATAATGGTGAACAGCTGATTGATTTTTACTGTCTAAGTAGCAATAATTGTATTAATTAGTTTTGTTTTTATGCCACAAATAGTCACAAAAGTAATTGATTTGGAAAAAAATAATTTTGAAATTAACCATTAAGTTTTATTCTTAAGAAGAATGTCTATGCATTTGTTAGTATTTCAACATTATTTACTGTTCATCTTAGTAAATTATACTCTACATTATACTACTTACTCTCATAAAATCATCAATAGACTGGCTATTAAAGTCCACTGCTGGACTTGGGTCTTTTGCACTACTATCATAACACTTGTTTCTAATTAGATTGTCTTCCATGTAATTGTTATTCTTCCATCTATTGACATGAGCTATAACCATTTTATTTTTATTAACAAAAAAAAATGTAAACTAATTGACTGATAGATTTTTTTATCGTCAAACAGGCCTGCTCTTGACCTCAATCTCGTCTGATGAAAGTGATGAATGATGTCAAAATTTACAATTAATTTATTATTTACATCTTATTCTCTGATTCAAGGTGTGACACTCCCAATCTTCGAGTCCTACACGGACGGTACGGACACATACGAGTTGGCCGGTTTGGCCAGAGGAGGTCAGCAGCTGACTAAGCTCAAGAAGAACTTCCAGAGTGCCGTCAAACTGCTGGTTGAGTTAGCCTCCTTGCAGACGTCATTTGTGACCCTTGATGAGGTCATCAAGATCACCAACAGGCGTGTCAATGCTATTGAGCATGGTGAGTTGGAGATGGTGGTTTCCTTGAGTATTTTTAGGGTTAAGGAGTATGTAGTAAAAACGTAAGAGAACTTGATGGCGAAGATCAAGTTTTCTTACGTTTTTTGCAAGTTACAGGTCATTGTCAGGTAGTCATCATCATTGTCTGCCTAGCCTTTTCCCAACTATGTTAGGTTCGGCTTCCAGTCCAACCAGATGCAGCTGAATACTTGTATTTTACATGAAGTGACTGCCTATCTGGGGTCTAAAAAGGCCACTGGCAAAATCATAATATGATCATATTATGAATCATATTTAAAATCGTAAAATGGTCACAAACCAACAATTCATAATATTATCTGTGTAGACAGCACGCAATTCATCTGTGTGACAGTTTTGTATGGATATTCGTAAAATGGTCACCAAATTATGAATTACTTTAGTAAAGCAAAATGCCAAATATCAGAATCATAGGGGAATTCAGGAAATGATTCACTTTTAGAGGAATTGCTTAATGTGACCTTTTTAGACCCCTGACCTCTACAATCCAGTTACTGGGTAATACGATACCCCTTGGTAAGACAGGTTGTCAGACTTTCGGGCTTCTGACGACCCGTAACGACTGTCAAAGATCCACAAATACAGCCAGGACCAACGGCTTAACGTGCTTTCCGCGGCACGGAGAGGTCTTGGTATGTAAAGATGGTTACCCATCCACGGACCCACCGTGTCAAGCGTAGCTTAACCAGATCGATCGACCCATGTGGCTGTTATTACTAAGCCACAAGCCCCTCCACAGGGCATCAAAAAATTCGTCCGCATCGCATAAAATCGGAAAAGTGCCCAAAAGACTGGCAGCATTGCCATTGGCACGTTGTATGGCGGTGCTGATACTTTGGCCAAAATATAGGCCAGCCACGGGCAGTGGTCTTATTAATTAACTACTCTTGCCAGCGGCTTCGCCCGCGTGGAGTCGTAAATTATCCCACGGGAAGATACTACCGGGATAAAAAGTATCCTATATGTTAATTCAGGTTATAAACTATCTGTGTGCCAAATTTCATCCAAATCCGTTCAGCCGTTTTTGCGTGATTGAGTAACAAACATCCAAACATCCTCACAAACTTTCACATTTATAAAATTGGTAGGATAGGATAGTAGGATTAGTGTAATTATTGTATAATTATGACTCCTAATAGATTACTATGTGAAATTATAAATAAACATCTAATAACGATAAAAGGAAAATTGAAAAACTAGTTTTTCCACAGACCTTGATATTAATAAAATAGCAAGCAAAATGCTTGCAGACTTTTAAAGATAGAGTGATTGCCTACATGAAAATCTGGGTGTACTACGTACATAAAAACTCAAAGTCAGGATCACCCCACTTTATGCCTATATAGAAAACGTTCACTGGTAGGAAATGCCTATGGCATTAAGGTCGCCTCTGTACTTTTTTGTGCGTGAAGTTTTGGTTTTTTCAACCTTTTTGTGTGATATTATAATCGTCTTCTCCCTCGTCTAATCGCCTATCATTTTATTTTGATAGTGAGTTTGTTTTTCGTGTCACGATGTCCTCTAAAATTCACCCTGCCTTTGCTCTCGCGCTTAGGTTAATCAGCCTTTTACGTTCCCACTTCTGGGACACAGGCCTCCTCTCTGTGAGAGGGAGTGGGCCATAATCCACCACGCGTGCCCAGTGCTCTCGCGCATTCAGGTAGAAATAACTAGCTTTTAAATGTATTCCAGTAATCATCCCACGATTGGAGCGAACTCTGGCGTACATCATCTCAGAGTTGGACGAGTTGGAGCGTGAGGAGTTCTACCGGCTGAAGAAGATCCAGGACAAGAAGAAAATCATCAAGGACAAGGCGGAAGCGGTGAGTTTATAGACATTTCTTCTGAACATCTTAAATATGTTTCATCTCTAAAGCTCAGTAATCAAAATGTCTGCGATAAATTAATAATTAAAAGTTATCATACATAGTACAAATAATTAGTTACTTGGATTTGAAAATCACTGAAAACTTTCGTGCGTATTATTTGCACTAGTCAAATTGTAACGAAAAACCGCCCAGATTGCGGCAGGCCATTATCCTTAACTATTTAAATAGAAGTTGTGGGGGTAGTTTTTGTTGTTTGGCGCTTGGCTAAATGCTAGTATACAAGTACTCATTTGAGATGGACCAGTTACGGAAGCGTTGGAAGGCCTCCCACATTATGGACCGATGACCTGGTGAAGGTCGCAGGAATCCGCTGGATGCGAGAAGCACAGAACCAGTCCAAGTGCCAGTGCTTGCGGAATGCCTATGGCTAGCAGTGGACGTCTTCCGGCTGAAATGACGATGATTATAAACTAAGCAGCTATGACCTGATAATAATGTTTAGTCATGCCTACAGGCAGGCGGTAAATGATCTGATATTGAGGTTCATCCGACCACCGTCGGCTACAATTAATAGGCAACAGAGTGTGACTATCGTATGCTTGATTGATTCAATTTACACGCGGCCCAACGTCACCACTTAATAGTTCAATGAGATAAGTTCTGACAGTTACTATAGTGGAGTTAAATTCGTTTTTTTTTATCGTATCTGTCGACAATATCTAGAAGTCTAGATAAAGGGAATGTTTGGATCGAATGATCTAAGTTTGATAGAATGACTTCCTTCACAATGTTCTATTATTGCCGTGTGCTTGATAGCAGCATTAAAAATAATACCACGTTGTGTCTCGAAAGTTATCATCGCATATGCAAACCCCTTTCTAGTAACCACTTTCCAATTTCCATAAAATAGATCATAGGTCTGTTTCACGGTTTGTTGGTCTTTTTTATAAAAATAAGAATACCCAGAAAGGTTTAAACAGACGTGTATAGTGAACATGTATTTGATACATACAGGATAAGTTTTTATCCAGTGCGCAAATTGTAACCATGAATTCAGCATATCAGTCTAGACCCCCAGCGTAGAAATTTTTCGTCGGTTATTTAAAAAAAATATCTGCTATTTCATAGAAAAGTGCGTCCCTACCTAAACCTACGCGGTCAAAATGTCATCTGATTTTTTTCTAAAAATCTAAAATGATATGTTGAATTCATGGTTACAGTTTGCGCGCTGGATAAAAACTTATCTGGTACACAAATAAATAAAATTGAAGTGTCTGTTTTTTGTAATATCAAAATAACAGCTAAAAGAAAATTGTCTGTCTGTTTGTTCCGGCTAATCTCCGAAACGGCTGAAACGATTGTGAAGGGACTTTCACTGGCATGTAGCTGATGTTATAAGGAGTAACACAGCTACATTCCAGACATCCACGCGGGTGAAGCCGGGTAGCAGCTAGTGTTAAAATAAAAACGAAGTAATAAACATAATATTGTTGTCCACAGCGTAAACAGGCGATGTTGCTTGCCGGCCAAGACCTGGCCGACTCCGCGAACTTGCTGGATGAAGGCGACGAAGACTTGTTGTTCTAAGGCATCGCCGACTATTAGTAGCCACTCATATATCTAGCCAGTTGTTAGTAGCGTGCAGTCAGGTCAGCCCCCAACCTTGGAGCCAACATAAGACCAACACTAATGTTTGAGCAACTTTTTGCCCAATTTTTTGATGCCATTCATTTGGTACTTTTCGTAAGGTGTTTCCAAACTTGACTGCATGAATTATAAGTAAAAATGATATAACAGTGTTCATTACCTACGTTGTAAATACAGTATTGTTGTATCACTGTTAAATATGTACTATGTGCTGTTATAAATCAAATATTTCACCTCGTGTTACGGTTTAAAATGGCTTTAATTGATTAATTTAAGATTGGCTGTTTGCTTCGGTGTTGTCGTATGTAAGCATTCCACCATATTTCGATTTTGTTTTTATTTTTCAAAGCTTTTTTGAACGCTGTATGTAGCATAAAATCATTATAAGTACACCTTTTAAGTATTTATGATTTTTAAATTGTTGTTTGGTAACTTGAACTAAATGTATTTTAAGTAAGCAATCAATCATGTAAATACAAGTTTGTGAAGCGAAATATATTATTATTATTATTGAATTTGGGTGTTTAATTTTGCTGTAAGTAGTTGTTTTGAATAATTACCCCTCGTATTTATAAACGCTGCTTAAAGCTAAGAGATATTTAAACGAAGAAGAGATATTGAATCAGTCCCTAATCATTCATTCATCAACTTTAATCATAAATAAGGGGTTTAAGCTCTGCATTACCATCAGATTGAAAAAAAGAGGCTAGAAAAAACTGGGTATGTAGGCTGTTACTTACCTAACTGATCGGTAATTATGAACAAAATCCAGGGGTTGAAAAAAGGAAATGACATAGAAAAATTATGTAATACATTGTACATAAGCGTTACAATCGTGTTTTTGAAGCAAGGAAAAATTTGTTGCCGCGTTTCTTCAATAAGCCAAATTCTACAGCGCACCTCATCATTGTACCAATAGACTTGCCAGTATTCTTCGGATTATCCAACACTTTGTAATGTTTCTTCAAGAATCCGATCACTCTTCTGGAAGTCAAGCCATTTTGTGCAGGGAGGTGGTGGAATGCCCAGAGCACTATCGCGGCTGGATTAGACTTCTTTAGTCCTGATTTGATTTTGTTGTAGGCTTGGATCTCGTTAACTTTTTTAAGTCCTAGTTTTCTGTTGCACGCATGGCTTCTACTCCTGACGATGGTTGTCTCGCTGCTAGTCAAACATTGTGAGCACACAGTGCTTGGCGACATACTTCTTGCAAACTTCATTGTAGATTGCGATGATTAATACAAAGTGATTTCATAACTTTCCCTATTGATTTTTTTTGGTGCTTTTTTTTTAATGCTTGTCAAATCGTGTGATTGACATACGCTTGACATGACGGAGAAAAGTAAACTGACAACATTACAGTTTTTTAAATACAGCTAAGGAGATCGTAGCTTTGATGGTAGTGCAGGCACGGTCGCAGCCAAAGACTTTGGAGGGGTCACAGACAAAAACATCCCACATATTAATAAGAAAATTTCTCATATTTTCGAAAAATTACTATTTTAAGCTTCACGTTTACGGCTTTGGGGGCTCATGACCCCTAGGACACGCCCCCCTCGGACAGTGCCTGTGGTATTGTTCATGTTTTTTATAGCTGGTAGATATTTCACGACCAAAACAGTAAGTATGTCGATTCTGTAAAAATCTCACCGTGAAAACTTAACTAGGTGAAGTGAGTGGTTAATAGTATCAATCCCTAGTCATCAAGTGGAATGACAGCTCACTTTCACCTCACTTCACCTTAGATTTCACGGTGAGATAGTTACAGAATAGCAACGCTGGGTTGCAAGCTGAACACCCCTGTGTTTACAGTTTGCGCGTCGTTAAGACCATGGAGTTTAGAAAGTGACTGCGTCACATATGTAGGTATACCTACACATCAAAAAAAGTTTGCGATCACTTTGAAAAATCGAGATCTTTTTTTTTACGGTCTATTATATTATGATTTCTTCTTCTTTTTAGATTTAGAATCTAAAACAATAAAACAGTTCAATTGTTTTTCCATATAAAAAGGCTTTCAGTCCTAGCTTACGCTCATTCAGAAATCTGATTTGATCAATTTTAACGGATTTAAAATACTTTTTCGCGGAAAGTTGTGATTGAAAAAATGCCAAGAGGATTATCAGAAGTTTTACGAGCAAGAATAGTAACTTTGAGGGAAGAAAGATACACCACGAGAGAAATAGCACGCAGAGTTGCTATATCCCAATCCTGTGTCGTGACCACGTTGCAGAGGTACCACGGGATGGGTAATTTTGCTGACCGACCCCGCAGTGGTCGCCCAACTGTTTTGACTGCTGCCCAAAAGCGCTATATTAGATTGCTGACAGCCCAACAATCAACGCTACTAAAATAAAATCAGAAGGTCGGGCCGCCTCTGGGCTTGAAGTTAGCTCTCAGACCATTCGGAATTGCTTGCACCAGGCTGGATTACGTGCACGGAGGTCTTGGCGAGCTCCTCTGAATTCCCGACAGCGGCGGAGATTGCAATGGGCTAGGCTTCGGCAAAACGAAGAAGAAAACATTTACGTGTCTGGAGACGACCAGGAGACCGTGAAAGGCAAAGAACTGCCACTGGAATAGTTCAGAAGGCGGGAAATCGGTGTCCTTTTGGGGTGTTATTATGATTGGAGCTAGAACGCCTTTGATCCCGTATCGAGGCTTCATGATAGCAGACATGTATAGAGCAGTTGCTATTGATGTAATTGTCAGACCATTCAGAGTAAACCATGGGCACCAATTTGTACTGGTCGATGATAATGCGCCCGCCCATCGAGCTCAACGAGACAATGCTGCTCTCCGAGAATATGAGATCACAAGGTTAGACTGAACTGCCGGCTCACCTGAGCACGCGTGGGATGCTCTTAAGCGAGCTGTTTGGAACTGTCAGCCACGTCCCCAGACAGTGCCAGCTCAGGGAAGCGGCTATTCAAGAATGGGACAGGTTACCCAAAGATAACGCTGCTTGAATAATGTTGGATAACTTGATTCTCAGCATGCTCAAGAGGATCACCGCATGTGTTCGAGCCAGGGGAGGAGTTTATTATATTCAATATAAACCTTTAATTAATAAATTGTTGTTTAAGTTTGGTTAAACAGTCTTTTTCTTTCTGTAAAATTTCTGTTACAATTACATTAAGTGATTAAATTTTTTATTTCAAAAAGGGTAAACTTAGGCTAGTGATCACAAACTTTTTTGATGTGTGTATGAGTGTCAGAGAAGACCTCTGTATCCTAGGTGCAGCTAAACCAGAAAAGGCATGTGCTTCGGATCTTCGTGTTTCCGAATTAGCTCGAACGTCGCAAAGTAACTGCCCACAGACAAGAAAAATCTTCGTAGTGTATCTATTTGAGTTATTACCTTACAGGTTACCTACTCCTGTCGCATCTCATCTTTCACAGCTGTTACCTATAACCATGGAAAAATAAAATATCTCTTTATTTAGATCTTATAATCATGTGTTAGTATTTCCGAAGATGAACGATGATTGCCGAAGACCACACTCTGCCCTGCTAATTGTAAATGCAGTACTTGCACATAAGCGGTTTCGAGAAAAACGCGGAAATCTATAAGTAAAATTTTCATGCAAGTACCTACTGTGAATCTCGTTATCAAAAAAACATACTTCCAGTAACCAAATATTTTATTTTTCCTTTATAAGTTTGCCCCTAAGGATGCCATTTCTGCAAAAAAGTGAAAACCCATAAGTTTCGATTACTGCAGATACAATTAGCAGGGCAGCACTGTCTTGGGGAAATTTGTAGGTAAGTAAGTACCTACTCGTAGCACAGTGCGCCGTGCAGGCTTCGCCGTAGCACGAAGTAAAATACAAACGTACTCGCGCTGTGTGAAGGAGCGGGGAGGGCGGGAGGTATCACAACCCAAATCGAAAATAAAACCGGTATTTTTTATACTAACGTAATACAAAAACCACCCGCTCAATTACCAATAACACCTTAAGCTCAGTAATGCAAAAATCCTAAATAAAAGGGCAACCGAAAACATAACAAACTCGCAATGATTGTAAGCTAAGCCCCCAATACACGAGCTCGACACGAACACAAACCTATGAACACGTGCGGAACACGAGTTCGTATCTAACATGCAAACGGCCTAAGTTAGATTACCGGGAGTAAACAGGGCAATGCATGTGCTACTACCGAATGAAATGATCCTTGTTTGTAGTGACGTCATAAAAGGAATGACAAGGAGATCTTACCTAATGAAAGCTAAACATTCTACTAGGTACTGAATGAAAAATGCTGTCCTTTATTGTCAAGTAGGTAGGTACGTAGTAGATACACGGGAATGTTTATTGATATAACTGGAAAAACGATAAGTAACTGGATCCGGAAGTCGGATGTTAGCTAAGACAGGAAAAACATTGCGATGAATATAACACGAAATAAAAAAAAAGCCGTAAGAAAAGCTCCAAGCTAAATGAAGAAAAGTCCTGCAATAAAAATGACTATCACACTGACAAAGCCCAGCGAGTAATTAACGATTAGTTAAGCATCTAAATTATCTAATTCCCTACGGAGAGAGGTCCTTGCTTAGTCTACCGACGAGTCGGCTGACAAATCTGGACGCCGCAGTTGGGCCACGAAAGGCACATATCCGGTAACCGGGGGTGAATTATTGCAACTTCATTTACTATGACGCTCTGGCGTATTTTGTGAGATGAATGTAGAACAGGCGTTAGTGCTATACGGATATATTAAGGTGTATAGTGACGTCATTATGTTGTATTTTAATAGACATCTGGGTGTTACGTCATTAGATTGAGTAGGTAAGTCGACATACACACGGACGTACCTAATAAAATCGCGGTGGGATTTTTTCGGGCACTGGATTTCAACTTACGGGAGCATTGAGAATCGAGCAGAGTCCATCTCAGCGCGTCCAAAATCGAACAGTGTGTTTTATTTACAGTTCCATTTTCGAATAACGCCGCTAAGCAGTGAGTTCATAATTCAGTGCGCGAAAAATCCGGATCCGAAAATAATGTGGTTATTCATGTTTATAATACAGGTAGATACCTATTAAATAGTGGAATCTACGGTATAGTTACAATATGTGGAGGTCGCTTTGTGCAACTTCCTTTGTTTCGTAAGATCTTTGTCCACACTCTATCCGCACGCTTGCAGTGTTCCTACTCACTCACATGCAATTAAAGGATGTTTTTCTCATAACATTAAACATCTGACGTTAAGTTAGTGTAAAATTACAGATATAGGTAGGTAGGATAGTCAGTATCGATCTTGATGGAGATACCTACTGAAGTAGGTACTTATACAGGGTCAAATTAAATTAGCTATTGAAACTCCACAAACGTGATGGGTCCTTAAGTATAAAAAATGGATTCAATCATATTTTCTAGGGTCAACGACCGCGGGTAGTGTTGCTACTTGAAGTAGGTATGAGTTTAGAAAATCGTTTTTTTTCTGTTTTATCGTGCTAAAATATTGGTAACATGCATGTAAAGTTTACTGCTGCCCTTGACCCCAAAAATTTCACAATTTTGAAATGTTTGGGGTCAAGGCAGCAGGTATCGTTGTTACTGGAAGCATGTTTTACTTTTGGTTTAGGTAAACTTTGCATACGTGATGGTTACAATATTTTAGCACGATAAATAGAAAAAAAAAATATTTTCTAAACTCAGTGTAGCATCGCAGTGTAGTTACTTGAAGTAGGGTATGAGTTTCGGTTTCCTGCGGTCGTTGATCCTAGAAAATATTATAATATTGAATCCATTTTTATAATACTTAGGTACCCATCACGTTTGTAGTTTTTCGATAGCTGATTTACATTGCACCTGTATTTGTTTTGTATGGGTACCTAAACAATTCAAAGTATCTCTGAAATATTTAATCATAGATAGAGAAAGAGATTTTCCTTTCAAACAAGTAGATACTTACCGAATTAAATAGGATCTCTTAAATATTTGTGAAATAAGGGATCAGCCTACCTGTACAGTTATTTGCTACCTAAAATGAAAGATATTTACGTAATAAGTAAGTACCTCGGAATTGATCAAACGAATTTGTTTTTAGGCGTTGATAGAAAAGTGACAAACTGATTAAATTCAACGAATGTTTTGTCGTGTCACTGCGTCGAATAGGTACTTGTCTGCTTAGTCGTATTTTTTTTAGATAAAACATCACGCCTTGTTTCCCCGAGGGTCTGAACAGAGGTGTACAAATACAACAACGGACCTACGGGTGTCCATAGTCTCATTGTAGGTGCCTATTCAACTAAGGACGAATTTCACCAAATTTATAAGTATGTATGTTTCAGATGTGTTATCCTGAGAATATATTTTGAATTTTTGACAGTTTTTTCATATTAGAACTATCTGAAGTCCATTTTATTACACTTTTAAAAGATAGACAAGATATTGACATTGAATAATAAAACAATAAAAATAGTGTGACAGGCAGTAATAATTTTATTTGACATTTATGTAATTTTATTTTTTATGACATGAATTCTAATTCATCTGACAATTTGTATTTTTAATCCTTTGACATTTGTAGTACTTTTTCTGTTTTTTTTTTTTTAAATTTGTTAATAATAATTTTGTAATGTTATTTTAATAATTATACAAATTGTATTATCGATAATGTAAATATTTGCACATCTTATTAGCTAATGATACAGTGTACTTTATATTTATTTGTAACTTACGTAATTATTACATTTCTATACTTACCTGTAATAAGCAAATAAATAATTTGATTTGATTTGATAGGTAATAGCGGCGAGGTGTAAATTTTTCTAAGCTCTCTTAGAGTAGCCGAAGCGAGTCTGACTTATCAAAAACTGCCTTTTGCCAGCGGCTTCGCTCGCGTGGAGTTCGGTGTATTATACATATAAACCTTCCTCTTGAATCACTCTGTCTATTAATGAAAACCGCATGACATCTATATCATAATCGCATAATCCGTTGCATAGTTTAAAACATCTAAGCGTACAAACAAGAAAAGCGACTTTGTTTTATAAGTAAGGAAGAATACTTACTATCATTCTAAAATTAATATAGGAATGTAAATCATCAAATACAATAAAATTGAACAGCTGAAAACCAAGTAAAATGTGCAATATTCCTCCATCTCGTTCTCGCTGACATATTTTTCTATATCCGTCTCTGTCATAACCCGATGTACAGTGGCTTGATCTCGTCCATATCAAGCGGTGCCACGTGACCTAAAGTGCATCATCACGCGATTGCTGTTGTATGAATTTTTAGTTCCCGATTATGTTGTTTGAATGTTATGGTGAATTAAATAACCGTATTGTAACTATATTTTTTGAAAATAGTAGTACACTATTGACGTGCCATTTTTTAACAGCGATAGAGTTACCGATGCGAATCCCCAAAGGGAAGCCGGCAGGAATTGTGTTATGTGGTGCATTCGCCACTGATAGGGAAGTAGGTATCAGAAGTACAATTCTCGGAATAAAAACGTTCAAAACCAAGTCGCAGTCTCATCTCGGCGATAATCAAATGTCAAAAATTTATGGAAACTCGAGGTATTTTTCACAGATTCAGACTTAGATCAGACTGTAAGCATTCTTAAAATTACGAGAATTGCTCCTCTGGTATTGGTAAAGGTAAATAAGCCCTTAGACAAATTACTACTTAGAAAAAAATAAGTACCTAAGTAGGTACAGAGGTAACACTTTCTTTTAAATGAGCCTGGGAACTGGCTTTGCAGAAGTAGTTAACATTTACCTTCCTACTAGGTATTTGAAATGCTATAAGTAACGAGTTGGAGTAGAGTTATTTATCAGCTGATAATATTACGTTAGTGTCCTAATTTGTTCGCATCAATGAAAGACCAAAATTTTCGCATTTACCAGGGTAATTATTACAGAGAGATCAACAACGTAACTGAACTATAAAAAAAAGCAGACGCTACAGGAAGTAAGTGAAAAGTTTCAGAAAGAAAATCAATACCATTCTCAGTAACCATTGAACACATTTTGATCGGTAACGTACCAAAGGTAAGCAAATTACAAGAATCCGGGATAAGAAGCTTGGAGTTGAAAAGTTTAATATTTACACAATAAAGTAGGCGGGTAGGTATTTGCATTGCCAGAGTACAGTACAAGTTCAAGATTGTGTCATATTTAACTTGGTTAAAATTGGAATTCCGTGTATCTATTCTAGGTATACATATCTAATATATAAAATTCTCGTGTCACAGTTTTCGTTGCCATACTCCTCCGAAACGGCTTGACCGATTTTGATGAAATTTTTTGTGCTTATCCGGTATCTATGAGAATCGGCCAACATCTATTTTTCATCCCCCTAAATGTTAGGGGTAGTCCACCCCTAAATAATTTATAAGGCAAAACAACGTTTGCTGGGTCAGCTAGTAAATAAATAAAATTTAAGTGTCTGTTTCATCATTTTTGCTGAAATTATGCTTTTCCTATATTACTTACCTAACTCACAGTTTCCACTACTGCCTACGACTGAGCTGTTATAAGTTGCAACAAGAATAATGTTCCCAAGATTTATATCATCATCATCATCATATCAGCCGAAAGACGTCCACTGCTGGACATAAGCCTCCCCCAAAAGGGGGATTTGCCATAATCGCCACGCTTGGCAGGCGGGTTGGCGATCGCAGTATGGTGGACAAATGCATAGACAACGCTGCTGCCATTCTCTAGTAAGTCCCTTAGTCGCCTTCTACGACACCCACGGGAAGAAATGGGATGGTGCTAAGTGTCTGTTTGTAATGTCTAAATAACGGCTTTTTATTAAGTAAATGCATATGAAAGTATAAAGTAAGTACTTATATAGGTATGAGGCCATTCAAGTATTACGTAAGCACTACAGGGGGTGGGTCTTTGGTTTGCTTATTTTTGATGACATGGGGGATGGGGGCGTCTGGATGGTGATTACGTCAGCAGTATTTTTATTTTTTTTAATTATCTACAAAATTTTGTCGTTTTTGGTTTGAACACATATGGCAGCCCTACTTGTCTATAAATGGCTCGAAGAAAACGATGACGCACAACATTGAGCAGTAAACATCCAATATCATCCAAGACTTAGAGTCGTGGATTCGTGTGTCATGGACTGAAGACTGTTAATTTAAATTAATATACCAAAACTTTAAAAGAAGTTTGTTTTGTTCGTTAATATATAAAGATTATAATAACTAAATACCATCTCAATAACCTTAAATAAATGTACTATGCGTTAAACTCCTCTATTCCTTATTTCTAGACATATAACTGCTGCTCATGAATCAATAAATAAACCAGAAAACGTTGAAAAATGCATATACAGTAAGGAGTCATAAGTGCACTAGCATACTAAGGGTTGTATTGCTATAAACTCGCAGTCCAGGCCGTACCTACAGCTGTATGTATTAGTGATGTATCAACACAGAACGCACGTCTCAGAACTCACACACTGGCGTCGAATGAAACAATAAACATACCGTCGCACAGAGTACGTAATTACGTATGACTTTGGTCGGTTCATACCATTGCTAAAATTCACATTCTCATATCAAGTTCCAATAGCTCATAGTGTATTGTCTTGGATTAAGAAACTCATAGGTCTGGGTTTAAATCTCGCGATGAGACTTTTATTTTTCTTTTCAACAATAATCTTCATCTGTTCTTTTATTATACGATAAATTAATAAAACAGAATAATAATGTAATTTTTTATATATACTTATATTGTTAATTAAATAAAGGATTAAGAATAAAATGTGTATAAAATAAGTGATTACAAAATATTTATTCGTTATAATTTTTCTTTGTTATTAGCTTTAGCTTTATTATACTTTGGTAACTTTTTTTTATTCAGTATAAACATAACTAATAATAATTTCTTGTTAAAACAGTTTATTTTCTCTTAAAGAACAATTTATTGAAGTAAAGTAGCTAATTGGTGAACTATGATAATCAGGCATATTATAATATTGTGCTGTAATTACTACTGTGTGTGGGTACTCTAAAGAAACCACAATAATGTACGCAAATCTACCCACTTAGACAATAACAAATGCAGACGCGTTGTCACAAGTCAATTAAAGGACTCAGTAATACTACTTTTATTCTACTGCGAGTGAGTTCGTTCTATCTCAAACCTCAAAGTTAATAAATAGTATTTAATAGGAGTTATTGAGGTTATAGCTTAAGTATTCATTTTCAATACTAAAAGAAGATTGAAACTAAATCTCAAAATAATCCATATTACGGATATGACTCAATGTTATTTGAATATTACAAAAATCAAAAAATATTTGTAATTTATAATTTAATGTTAATGTTTTTTCCGTTAAATATGCTTTTTGAGCAGGTTTTCGATGATGCAAACCTTCTGCGTAAAGTAAGTGCACGGCGTACCGTTCGTAAAGACGTTGAACAATTCGGCAAAATATCTAGTCATTATGAAACCACTTGTTTCATATTTACTGGACATGTGCTGTCGCTGCGCCTCTTTCATGAGCTTGGGTCTTCCACTTTGCTTTCGACGGGCAAAGTTAACCCTCTTCCTCATAATATCTTTTCACCCACCGACTCACAGTATTTCACTAAAACAAAACAAAAAAAATTTGCTTAGTAGCCTAACAGTACCCCTGTACTGTTAGGCTACTAAGCAAAATACATACTAATATGTA
The DNA here is from genome assembly GCA_949091785.1 of Polymixis lichenea. NCBI lineage: Eukaryota > Metazoa > Arthropoda > Insecta > Lepidoptera > Noctuidae > Polymixis > Polymixis lichenea. Next base: position 8,220,176 of record OX420943.1, on the reverse strand, counting down.
TTACTATTTAGAAACAAAATTATTTATAATATAAATTTCACATAAATATTAAGTACGTATAATGTCATTGTCATCGTTCAATAATCTAGGAAATAAATTCACTTTGAAATTTTATATTTTTCTTCTATTTAGACCTTACGATATTTATAAAACGATTAAAAAGATAACTACAAGGATCAGCAGTTATATTTTAATTAGAGAAATGTTTAATAAAATAATTAAACCACAATACTCACACTCAGTCCAGTTTCATCAGATATTTGTGATTTAACTATTAAGTCCGCTTTTATGCAGCGCAATAATATTCGCTTTCATTTCTATATTTAAATTTGCTTACATTTTAAAATGAACTAGAACACCACTAATAGATTAAACACACGTCACTAGCACACGATATCAACCAACACCGTTCTATTTAGTCACGGTGAATGAGTCGTAAGTTAACTGCACCTTAATATAATTTAAATTTATTTAGGTTTCTGTGGGTATAATCATAAAGTTTTACAAGTTTAGTGAACAAAACGAACAGAACAAGAAACTATAGTCAAACGCGATTTTTAAACAATAAAAACTGCGCGTGGGATTCGAACCCGCGACTCGCTACGCACAAACGCGCTAACCCAAGTACGGTAACCGCTAAGCTATCATGCCATTTGTTTTAACGGTTGAATTAATTAAATAATATCATTTTTAAACGAATAGGAGTGGATGTGTCTATAGTGTAGAAATTACTTGTTATAAGAAGGTCGTAAGTTAAACCGAAGTGTCAATCTATTGCTTTTTGAGATTGGTAGTCCACTTCTGACCGCTACTGTAACAATGTTTACGTGAGCATGGGTTGGGGAGGGGAGCGTTTAAGAGCTTTGCTTACTTTTTCTGACGAGGGGGAGGGGGGGTAAAAATTGCAAAAAATCTGCTTACGTAATACTTGAATATCTACTAATAAAAAATCTAATTTGTAAATTGTTTTGTCTGTCTGTCTGTTTGTTCCGGTTTTTCTTCGAAACGGCTGGACCCACTTTAACGGGACTTCCACTGGATTTTATAAGGAATACTATGGATTTACTTTTGTCCTAGTAGCAAGTTCCCGTGGGATAATTTCCGTAATCCACGTGGGCAAAGCCGCGGGCACAGCTAATTTAAACATAAGGAAAATTATAAGTAAGTAGGTAGGTGAAGAAGTAATTTGTTTAATGAAAACAGATACTTGAAAAGGATTGGCTTTAAAGTAGGTATCGATTGTGTTCAATTATCATAACAGCTATGTTTTGATTTTTTGTCTCACCCACACCTAGCCCTTATCGCTATTTATTTAAGGTCTATCTTCAGCCACTACATCTCTATCAGCCTTCTTTGTTTGAGTCCTACCGTGACATTTTCACTCTCCAAACCATCCATCCATCTTTTCTTTTGGTCTGACCCTAGTACATTAACTTTGTGGTCAGATATCTATGCGCAAAATTCGAACACTGTCGGGTCACTTCAGAATTCGAACGCCGTCAAGGTACGAATTCGCATTTTTGTGAGAAACACTAATGATAAATTATCTAAACTAATATTATAAAGATTGTATTTTTGTATGTTTGTAATCGTTAAACTAAAAAAAATCTTAACGGATTTCCCCTTAAGAAAGCTACATTTTAGAGATCCCTACAATGGGGTACCATCCTACCCCACCTTGGCTTGCAATCATGTAACCCAAGGTATCAAAATGTTGCTCTTAAAAGTCACTATTATTTGGCGTGCGCTGCGAAAACTATTATTTATACTTATATAAAATAATGAACTACTTACATGCCACACAATCCGTTTTTGTTAAAATTAGTCAATCGAAACACGGGTAAAATGAAAAGATGATAACATTCGTATCATCACAATAATCTATATCCAACTGAATAGTTCCATAATCAAGGTTGTTCATGTACATGTAAATTCCTCTTTAAATTATTTGAATCGGACCTTTCGTTTAGAAGCTACGGCGGGTTTAAAAATGTTACAAGTAAGAAAAATGCCGCGGTGTTAGCGAAACATCTTTTCGCTTATTCTATTAGTCCTACACATTACTAAATTTAACTTTAATTGTTTAAAACGCTATTCTGGTGTCTTACGACTTCCACGCGAATGAAGTCGCGGGCGGAAGCTAGTTGTATCTAAATAAGAAATGAAAGCTCATCATCTTTCAAAAAATGTTCTTCAAAAATATTCAGTAGCCAGTAGGTACGAATTCGGTAAAATGTTTTTTTTTTCGGAGCATGCAGTTGACTATGAGCATGATCGACGCTGCGTCGAAACCAAACGAAACAACAAGTCGAAACAGAGCAATTTCTGGAAATTCAGTGTGCTTTTAAATTTCAATCAGCTGAATTTGAACGAAATTTTTGAGTCGTACAGTTTTTAGTTCAGTCGAACATGCCAGTTATAACGAACGATAGGAAGAATATGATTTTCGTTCTCTTCTGTATCGGCTTTCGCTTTAATTTCAATTTTCGGCTAAATGATATTATAGATATTCCTAGGAAAATTCCGAGGAAAATCTAAGAATAATGCATTAATTAACCAGTAATGGGATCAATTAGATTCAATATTATCGGTAGGTATCACTAATCGGAACCCGCAACAAATAAAGAGACGAGCTACGATAAACAGTCACAATACTTTAAAATGCATATCGACCCTCACTCCTCTGAAATTAGCCTCATTTCAACATCCATCGCTGCACTTGTATGAATATGAGTCTCTTCAATACCCCTAGAAAATTAACAATGAACGTTGAACTGTAGAATATGTCCGGAGGTCCAAAGGTCACTAGACATTGGTTGTATTTTTAACAAGATACCAAGAAGGTTCTACACGCGAAGCAATACACCGAATAATTTAGTCATAGGCACGCTCCGCAAAATGTAGTAATGCCAGCCTGCAATAATTCTCGATGCTCTGGCTAGATTCATATGAAAACCCACTATTCCAAAGGGTTCCACACTAAAAGGGTTCCCATATTATACGAATGGCGTAAAACTAGTCGTAAACGGTATACACTCGGAACCAGGAGTAATGGTGAGGTCATAGCGAAAATTTCTCGTGAACGAAGATGTTTCGTGGTAAAGGAATATTTCCAGTGAGTAGGGAGGGACGGAGGGGCGTGGAGGGGCCGTGCGGGGAGGGAGGCAGAGGGTGGATGTTTGGAGTGTTGTTCCCTGTAAACGTCAAGAGCGATCACCGTCGGAATGAAACTGAAGATAGATTTGAAGTAAAGCCGGTGTAAAAACCAGAAATAATCGGTAATGACCAGTTCTCGTCGCCTCGTTTCTGACTTACATAAATCGTTTTATGCCTAACGAAAGTGTTGTTTCTGCGTTTGGGCAAATAGTTCAGGAATTTTATACTTAGATTTTGTCTCTGCCAAAAAAAAACTTTTTTAAATATTCCCTAAAACATACATATATACCAACTTACATACAGTTAAAAGCTCTCTCAGACTGGCGCGACGCGACTCTAGTGTAGACCGATTTCTTTGAAAACATCATGGAAAATGTTCTACAAGAATCGCATCGCACTGTGGCGTCGCGACTGTCTAAGGGATTCTTTACTCCTACCTATATAAAGTTCCTTGTAGGCATTTCTTCCCGTGGGTGTCGTAGAAGGCGACTAAAGGACTTACTAGAGAATGGGCAGCAGCGTTCTCAATGCATTTGACCACCATACTGCGATCGCCAACCCGCCTGCCAAGCGTGGCGAGGCTTATGTCCAGCAGTGGACGTCTTTCGGCTGATATGATGACCTTTATAAATATTAGGGATCATTTTATATTAGTTATCCATGCATTGCACCGTGACATCTCATTTATATGTGTTCGCATAAAGATGGTACGTAATAAATTCTCCTTAACAGGCCATTTATTTTAGTACGAAGTTAGGTTTATTGTTAAGATGCATAATCAGCGTATGTTGTAGGCTAGGTAAGTTGTATTGATAGCAATGTTCCCACTGCTGGGCCACAGGCCTCCTCTCAGTGAGAGGGAGTGGGCTGAAATCCACTACACGGGCCCAGCGCGGGTTGGTAGATGTTGTAGATGACATGTCTTCGAATTTTTGGTTTTAGGACATGCCGGTTTTTTTTTTTTTTTTTGGGTGGGAAATCATCAAATAACTTCTCCCGCTCTGGGCGGAGCGGGAGGGCGTGTCAGACTTTTACTGACTAAAACCCACCCGTGTTCCCTCGGTTGCCTGTGTGCCAGGGGCCGCGGTATCTCTTTCGAACAACCCGCACCCCTGGCAGGCATCGGCCCTTGCGGGCCCCATCAGTTGCTGCTGACATCTCTTTGAGGCGCACGTGGAACACAACGCGCCGTCGACCCGGGCTTGGTCCTTACCGGACAGCGAGCTACCCATTATTCGCCGTCCGCAAGCCCGTGCCTACGGTGGCCGGGAATCAGCCTGGGATTCCCGACGCCCAGGGCGTCTCCTGCGAAGGCCACGGCTGTGAGGGCGCATGTACGGCATCTCCCTCACGTGCGCCGCCTCCCTCTTTGCGAGCATAACTGCTTCACTGAAGGAGGCGACTGCTAGCCATGCACTCTCGCTCCGTACCATGGCCTGGACCAGGGTCGGACGCGAGAGATCGCCGCCGCCGATCACCTCCACGAGGACACGGCGGTGCTCCGCCCAAGCCGGGCAGACCTCCACCGTATGCTCCACCGTGTCCTCAGGGCGATCTTCGCAATGGAAACACCCGGGCGTTTCCTCCCGCCCTATCCGAAACAGGAACCTCCCGAAACAACCGTGTCCGGTGAGGACCTGTGTCAGGCGGAAGGTGAGGACGCCATGCCGCCTCTCAAACCACTCCTCAAAGAGGGGACTTACCGCCGCAATCGTGGCGTGCCCAAGGCCATGCCGGCTTCATCACGATGTTTTCCTTCACCGTTTTGAGAGCAGTGGTACTTAATGAAGTAATTTACACAAAGTAAAGCGCTTGTCTGGGTTTGAATCCAGGACCTACAGCTTGTAAGTCGGAGCAGATACCTCTGGAGCACCACTGCTTTTATGCTCATCATGCTTGTGCAATAGGAAAGCTCAGCTCACTACTTGATACTTCATATCTGAATGAAAACTCTTAAGTTTATTGGACAGGGCTCACAATAGCCCATGATAAACACTTTTCAAATACATGACGGGCCTTATATCTATACTAGGTAATACTAAAGCTGAAGAGTTTGTTTCTTGTTTGAACGCGCTAATCTCTGGGGTAGGATGGTTTAAAAAATAATGCATTTGAAAGACCGATTCTTTTAACATCAAGCTGCGACCCTTAGGAGCCGAGCAAAAAGAAAAAAGGAACTAATAGCGCGTGGTAGGATGCGACACGGTGGGTCGGGGGCCAAAATTACACGCGGACGATCCACGAATGACAGCCAGTCTGGGTGCTTTCTGACGCACGGAGGGGTCAAGGTACGTAAAACCCCCAAAAAGCTTTTATGTAAATCCATTCATTTAGACAAGTGCTTCCTATTACGAACTAAACTCTATTTTTAAGGACCCTTTCTTAAAATTGAGTATTATTTTACATTAAAATTCTAAAGCAATTAAATCTAACAAATATAGACAAGAACTTACCAAGTTAAGAGGGGCTCGTGGCTAAAGATAAGTAAGAGAAGATAGCTGCTGCATCGGTCATGGTTAAGCTACGCTTGCTGCGGTCGGTTCGTAGATGGGTTACCATCCATTACATATCGAGACCAATCCGTGCCTCGGAAAGCACGTTAAGTTGGTCCCAGCTGTCATTCGTAGAACTTTGACAGCCGTTACGGGTAGTTAGAAGTCCATAAGTCTGAAAACCAGTCTTACCAAGGGCATCGTGTTACCTAGTCACTGGGTTGTGGAGGTCAGATTCAGATGGGCAGGTGCTCCATGTAAAATACTGGTGATCAGCTGCATCCGGTTGCCGACCCCAAAATAGTTGTGAAAAGTCTAGGCAGATTTATTTTAGTTTATCTACTTATGTGAAATTATAAAAAAACCTCGATTACTACGCAAGTACGCACTAATATCTAAATTCCTAATTCAAATTTCCTTTCGCTACACAGTTTTTTGTAACAATATGGCGTCTTAAAAATGAATATCCGTCGTTATTTAAAAGTTTGGGGGCTTTAATCCCGTGACTCCTTATCAAAAATTTATCTGATGCGGTGTGGGGTTTTGAGACCTGTCTGCTTTGTTTATCATCGTTTTGTCTAGAATTTAGTGTGAATTAAAGAGTGAAGCATGGGTCTAAATGTAAATGTAAACAAAATGAATCGTGTTTTTAACTTTCCTTTGCTTCATGTATGAAAAAAAAAACCATGGTCAATAAAAAAATAAACGTTGCCTAGACAAGGAGCTACTAGATGATTTATGGCGTGATTGAGTAATTAGTTTTAACATTGATGGTAAAGGCGCACTGATTTTTTTTTAAGATGGGAAATCATCATCAAACACTTTTCCCGCTCTGGGTGGAGTAGGAGGGCGTGTCAGACTTTTACTGACTAAAACCCACCCATGTTCCCTCAGTTGCCTGTGTGCTAGGGGCCGCGGTATCTCTTTCGAACAACCCGCACTCCTGGCAGGCATCGGCCCTTGCGGACCCCACCAGTTGGTGCTGATATCTCTGTAAGTCGCGCGTGGAACACAACGCGCCGTCGACCCGGTCTTTGTCCTTACCGGACAGCCAGCCATCCATTATACTCGCTGTCCGCAAGCCCGCATGGCGCACTTGATAAAATTGAGTACCTAGCCGATTTAATTAGGCTAGGCAAGTACCTAAGTTTTGTAATTTAACTGGTCCAAAAAGTATTTTAACATAAGTAGCATTTTTACCTAGGTAAAAAACATATATTCTAAACAATCCTAAAAGCTTTTCACATTCTATTTGCCAGACAGCCAGTCACCTCTGTTAAGGGTTCTGTTCCCAAAAGGTGCCAGCCACTGATGTCCGTAAGACCGTCTGTCTGTCCGCGGCATATAAGTATCTCATGCATCATAATAGGTAGATAATTGAAATCACAGAGTGTGTATTTTACTTGCTGCTGTAACAAACAATAAATTAAAGGAAGGAACTTTATTTTTTCGGCGTTTTTGCCTTGAAAAACGGAGCGAGTCCGCCTCGCACTTAGCCGATTTTTTTTACAAACCACATGATCGTTTGGTTAACATCAATACCCAAGTGCCAAGAGTTTTTCAATAGACTGCTTTTCACAGTTTCCACAAAAGTGAGTACACAATTTATTTGAATCAATTTCAAACTAATTAGCCAAATAGCATTCTCTAAATACGCTACGTGCCCCAAAAAGCTTTTTCATCCGACAGAAAGAGTATAACAAAAGTCTTGGCGCATTCCGTTGTCTGTTTATATGTGCGTTCATCTTCCAAATACCAATTATACTGAGTTCGTTGCGGTTATAATAAGGGAATGTATGTGTAAGAATGCGTAACGTAAATGTTTTCCTAAATTAAGTTAATTTCAATGTAAACAACGACATTATTGTTTGAAAATTCTTATTGTTGAGACTGTCGGTTATATTTATAGACCTGTTATACTTATTTGTAGGTAGTAGAAACAATGCCTTTGCATGGTTAACGTCAGTAAATGTTTTAAACTGAATGTCATGACATACAGGTAATTCAAAAATTGAATTTGCAATCAATACGATCGAAGCATCGTTTAGGAATAAATAATGTTATCGGAGCGCAAAACTTTTAAATTTTATACTGCTGCATGCCGAAATTTCTAGTAAAAACGGATACTTACTTACCCATTTACAACTGAACAGTTCAACCAAGTTTATCTCGCATTGACCGGATTTTTATCCGTATGAAAAAGAATAGGTGCCTAGCTGAAAATAATTCTCCGATTATCCGGCTGAAATAAATAAGTTAGCGTTCACATGACGAGGGTTGCCGAAAAATTCTGTTTTTTTTCTGGCACGCCCCTAATATGGGTGTTGGTTGTAAGTGTATGAGTGTGTATGGAACAATTTATTTACTTACTTTATTCGTTTGACGTAAATATATTGTTATGGATAAACCAGGACCTAAAAAAAAGTAGCTACGCTTAGGATAGACTGTAGAGTGTTTTGACCAATTTTGGAAGATTTCATCCATTAAGTGATGGATTAAATAAATCAATATCCATTGGCAACAAATAAAGCAGTCTGTTTCTGACAGCGAACCCGTCAAGCAGAGTCGGTTTTTCTGTTTGGAAACGTAGTCCGGGATCGTATTGTTCGAGGTGTTCAATAAATAGCGATAGGGTCGCCCCCTCCACAATGGGGCTCAATACTGTCCCTTACTAAATAAAGCGTTCGTACATGTATAGCTACAGCTACGTCGTCAACATCTCTGTCAGTCGTTTTCCTGGGTTTGGCGGTAATTTGACATTCTTTTAAATGTTAAGAAACAAAAGAAAAACAACTTTTCTTTCCTGTGTTCGCGGCGATGTCTAGACAACAGCTCATTTTTTTGAATTGCTCGGCTAAAGGCGGTTACTTGGGAGCTGAAATTCGCGAGGTTTTGGTGAGAGAGTTGAAATGTTTTTGTTGGTTTTAGAAACATTGCACTAGAGTAGGTCGTTTTTACCTGACTACGGCGAAGCTAAAATGATGGTTATGATTTTGACCGATGTGTATGTATGAGTACCTATGTATGTAGGTTCTTATGTTACCTCATATCTTCTAAACTCATCATCATCTGCTTAACCTTTTTCCAAATACGTTAGGGTTGCCTTCCAGTCTAACCGGATGCAACTGAATACCAGTATTTTACATGGAGCGACTGCCTATCTGACCTCCACAACCCAGTTACTGGGTAATAGGATACCCCTTGGTAAGACTGGTTGTCATACTTACGGGCTTCTGACGACCCGTAACGACTGTCAAAGGTCCACAAATGATAGCCGGGAGCAACCTCATAACTTCTAAACTATTTATCACAATTTGACAAATGAGGTATCGTTTGAAGGTAATATTGATCAATCGTATGCAAACTAAACAATACATTGTAACAGAAGTAAACGATCACTAGCTTTAAGGTGCGCTTACACGAGCAACTAAAATTGTTCCATTCTGGTCAATTCTCGTCAACTATGACGTCACGACTACATTCAGCAATTTACGGCAATAGCAACATGTAGCAACCTGTTGCCAGCGACCCGGCCACACAATATCATGCAATATGGAGCAATTTAAAAAAACTAGGCAATACGCTTCCCTCCCGACGGACGCCTCCGCCAAATTGACAAAAAAAAAATCCAAACTGTCCAAATCTGGAGAAACAACAATAAATTGCGGATATGAATATCCGCAATTTATTGTTGTTTCTCCAGATTGCTCCACTTAATTGATTGAGATTGATCCATTAGTGTTGCCGAGCAATAATTGCTCAAAAAATTGCCCGTGTATGAATACCTTTAGGGAAAAGTGGCATACGACCACCGCTTTCAGATGAGAATATTTTCTTGTTACCTACATACTTTTCAGAGAGCGTGATTTTTCATTGGGCGGGTTTTAGTTTTATACAAATATTTCATTAAGACTTTGGCAATAGGATAGGAAATGGGTTCACAAACACAACAACTTAGTTATTGTACTCGTAGTTGGAATATTAAGTATGTAACCTTCAATAATTGGGGTACGCAGATCAGATGGCAGTTGCCACTTGATAAACGTAAGGAAGCAATATCCAGCCGCATCTGTTTGTAGATATTGAACGCTGATTCGGAATGGATCTGATGATTTCCGGTAAAGATTTCCGGTAAAGATTGCCTGACCGGATAATTTAACGAGTGTTGTTGTTGATATTGGGACTCGTATCCCTGTCAATAATGCATACAGATAGATCTTAGCCTAAAATAACCCTTCCTACTCCTTACAATTTATATGACTTACACTGAAAAAGTAGTTAGCTTAGTTTAGGTATAATTATAATGAAGATTTGCTACTCAGTCTGGATCGATAACTCAATTAGTAGAATCGGAAGTTTTTCGCCGTTTTAAACGGATTGGAACCCTCAATTTCCAAGTATTTCCGAGTATTGGATATAAATTCATAACTCACTCAGCTGTCGTCTGTGGAGTTTCCCTTATTTACGAGCAAAATTGAATGATTGTTTTAATAAAATAGTGACATAAATAGGGCTAAGTCACGAGAAATATTACCAGCAGGCTTAGCACGAGAACCGGAGAGAAGCGTTTTCTCGACGGAAGAGTAGACAAAAATGACGTTTCCGTGTAGACAGGTGACAATTTTTCACCGAGAAATGTAGACAAGCGATTTGTATTCTACGGTAGAGAATAAATAATCTAAACCTTTCAAAGTTTATATTGGAGCTATTGACGTACTGCAAAGAACATTGCGACGAGACTAGGATAATACAGACGCCAGCACATCAACCTACACCAATCTGTCAATTTTTTAAATAGATTTTCAACTTTATTCCATAAGCTTAAGGTCCATGTTCAATTGGGAAAATTTGACAAAAAAAAAAAACTTTATTTGCTAAATGAGTCTAACAACCTTACGCAATATTTTTTCTATCACAGTTTTATTAAAGAATGTACATTAAGCTAAGTCTAAGCTAAGTCATTGTAATACATAAAAATTGGTTGTTAGTTTATACGGAACTGATTCCCTCTGTCCCCCGTACAAGTGTGAACTGTATTACGGTGGAAGAGGTTTCCTCGACTGCGGTATAGGTAACTAAAATTTTGACTTGTGGCAGTTAAGTACTTTTATTTAAGAACTAACAAAGTAAGTTCAATTTATGCGGTAGACCTTACCTTTTGGTTTGGGGGACAGTTGGGGTAGCTTGATGTGCTGGCGTCTGTACATATCTAACGCCATGTTTCCCCGAAGTGACGTGCAGAGGTGTACCAATTACACCCACATTTCACCAGTTATGTTTAAATCACATGTAATAGTGGCGATCCTATTGTCATCAACCGGGCACAAATCCATTTCTCAGTTGGCGCCCGAAGGGCGCCAACTGAGAAATTCCAGATTGATAAACCCAACAACACTTTGCCCGACCTGGGAATAGAACCCAGGACCTCATTGATCAGCAGTAGCGCTTGCCACTACTAGATCAACGAGGCAGTATTAAGAGGAAACTAGGAGTTCATTGAATGAGCGTGGTGATCAATGCTCGTGTCTTTTCTGTACCTAATTATGAGAAGAGGCTTTTGGCCTTTTATGGTACAGTCAGCGTCAATAATATCGGGAAGAACCGACTGTTCAAAATGATCTAAACAACTATGAAATTTAAAAATGAACTCAATGACATAAGGAATGTTTCAGAATAAAGACAGTACACGACAACTGTCATTCTGACAAGAACTTTATCCAATTGAGATAAAGTTTAATTTTCTTAGTTGTTGAGATAATTTTGAACGGTCTGTTCGTCCCGATATTTTTGACACCTTTACCTAATAACCCTTAAACAACACTTATGTAGGTATGTATTTCTCATATAGCACTCAAATACGAGCCATTTTTTAAATTCAGAAATTCGGAACTTTTCCGATTTCAACGAGTTTATTGAATTACTGCAGTTTGGCGCAGAATCTCGGAATTTTATAATTAATATCTAGTTTTCCCCTAATTTAGGCTTAGACTGACTGAGGAGTGAGGGAGGGCCCCTACTAAACTTTATTGAGTGTATTTTTTTAAGGCGAACTGATAAAAGATTATTTTTAGTTATATTTGTTGAATGTATTGATAAAGGCTAAACCTTAAACCTTGCTGTTTTATAATTTTTGTAGTAGGTAGTTTGTAGTAGGTACCTAAATATAAAACCTAAAACATATATCACTGTTGGATTGCCAGCTCTCGATACTGAGCCGAGCGTTGAAAATGCAACTTTTATTTAGGAATTATAAGTGTAGCCTAATGTAAGTGACAACGGGCGTTAGTGTATTCAGCATTGTTCGTTTGTAACTTACTAACCATCTAAGTACTAAGCTCAGTTCATTCATTGTAGTGCTCGGTAGGGGGGAGCCATATTAAACCGTCGACTCGCTAAATAAGTCAGCGGAGGCCCTAATGCACTCGGTGAAAGCTGATGCTACAATGTGAGAGTATTCATTTTATTGATTTAAAGTAGTTAGTTGGGTTTTATTGATGTGTTGATTAGTTATATGAGCTGCATAATAATACTTATACCTAATGCTGATATTATTACGTACAATGTCGCGTACTGGATTTTCAACTCGAGAGTTTCAGAGCGGTCAGCCGAGCATTGAGAATCCAACAGAGTGCACTAAAAAATTACAGACTGTTCCATTTTCAACTCTCGGCGCTAAGCGTAAGAGATTCATTGAGTTTTTGGCGGGATCGCGTTGGAACATGACGCACGACTTTTTATTTTCATGAAATTTAGTGAAATAGCGAATAAAATTGTTTAATTTTGGTAGTGAATTATGCAATTTAATTACGTGTGAGTGCACAAATGTAGTGAAGGTGAAAATAAGTGACCAACGTGGACTTTTCGTGTTCCCCTCAAAAACTCCTAATATTTGTAAAGTTACTACCGCTTTACAATAACTTTGACTTGACTGACTAAAGACGACTATGACTGTTTTGTAACTTCGTGCCCGATATCGGGCCATTTACTTGATGGAAAAGAAAAATTACTTGACACTGGCTAAATGCACAAACCGTGCGAAGCCAACACACAAAAAACAAAGAGATTCATTGCGTGAAAAAATACCGTTGCGTTACTTTTACGTCTTACGTGGAATTATGTTATGACTGCGTCAGTGAGCGGAGTTCGCGCAGCTGAATTTTTCTACACATATTTGAACATTTTACCATAGATACGCTAAGGAGAAAAATACCTTATTCTAATGCTATAAAGTCAGTCTAACAGTCTAGAAACATGCAAAAAAGAACCACAAAGAAAATAATGTACTTGCTATCACAGTCCTTTCATAAAAATCACAACGATTCTCTTTACCTTAAATAGGAGCATTCAAAGCAAATTCACAAAGATTACAAGATAATTTAGCGTAAATCTTCTCCGCTGTCATAAAAAAGCAACACGTTTGCGTCCAATGACAATACATTTTGTACCGTGTTCACAGGCGATGTTCAACACACGTCGCTTGTTGAGAAGATTAAGCTGCGACTTGTCGGCCGACCGGTCGGCCAACTTGTCGGCCGACTCGCCACACCGCAGCACGGCTTCGGGGAAATATCTTGTAAGGGTTTTAGGTTAACTAATTTGTTTGATTATGTGAGTTTCTGTTTCATTTTGGATTTCTAATGCCGTGTAAGGTGTCTTGGTAATGTGAGTGTCGATTTGCCTTATACGAATGAATTTCCCAACTTTTAATTGAATCCGGAAAAATTGTCTTCTCATAAATCAATACAACCTACTTACAGAGTTTTAAACTGATGTTTTTTTATCATGTAAGAAAATACCTCACTATGATGTGACGTTATCTGTCTACCTACATTTTTATCAGTGATGGCGATTTATCTTATTATTTATTTATTTAGATTACTTACTTCGGGTAGGTACGATTCGAAATTGCCGATGCACACGTGTATTTAAATCATCAACCATTTAAAACTTCTCCCTAGATTGTAAACGACATGTTTAAATAAAAATAAAAACTAACATCATGCGCCAAGCTGTTAAAAGCTTCCGCTATCCGCTACTAGATGGCGCTAGGTGTTAAACGACGCCGCCATAAAATGATTATCGTCTCTTTTGGTATTGTGTACCCATATGTGCTGTGTAGGCCACTGCGTAGGTTTTTCAAGTTATTTCACACTTTATTTTCTGTTCTTTTTAACCTTTCGCAGTAATATTATTGCGCATTTTGAAGAGCAAAGTTGAATACAATGCCTGAATGCCTTCAAAAGTTTCTATAGATAGGTTGTGTTTCCCTTAGCTACGCCAAACAATATTGGTGAACTTTGACATCGGCATTATCCATGTTTCGCCACTTTTTATAGTCCCAATGTGTATGGATCGGGTGTATTTTTCATCGGTACGGGTAGCAAATTACTCTCCAGGGCACTCACACTTTTCAAAACAAAATATTTGATCACATGAGTCCAGTGGAAAAAGTGGAAAAGTTTTTTGTTTGTAGGTATGTAATTTCCCTGTTAATCTGGTATTGTTTGTTTAATAAAGAGCTTATTATACTTTCCGGCATAAAATTAAAATAAAGTTTGATGTAAAAAGAGACAGTTGAAGCTCTATTATCTATTTCTATACGTTAGAGCTTACATGGCCGTAAATTGTAATCTCTATCTCTGGCTGGGTAGAATTTAGTAGATTTTAAATGACAATTGTTTAAAATAGGCTTTTTAATGGTGGGAAATCATCAAATAACTTCACCCGCTCTGGGTGGAGCGGGAGGGTGTGTCAGACTTTTACTGACTTAAACCCACCCGTGTTCCCTCAGTTGCCTGTGTGCCAGGGGCCGCGGTATCTCTTTCGAACAACCCGCACCCCTGGCAGGCATCAGCCCTTGCGGGCCCCACCAGCTGGTGCTGACATCTCTTTGAGGCGCGCGTGGAACACAACCCTCCGTCGACCCGGGCTGGGTCCTTACCGGACAGCGAGCTACCCATTACTCGCCGTCCGCAAGCCCGCGCCTACGGTGGCCGGGAATCAGCCTGGGATTCCCGACGCCCGCGCCCAGGGCGTCAAAGATAGGCTTTCCTAGGAGCTTCTGAAAGTAGGTTCACTTACACTTGGACATTTACATAGTTACATACCATTTGCCTATACCTGTGCTTATTTACTGAAAAAGGAAGGAGTATTTGAGATCGTTGCAGGTGGCGTTCTGTTGTTTCTACCGATGTGAAGTAGGCATGAGTTTATGTATGTAAGGCATTGGTAAATAAGATGTTCTGTTATTAGTTGACTTATCCCAAGATATAATTACGATTAATACCGATAAAAGCCAGAGGGCAGGCAGGGGTAGATAAATCAGAACAATTTAAGTTCAGACTAAGTAATGATAAAAACAAACACCATCTAATCGACGATGACGTTATGTTAGTTAGCACTTACCCACTAAGCAATCGTAATTAGCTACTTTTACGTTCTGCAACGAAAGGGAATTTTGTGTCAAGCGTTAATCTCTTCCTGTAAGTTGTAAATGACTTAAGAAAACTCGACAAAATGCTTATTGTGTGCGGTTTAGAAATCTGTCTCGGAGGCTGCAGTATTACAATATCTAATATTTTATTAGCTAGCGAGCGAACTGCTCAAGCGGCTGAATCCCTGGTAATCCCATCACGGAAATTGGTAACTGTTGGAGATGGATATCATTACACCGTGTGTGTTTTTATTTCAATATTGGAAGGTTTATTTGTGAAGAAAGGAGGTTACCTTACCTACAACTAATGTGGTTTCCAAACATATTGATCTGAAAGGCTTTTCCTCTGTATCTGCGAACCGCATCTCGTATAGTTATTGATCTAGTAATAGATAGTTAGGTTAGACTAAATCGAATCGGTTTATAACTTGTATTTTAAACAACCATTATTTGGAATCTTGTTTACTTTAGTATTAATGCATAAAAAATGATTTATTAATTAGGTACCTACTAGTTTTTGCCACCGAGGGTTGGAGGTCAAAAATTATCCCACGGGAACGTACTACCGGGAAGTACTTATCCTATCTATCTTTGTGCCAAATTTCATTCAAATTCGTTCAGCCGTTTTTCCGTGATCTAGTAACAAACATCTAAAGATCCAAACGAGAGCGTTTATTAGTGGGATTATACTTGGCAATGGAAATCTGCATCAATAGCAGAGATTGTTACAAAATACGTCCTTCATAGGGCGCATTTCTACATACATCGCGTTACTACTACCTATACAAGATGTCTGACAGTAATTATGTGCCCCTCAGTGGACATAACATAGTGGCCCATATCCGCCATTGTGTACACGCCAGACATAATTTTATTATCTCCCACTACCGCCAGTGACGTCACTCGCCATATTTCACAGAATTTATACAAAAACTGAGAAAAATTGACATGTCACGGTATAGACCGCTTCACAGCGTTTAAGTATTTAAAGTGAACCTTATGTAATTCAAATGAGAACAACGTACAATGTACTTTATTTTATAGAAGATAAAGTCCAATATTTATTATAGGGTCTCCCGTGTCCCTTTCCAGTCAGGTAATAATAAAATAAGAGATTACATCTTTGCGTAAGCAACAATAGGGCTCCCTGTTATTTTACTAGGGTGGTTACATCAAATGAAATTGAACCTTGCGACTTTACTACAAGGTATGATTTCATGTGTAGATAAATAAATTTGATTATAGCAAAGTTGGATTGCTGTGATAGGTAATCGGTTGTTTTAGAAGCGTTTAACTAGCGTCAGCCACCTGTTAACTATGACTGTTGCACTTCACATGTTAATGTCTATAATTAGAATTCGTGAAGTAACTCGTAAAATGCAATGTTTGTATTGCATGTACTTAGTTTTGACCGGAACGGAGATTCATGACTTTCACTACGCTTTTTTCGTGTTGGTTAAGGTGGTAGCTCCCTGCCAGGGGTGCAGGTTGTTCGAAAGAGATACCGCGGCCCCTGGCACACAGGCAATTGAGGGAACACGGGTGGGTTTTAGTCAGTAAAAGTCTGACACGCCCTCCTGCTCCACACAGAGCGGGAGAAGTCATGTCAAGTGATGATTTCCCACCCAAAACAAAAAAAAAGGTGGTAGGTCAAGGGTAGCTTGAAAGTCATTTTTTTTAAGTTTTGTGCAATTTGTAGTTCAGTGACTCAGTGTCAGGCTTTATATTGATAAGAAATCGTACACCTCAATCCAATATAAATAATGTTTATTCAGTTTTCCATAATGATCAGGTAATTTACAATCACTTACTAATTAATTAATATAAACGTAACAAAAGTAGTACAGGTCCATCAGATATGCTTACGGTTCAATGCCTCCAAATAGACTGACCACCGAGTACACTATTAGACTGACTCTCCTCTCTCAGTAACCAACAGAATGTTTCCCCACTTTAAACGGAAGTGAATTCTCGGCTGGCTATTCGACCAATCAGAGCAGAGTAAACATTATCTACATACAATAATTTGACTAACTAAAATACATTAGGGCTTATGATAAAATGTAAATACTTTAAAAAATGGTATTCAGGTCTGGGGCAGGTCCGGGGAACATACCTAGTCTTTATTTGAATGGTGTGACCATAAAGGTCAAAATCAAAGTCAAAATATTTTATTTCACATAAACCTGCAAGGGCACTTATGAAACGTCAGAAGCTAGGTGCACGCAGGTCGTAAAGCAGTTTAAATACTTAGGGCACATTTTGACGGACAGACTTCAAGACGACTGCGACATTGAAAGAGAGCGTAGGGCCCTCTCAGTGAGGAGTAACATGCTCGCGCGCAAATTTGTGAAGTGCACCAAAGACGTAAAGAATACTCTGTTCAGAGCATATTGCTTGTCAATGTACACATGCCAACTTTGGTGAAACTTCACAAAAAAGATGAACCCCGAACCCTAACGAAACTGTCAAGATACTGCAGTGTCTCGAGCATGTTTGCCGAAGCGAGGGTCCCGGACTTTTACGCCATCATGAGGTCGAGGGTTGCGTCTTTTTGCCAAAGTTTGAGACGCTCCAGTAACAGTATTTTGAAGGTTGTCTCGGGCAACTTAGCAAGCCCTCTATTTGCGCACTGGATTTCTGTTCACCTAAGCGAGAACAAAAAATGAGGAAACATGACGACAGAATTAATGTATTTTTGATGACTATGGGTACCTATAGGCTATGTTTTGAATTTTATTTTATTTTATTATTATTTTTTAATATAATTTCTTTACTGTAATTATTTTGTATATGGATACATACATTGCTTGCAATAAAACAACATTTATTTATTTTATTTCATTTTATTTTTAGCCTGTTAAATTTAAACAATTTATTAATTTTTACAAAATAAATATACATTAATACCGATATTCTACACATGAATACTTAAAACGGTTGTATAAAATTCCTGTAACTACTAGTGCCACCTGTCACTTGTGAAAATAAGTCTATACTTAAATTAACAATACTACACCACCACACCACCACCACCACCACCACTATTTACTTTTGTAATAATTGTACAATCTGTGATTTTACTAGGTATAAGAAAGTTATATTTTTTATTTTAAATTAATAATTGTACAATCTGTGATTTTATTAGGTATAAGAAAGTTATATTTTTAATTAATAAATGTAACATGATTCATATATTTTATTTTTTTAACGTACCTACCTAATGGGGATTATTGAACTTTTTAGTTCACTTATCCCCATTAAATAAAAATTTTGGGTCAACGGGGAATAGTGAACAAAAAGTTCACTAATCCCCATCAATGGGGATCATCCAACGGGGAAAAGTGGAATAAGCCCATCTTCGGGCACCTATTGTGGGGAGACTTTTGGCCATCTGTCATCGTGCTTGCGGCTGATGTGACCCGCCCAATCCCATTTGAGTCTGGCAGCTTTCTTTCCTACATCCAGTGTGCACGTTCTGGAACGCAGCGTCGTGTTCCGAATTCTGTCCTGTCTTTTTACACCCAGAATGCTGCGACAAGGTGTAACAGAATAAACGTAAGTCAAATTTTTTTCTTTAAAGTTAAACTCCTTAATAAATTACCAGTTTTGTGTGCACATGCTGATCCTAATCATCTATATGATGAGTTTTTTAAGATATATTGTAAACAATTTAATTCCACTTTTATTCCCAGGACTATTTCGATTAATAGTAATGTCTCTTTCAGTGATTGGGCTACCATTGGTATTCATAAAAGTAGAACACGACTTTATGAGCTGTACAATGAAAGGACCTATGTAAACACTGCTGAATTTAATTTATATGTTAAAAATTATTCTAAATTATTTAAAAAAGTTTGTTGGATGGCCAAGTCGCGTTATTTGAGTTCAAAGATTAAAAACAGTAGTAATGTAATTAAAACGACTTGGAATATTATTAATAATGAAACGGGAAGGTCGAGTAAGCGAAATACTGACTACAGCCTGTCTATCAATGATAACATAATAACATCAGAATCGCAAGTCGCCGCGGCTTTTGAAAATTTCTTTACAGATATTCCCGTTTCAACTACAAAATTTCTAAACTCATCACCTTCTGTTGCTGAGTCTTTGCTTAAGGAAAATGTTAATGTTTGTGATTCAGAATTTCATTTTGAACATGTTAGCAGTAGAGATATAATTAAAACCTTTCATACTCTGAACGTAAAAAAGACTGCAGATCTGTGGGGCAATTCTGTAGAAGTCGCCAAGTCCATTATTGACATTGTAGCACCTACTTTAGCTCTTATATTTAATAATTGTATCGACTGTGGGGAGTTTCCTGACCTGATGAAGAATAGTAAAATAGTACCTTTGTTTAAATCAGGTAGTACATCAGACCCCTCTAATTATAGACCTATTTCAGTACTACCTACCTTTAGTAAAATTTTTGAGAAATTAATTTTAGACCAATTGCAAAGATTTTTTAATAAACATAATTTATTACATAGCAAACAGTTCGGTTTTACAAGGGGTCGTTCAACTACCGATGCCGGTGTTGAACTCTTAGGGCATATTTACAATGCATGGGAAGATAAATACGATGCCTTAGGGATTTTTTGTGATTTATCTAAAGCTTTCGATTGCGTGCTTCATGAAACTTTAATCAGGAAACTCCGCCATTATGGGATCCGGAACACCGCTCTGGATCTTCTTATTTCATACTTGTGTAATAGGATTCAGTGTGTTGATGTGAATGGGAAAAGATCTCCCGGATCAATAGTATCAATGGGAGTCCCACAGGGCTCAATTCTTGGTCCTTTCTTGTTTCTTATTTATATTAATGACTTGCCTTACCTCATAAAGGATAATCATGAAATAGTGTTGTTTGCGGATGACACTTCACTTTTGTTTAAACTTAAACGTCAGCAGCTGGTTAGTGACGATGTAAATAGTGCAATCTCAAAAGTAGTTCATTGGTTCAATGTTAATAATTTACTTCTCAATGAAAAAAAAACCAAATGCATTAAGTTTACGCTACCTCACGTTAGGCAGGTGAAAACTAGTGTGTTGATGAAGGGCGAAGAATTGAATCCTGAAGATAGCACTGTATTCTTGGGCTTAACTCTGGATGCCAAACTTCAGTGGGGTCCACATATAGATAAATTGTCGAAAAAGCTAAGCTCTGCAGCATATGCTGTTAGAAAAATTCGTAATTTAACTGATATAGAGACAGCCCGTTTAGTGTACTTCAGCTATTTTCATAGTGTAATGTCGTATGGTATTCTGTTGTGGGGAAATGCCGCCGACATTCAGACTATCTTTGTCTTGCAGAAAAGAGCTGTTAGATCAATTTATAAATTAAGTCCGAGACATTCTCTCAGAGAGAAATTTAAGGAAATTAATGTAATGACTGTGCCTTCACAGTATATTTTTGAAAATCTTTTGTATGCCCATAAAAATATTAAATTGTTTAAAAAATACAGTGATATCCATAGTATAAATACTAGGAACAAACACAAATTTGTTGTACCATCAACAAGGCTCAAGAAAATAGGTGGGTCATTCAGATGTCAATGTATACGCTTTTATAATAAACTTCCAAGCCATGTTCAAGATCTAAGTATCAATAAATTTAAATCATTCATTAAACGTAAGTTGTGCCTGAAAGCCTTTTATACCGTTAAAAATTATATTGAAGACACAAAGGCTTGGGATTGACCTGCTCCAATTTTTGCATACTAAATGTTGTTTTTGTTTTTGCAAACTTATACTCTTTGACATTTGATAATTATTATATACACATTGACATGAATATTTACTTTGAGAAGTATAATATTATTATTATTTTGATTATTGTGAATGTGAGGACTATGTGGGTCATATTTTTTTTTTTAATAATTGTTTTTTTGTATTTTTTTCATCTCTTTCTCAGTTAGTTTTTAGTATTAATCTGGCAGTTTGAGTACTTTATGCGGCCTACCCAAATGTCCTATCTTTGGTATTGTTCATCAAATCGTTGAGCTCCTCAAGTTCTGAGTTGAGCTGCATGATTACTGATAAATGCGTGCACTGAATGGACAGGTCCACTCAATCTGTGTGGTTCTTTCCTCAAAAGACCATTTCAGACACCGATCCACATGGTCTTCACATAATCTGACCAAGATTATGTCTGGACTTTAAAAGAGACTGTGACCTCTGAGTTTGTTTCGGCCTTTCTTCTCAGAGTAGTCAGATAGGAAACGCCGACTTCATCTAGTTTAAAAAAAATATGATTGACGTGTAAAAGTGTTTGTACAAACCTACTTACAGAAATAAAATCATTTATCATTTATCATTTATCAAATCAATCTTATTTTAAGGCAATAAGACTCAATTTTAAATACATGAGGTACCTAATGCTGGGTTCAAAACGATTTTCAGTTAGTTTCTAATTTGTCTTGTTACACTGTACAGTTTACAAATTAATTATTTATTTCCGTATCTTGTGGACATAGTGTAACTTGACGATGCCAACCATAGTCACCCCATATAAATTCCATGGGAAGAGAAACGCTATTGCTGCAATTTCGCTAATTACTTTAGGGACTTATCAGGAAGACCAAAATGTGGAAATGTATCCAATAACCGAAACTATTTGCATTTTTATAACTTCTTTAACTAAGTATACCTAAGTACAAACAAATTAATTAAATTGAAGTGTCCGTTTGTCATGACTAAATAACAGCTGTTCAATAAATACATATATGCAGTATACACGGTACAGAAGGTTATTGTAACAAAAAGAAAATGTCTGTCTGTTTGTTTCGGTTGATCTCCAAAACGACTAGACCACTAGGAAAGGGAAGGACTTACAGGCTTTTAGCCTATAATCTACCTGAAGAATTGGGCTATCAAATGCAAAAAAAAATCATTCAAATCCGACTGGTAGGTAGTTCCAGAGATTAGGTACCCCACAGGTACATACAAACAAACACCTCTGTATAACATTGGTAGATACGACATAGATAGATTAATATTAAACTCACATAATAAAGAAACCTTCATGTTTTGTCAAGTCGTAGAAACGCGGTCGCTCTCTTTTATTTATAACTAGCTTTTGACCGCGGCTTCGCCCGCGTGGAGCTTGAATATGTTCCCACGGGACCGTACTATCAGGATAAAAAGTATCCTATGTGTTAATCAATCATTCCGTAATACATTGTTTTCACATAACTCTATTGGTTTACGCGGCGCACGCCAGTAAAGATTCCAGCCGGTATGATTTTAACCGACATATTCAAAAATTATCGTCGTATTTCAAAAATTTACACAAAACCTTAACAAATTATATACTAAAAGCTTCCTGGAGAACCACTCTATCCATTGGTGGAAACAGCATGAAAATCGGAGCAGTCGTTTTTGAGTTTACCGCGAACAGACAGGCAGACGGACAGACGCGGCGGAGGACTTTGTTTTATAATATGTAGTGATTGCACTAGTTTTTGCCAACGGCTTCGCCCTCGTGGACATCGTAAATTATCCCACGGGAACGTAGGTACTACCGGGATATAAAGTATCCTATGTGTTAATCCACGTTCTACTCTACCGTGAGCTAAATTTCATCCAAATCCGTTCTGCCATTTTGCTTGATGGAGTAACAAACATCCAAACGTACAAACATTCACATTTATAATATAAGTTGGATAATAGGATTTCCTATATCTGTGTTCTAAGTCTATGTAATAATGACGTCACGTTTGGTTCTGTCTGAGGGTAGTCTCGGTTTCGGAGCATCAAATCGGAAGGTAATCTGTGGTCACAGTCAGTAGAGCGCTTATAATTGTCCTTGTTGCACGTGTAAGCGTGACAGATGTTGACCGAACCACTGTTCTGTGGTCTTAAGTTAATTATTACCTAGTACCTATCTATATGTCACCGTATGATTGTGAACACCGGTAGTTTATAATCTATTTTGGGAGATTATAAACTGTGAACTGCACCGTACTGCTTACCGACCGAATACGTTAGGTTAGGTTAGAATTGCGACCAACAGCGCGCGAGCCGAGCGAGCGTAGCGAGGTGCCGCGGCAGCGGGCAGCGAGCGCTACTTCCAGTTACGTGACTATTTAATAATAGCACAAGGTACTATCCTTGCTACCAGTTCACTATTTGACGATTTCACTTCGATAGATACCGAAAAATAATGCGTTAAATTGTAAGCAGTATCTTACGGTTCACAATCTTTCGACAGTTTACAATCTCGCGAGATAGATTATAATGTAACGGTACAATTTTACGGTGACATTATATTAATACGTGAAGCAAAGCCTTTGTACCCCCTTTTACAAAATTACGCGAACGGAGGAGTATGAAATTTGGCACAGTAAAGTTTGTGGAGAAGGAGTGCAGAAACGTAATATTTTTATAATATATAAGTTTTAAATGAATAACGGTCGAATTTTGACCACTAGTGGGTACTAATAATACTGTCTCGTTGGTCTAGTGGTCGAAAGCGCTACTGCTGAGCAGTTCTGTTCTCGGGTCGGACAAAGTGCTTTTGGGTTTTATCATCTGGAATGTCTCAGTGGCAGCTTGGAGTCTGAATTGTTGGTGGCAATAGGCTCGAACAAAACTGACGAAATGTGGGTGTAGTTTAGGTGCAGCTGTGCCTAACTCTTTCGGAAGTACAGGTGTGATGATATGGTATCCATATTTGCTACGACTATACGTTGATGACTTGTTCTTGTTTGTAGTGTAGTTGGCCTTTTAAACTCACAGACACATCTTTTAAATTCAGTCACAGAGGTCAGAGGTTTATTGACCCCCAATTCCACCTCATCATCTGCCTAGTTCTTTCCCAACAATGTTGGATCAGCTTCCAGTCTAACCAGATGCAGTTGAGTGCCAGTATCGTATATGGAGCGACTGCCTATCTGACCTCCAGGAGCTGGAGGAGGTAGGTAGATAAACAGATAGACAGTCAGGGAGATAAGCACTAGTCGGCTAGGCAGATGATGACATAAGAGCTTTTTTACGAACTCCTGAACTCTGATTGTAAGTACATTACTCTACCCTTCCGTCGAATGTGAATCTATGAAAGGGCCATTCAAGAATCAACCAATCTGTAATTTTCACATTTTAATACTTAGATCATATCATTTAAACACGAATAATAGCAGAGAAAATGCTGTCGGCAATTTTCCCATTGGAGGATAAAGTATGGTAACTTACGAAACCCCTTGGTAAGATCCAATCCCACCTAAGACCAAAATAATATGGTCCTATAGATGACCAATCAACTCAACTTATCGCTCGCCTAAGGGTGGACTTAGCCTCTCTCGACTTCATCCGCAACATCTGGCTCTCTGTCTCCTGCTACCAATCTGGCACAACCGCATTTTAAGGACATCATTTTATTCAGCTGGGCAGCGTCCCTGCATGCTAAATTTGGTCTCTACTCAAGGACTTGTCTAAATTTACATTTTATTAGTATAGATAGATTTACATAATTAAAAAACTACCGGTCTTAAAATCATAATATGTATAAAAAAAGAAAATAATCATAGGTAGGGCACTAGTAAGGTCGTCCGCGTCAACGGGAAAAGTGCCCAAAAGGCAGCGACATTGCCACGCTGTATGACGGTGTTGATTCTTTGCCCGAAAAGTTAGACCAGCACTCTAAAAAAATAAAGAGTCTATATAAGATGCCCTGCTCCTCAGTTCTCGTGTCATATTGTTACGTAAATCCAGAATGTCTGTTTATTTCTTGTTGTATCGAATAATATTTTACAATAATGAGGACGATCGAATTTGTAAGGCCTTAACGTTTTTCAATCAAAGCGAACAGAACACTTTTATTACTTTATTTACATGTCTCACAAGTCTGGAATATAAAACTGTGTCGAAATCTTCGAAGGCCTTCGTTTTGTCTCGTGGATAATTGTGAAGAATAAAATATTTTTTTGTGTAATTTATTTGGACGTTTAATTTAGTCTAGGTTATTAATTTACTTAATGCTTTGTTTATTTAAGACTAGCTTCTGCCCGCGACTTGGTACAATTGAAATTTCTTGATCCCTCGAGCCACCTTGTCGCATCGCATCACCCGCTAATGCTTCGTTTTCGCTTAGCGTCTTTTCTGACTTTTTCTTTTTGCTCGGCTCCTACAAATTCTAGCGTAGTAATTTTTTTTTGAGTCTGGGAAATCTTCAAATAACTTCTCTCGCTCTGGGTGGAGCAGGAGGGCGTGTCAGACTTTTACTGACTAAAACCCACCCGTGATCCCTCAGTTGCCTGTGTGCCCTGGGCGACGGTATCTCTTTCGAACAACCCGCACCCCTGGCAGGTATCGGCTCTTGCGGACCCCACTAGTTGGTGCTGACATCTCTTTGAGGCACGCGTGGAACACAACGCGCCGTCGACCCGGGCTTGGTCCTTACCGGACAGCGAGCTACCCATTACTCGCCATCCGCAAGCCCGCGCCTAAGGTGGCTGGGAATCAGTCAGGGATTCCCAACGCCCAGGGCGTCACCTGCGGCGACTAAGGCTGTGAGGGCGCATATACTGCCTCTCCCTCACATGCGCCGCCTCCCTCTTCGCGAGCATTACTGCTTCGCAGAAGGAGGTGACGGCTACCCATGCCTTCTCGCTCCGTACCTACCATGGCCTGGACCAGGGCCGAACGCGAGAGATCGCCGCCGCTAATCGCCTCCGCGTGGACACGGTCGTGATCGGCCCAAGCCGGGCAGACCTCCACCGTATGGTCCACCGTGTCCTCGGTGCGATCATCGCAGTAGAAATAAATACCCAGGCGTTTCCTCTCGCCTTATGCGAAACATGAACCTCCCGAAACACCTGTGTCCGGTGAGAACCTGCGTCAGGTGGAAGCCATCTGTCATCATCATCATCATCATTTCAGCCGAAAGACGTCCACTGCTGGGCATAGGCCTCCCCCAATTTGGGGGGGTTTGCCATAATCGCGACGCTTGGCAGGCGGGTTGGCGATCGCAGTATGGTGGTAAAAAGCTTAGAGAACGCTGCTGCCCATTCTCTAGTAGGTCCCTTAATCCTCCTACGACACCCACGGGAAGAGATGGGATGGTGCTATTCTTTACGTCCGTCACCACACGGAAGGAAGCAGTCTGTGCCGCCTCTCAATCCAATCATCCTCAAAGAGGGGACTTACCGCCGCAATCGTGGCGTGCCCAAGCTGCGTACGGTTACACTGGAAACCGACCCCATTATAGGGAAAATCTAGGCAGGTAATGATGATTTTTGTTGCAAGATAAACATCTTTTACTAGTGATTTAGTTAATAACTGTAACGGTCGAACTATTAATAATTAATAATGTAATTTAAATTCAAATAAAAAGATTAGGTAATTTAATTAGTTTACCTGTTATAATCGAAACAAGAATTAATGGATAATTAGCATCGTATCTAAGATCTTGTTAACATTTTACTTATATAAATCTATTTTAATTAGTTCTGTAGTTACGTAGAAATGTAGAATGTACCTTGTTTAGTTTATTTTATGCATATTTTTTTTTAATAATTGGTATGATTAGTTGTTTGAGACCTTATTCGTGTTAGTACAGCAATTTATGTTGTTGTATGTGACTGGCGTAATTGTAAATTAGTTAGATATGAAGGTGATTACCAAAGGGTGTGGCAGTTTTGTGTGGTGTGGTCTAGGTCACAGAATTTATACAAATCTTTTATAGCAGCATAAATGGAATAAGAAGTATGCCTATACTTCTTATTCCAGTTAGACTGCTGATTAAGTAGGTAAGTACCATCGAAGAAACTTACATCTGACCAATTTGAAATCCCGTGCACACAATTACCTCATCTGTTAGCAAGCGTTATTTATTATAGCGGCTAAGCGCTGCAAGCAATAATAGTCCTTACGGTGTATAGATGTTAGGTTCCTCGATAGTACTTACCATGGGCGCCGGGAGCGTGGTGCAAGGGAGTGCACATGTACCGCCCGCGACATTGCCACTCTTCACGTGACTAGAGGGCTGGCCCATTTTTCGGCAAAAGAATCTTGGCTGCCAGCCTTTTGGGCACTTTTCCCGTTGACAACGATGCGGATGAACTTTTTGATGCCTTGTGATTATTTTATTTTTTCGATTATTTTATATTATTTTAAGACCAGTATTATTTAAATTATGTAAATATCTATACAAATAAATTATTCTAAACTGTATGAGTGATCAAAAGTAATAAGAAAACAAAAAATATGAACTAAACCTATTCGAAGCGAGATTCTAGAATTTTCGACCTCCCTCCGCTCGCTGTTGCATTTTGCAAGCTCTCAATTTATTCTAAAGCATTTGTCAGTCAACAGAGTACCAAACTTCTATTTCCGAAAATCTGATCGACCCTAGGCGGGTGCTAACATTATCGAGCTTGCTTCGCTCGCTCTTGCGTCCTACTTTATCTTAATTCTGAAGTCCTTCTTCGACACAGTTAGAAACACTTACTGTATGCATGGACAAATAAAACTTGATGAAATGTCATGCCATTTCATCAAGTTTTATTTTGTTCATGCTCGATTCGTGGAGCATAAGATACAGCCCCTGAAAACTTGCCGGCGCCTACGGTAAGTACTGTTACTTATTCCTTACTTACATATAGTAAGAAAAAAATAACTTACACATGTAATTATGTACATGTATTTGATAAATCTATCTTATCATTGCCTTTGCTTTCTCTCATAACCTGTAACAAAACACCTGCTAACTTATCAAAGCTTCAAGTTACAAAAACCCAAGTAAAGCATAAAGATACGTCATTCATGATGACCTATTTAACGCGTCGACACAAGTTCAAACGGTAACCAAATAAAAAATAACTTAGAAACGGATACGTCCCAAGAATGCACTGTGATAGTGATGTGAGTCATCCCATCAGTGACCACCACGAAGTTCTGACAGGACCCCCTATTAGACCCGAAAACAAACGAATATCACCCTTATTGCTGAGTTATAAAGATCAAACTTTCCAAGTCTGTGTTTGGGCAAATACAACGTTACATTTGCCGCTGCGAAACTCAATTTGGAGCGAGCTCAAAGTATTATAAACCCTATGTGAAAGCCGCAGAGGTTATAAAAATAAATTCGCTCAAAAAATGGCGGTAAATATTAATTGGTACCATAACATAAGTTTAGACTACATTCCAACCGTAATGGTAAGCAGTGGCGTATTGTTCACAACGTGGCTTCTAGCGTTTATAAATTAACAATTAGGCTTACTACACTTCGGAGATATCACTCGACTACTACTATCTTTAAGTGTATTGTTAGGTACATCTTATAAACAAAAACAAGTACCTACAATACAAATATAAATGAAACTGAGGCGTGTGTGTAATGTCAAAATAACAGCTTATTGCTAAAAAAGCATATGAAAGAATTTCAGTATGTATGGCAAAAAAAACAGTTGTTATAATTTTTGTTTGCCTGTCTGTCTATTTGTTCCGGCTTATCTCCGAAACAGCTGGATCGATTTTGATGAAATTTGGTATGAAGATACTTTGAACCAAAGGAAAATACATAGGCTACTTATTATCGACAAACCATGTGGGCTAAGCCGCGGGCGGAAGCTAGTTTTGCAGCTAGGCGTGTAGGACGCCTGAAGAAAGTAAAGGACGCACCGAAATGTCAGCAGGCGAGTCGTTATAATTTTAGCCTTTCAAAACCTACAAGTCTCTCTTTATGCATATTTTGTAGGACGACGTTAACTATAATAACTTCGCTTCTTTGAATACATATTTCTGGAACGGTGGAGTGGAGAATTTACGTGAAATATTGTGAAGGAAATTTTAATCCTGCATAGATCAAAGTATATTAAAATGATTACAAAAGGTTAGACTATTTTAATTCTCTCTATTTCTTTTAAGAAAGTCGCCCAAAGAAAATAAAATATTATTTAAAAGTGTTCATTCGCCCGATTCGTGCAAATGGACTACTAAGCCATCCCTTGACAAACGGCAAATCTCTGGAAAAGAGAAATACGGTTTGCACCATTTTAACAAAGACTACTTGTCACCATTTTTACTTTAACTTTTGCATTTTAACAAGATGGGGCAACAGTAGGCAGTTGGACAACGGGCAGTTTGACTGTATGGTCATTGTTAATATTAACTTAGTACTTGGTGAACCCACCCTAACAATTAATAATGTTTTACATCTTTGTCAAACACACACGTGTAATCGTATCCATATAGTTTTACACTATCTAGCCACTCTAACATGGTATGAAATAAAAACCGAGCGAGTATTGTTTGGGGTACCTATCTGAATGCCGCTGTGGGGCCTGTGAGGGAAAGGGCCCCTTTGTCGTCCCCTATCGGAACTCTTGTACGGCCCACAGATACATAATTGTTTCGATTCTCAGGGTGTTGTGAAGAAATCGATAGTTTACTTGTATTTTTTTCGTGGTGAGAGAGACTTTATAAAGTGGGTAATCTCCTTAATTATGACACTTCTAACAAGGTAAATAAAAAAAAAACTCGAAGAAAAAAGAGTTTATTTAAACATTATGTAACAACACACATGTTATCGGCGAAGGGTTGGTAGTAGTGTACCTATTATAGTACAGATAAACAAGCAGTTAGTAGTATAAACAAAAACGAAACAAAACAAAAAAACAAACACGTATAAACCTACAATATTGTATGAACAAAACACTGCACAAATTTTAAAACGAAAATAAACAAAGAATCTTCTGCACAGCTTTTGAGATGAGTACTAAAACTAAGTTTTTAGCATTTACTGCTTGAATTTCTAAATATCTCATAAGCTATACTTATTAATATCCAGAAAAACACAATAATTTATCCTTTATCAATAATGTCAGGTTAGGAAGCAGCTGCCACATTGGGCGTGGCAGTATGAATCTTAATACATAGAGGCTCCGTGAGATCGCAGACTTGACACTTGATTAATTATAGCTTTTCACATCGCCACATTAGACCAGAGATATTATTTGCTTCGGTTATTAGGTTCCAATCTTGTTAAGCTTTACACCATTGTTTATCATTGGTACAGTCTTAATTTCTGCTTATGCTCTATTTTTTTTTTTTTCCAGAAAATGACATTGATTGGCCTTTATGTATAAAATTAGGTAGGTACTCGAAGTTTTGTATACTTGATAGATATACTACAATAACTATGTCTTTTATATGTATGTCATTGGATGCGATCAAAATAATATTTTAAGAGGACGCACAAGGGCCTACTTAGTTTATATGTATTATTTCGGAGAATTCCAAGTATGACGTCATTGTATTTTACTCTCCTTTTTGAAATTCGAGTTATAGAGTATAAATATATCAATACTTCGTAGGGCAATAACATTTTGTTCGAGTTACAAAGTCTAAATAATTCGAGCTACCGCGTATTTAGGGGTTGGCAGCGGAAGGGAATGGCATTTTTTTTTTCGACTTACTGAGGATTTCAACTTAACGAGGTTCGAGTTATAGAGATTCCACTGTATAGCCTTATTGAATGACAAGTATCAGCTAACAATCAATAGAGTTATATGAACTTAAAGGGTTGTATCGATGATTTAAATTTATTATGTAAATAAATACTTTTTATGGTCGCAAATCATATCGCACACCTTGATCTAAAGGGAGCTAAGCCAAAAATTGGGAGTTCTGACTTATGCTTACCATTGAATTCCATAACTCACTACCTATCGAGCAATAAAACAGATATAAAAATATTTTTCTAGTAGAACTTGCAAAGCAAATATGTATACTTACAGATAACTTCTCCAGTGCACAAGGAAAACGGTAACAGTTTTTGACCTTTTCTGAAAAAAGTGCTTTTTTGAGTTAACTTTGTTTTGATCTAGGTCTGCGATATTTTGTTTATCATACACCCTGACACTGACCTAGAAATTGCAAAAAAACGTAAGAAAATTCTTCTTTCTTAATCTCTCAGATGATAACAATCGATTTCAGAATCGAAATTACTATCTTTGTAAAAAAAATGCACAAATCCTTCACCCATCAAGGATGGATTTGCATATCAACAATTACATATCTACCGTAAGCCATTCCACCATAATGTTTCCATATATATGCGCACTTACATAATTCGTAGTACAAATTGTTGTCCAGTCCCGGATTAAGGGCAGCTCACGTTCATCTAATATGAGCACGGAGCGTTAGCTTTGCCCTAATTCCGTATAACAGCGAACACCGGCCAGTTAATTGATTGGCAAGACTTATTCGAGTTTAGAACTCGATTTAAAAACGCGCGATTTGAAACTAACGGTGCGTGAGTCGTGTTCGATTTATGGAAGAACCAATAGTGCTTGAGGTTGTATTGTGTGTGCCATATGGTGCTTTTTATGTGAGGTGTAAGCGTTTGGTAAATAGCTTGTAGTAATTGGTGTTCAATTTAACGATTTTCGTTGAGTTCCTATATTAAAACTTTCGTAACAGTATTAACTTCGATACTATTTCAGTAGTAGTAATAGTAACGAAGTCAAAACTGTGCAGATCAACTAATTTCGTAATGTCCCTCGGGAATCATACCATTTCCGAATACAAGCGAGCTTTCCTCCCATTTTTAAATTAATTACATTAAGTTAAAAGAGTATTAACAACTCTATATACTTCTAAGTCGATTGAGAGCGTCCGGTCTTCACCAAGTGCAAAGGGTCACTGATAGAAATCCTACGAACGACTGACGAAACACGAAGTTTGCCGAGGGACATTAAGAAAATATTTGTACATTGTACATACATTGAATTATTTTTAGATAATAATATTGAAACGAGCTGTGTTGATGTATGTTCCGGATTGACGCAAAAACACCTGAACGGATTTGGATTAAATTTGACACACAAAAAGTGTATAACCTAGGTAACTTATCCTATTAACACCTAGGATAGGTACTTTTAATCTTGGTATTCTTTCCCATGTGGCAAAACAGCGGACAAAAGCTAGTAGCTATGTATGTAATAGCATACGTTTTTGTCTATAAGAAACTGAGAGCTCTCTATGACCGAGTTGCGGTAAGTAAGTATTCTAACGGATGGGAGAATATTACGCCACCCTTTGGAGATTACGCCGTCAAAATCAAACAGGTTGCCTGCAGTCTCCACAGAATAATCAATAGAACAGAACATGAGTCTTATTCTTACTTTTAACTGACTGTGTTACGTATATTTATTCACAATAAACACCCTTCTTAAATTGTTGAATGCGTTAGATGAGTGTATCATCATAATTGTTACCATGACGTCTGTGAGAAAGCTTATATTTATTAAAAAAAAATAAGCGTAGAAGCTCTAAGGTACAAACAAATAAACAACAAATACGGCTTAACAAGATTATATGTATATAATAAAATTAATCAATACAATCTGTGAGTTCATTTAATCCCATTAAATGACTTTATCATGAAAAAATATTTCAATGGGATTAAATGAACCTAGAATAAAACCCTATTGATGAATTTAATGATCTTTCAATGAGATTAAATGAACTTTCAGGGTTGTTTTTATATTTATAATTTTAATGATTTGAAGGCGCGTCTCTAGCGCCATCTAGTTGGATCAATTGAAGACCTAATTTTAACATTGAATGATTAAATGAATGAACATTGTGCGGACGAGAGTGACAACGGTGGCGTCACTCTACTAGCGGAACGTCATGAACGTCAGGGAGCCATCTGACTGATTCAGGCAGTTTTTGAAGAAAAACGGTGGCGTGGTCTAGACGATCACGACGGATCGCTTACGTCCTGAATCTTGATCTATTTTCAGCCGTGTGTAATGGTATTTTTGTGATTTAAATTGAGAATCCTGATTATAAGGCTGCTGATCGAAGACCTGTCTACTTATTTCTAGAATATTTCGCGCGATTACCCACTTTACGATGAGTGATTTTGATACAGATACCCACGTGTTACGGTCGCGAATAATATTTTCTCCAAAATACAGCCCGACAATGACCTGAAATATTACATGACTTTGTATATTTTTAAAATAAATATCTTAAAACGTATATTGGAACCGAAGCGTGGTCGCTCACAATGGGCCTCATAAGAAGGCTTAAGGTCAACCAACGGGCAATGGAGAGGGCTATGCTTTGAGTTTCCCTGCGTGATCGAATCAGAAATGAAGAGATCCGCAGGAGAACCAAGGTAACCGACATAGTCCGAAGAATTGAAAACTTAAGGGGCAGTGGGCAGGGCACATTGCTCGCAGAACAGTTTGCCGATGGGGCTGAAAAGTTCTGGAGTAGCGACCACGTCCCGGAAGACGTAAAATTGGAAGGCCTCCCACAAGGTGGACCGATGACCTTGTCAGGGCCGCAGGAGTCCGCTGGATGCGGGAAGCACAAAACCGGTCGAAGTGGCGGCGCTCAGGGGAGGCCTATGTCCAGCAGTGGACGTCTTTCGGCTGAAATGATGATGATGATGATGATATTTTGGAACTGGATATATGGCATCACTCGAATAAATGACCTGTATTTACTTTTAATCGTAAACGCTGCGAATATTGCTATTGGGTATAATAAATTAAAGAGTGTTCAAAATAAAGATATAAAAACAAAAAAGAATCTACAAATAACTCTGACATTTGTATGTATTTCTCATATTGTTATATCAAAGCAATTTCGACGTATAAGGCGTTTATCGATCTGACAAGTGCCCTTGAAGAGCTATTTTATCTTCTTTGATCGCGCTAAAGATTTATTCGTCGATTGAACAACAAGAGTCATGTTTCTATGTAGCTGTTATTGCCTTAGAGTGCCGGTTTGCACATTAACACACCATAATACGAGAGCTAGAGCTATTCCGAGGTATTCTCAACCACTTTCGAGCAGCTTTTACAATGTAAGCGCATCCTGGTGGCTGTGTTGTGTGGACTCATAATTTTAGTGTCCTATTTGGTGCTCGTAACCACTTGACAAGTTTATAACTCTTCGTTGGCTGTAAGTGATTGAATGACGTAATCATAAATTAGTGTTTTGAAAATGTTATGTTTTTTATAGGATGAAATATTGCTTTTTTTGTGAAAGGTGGGTAGCATTTACAAAACAAAGTTTTTATTTATATCTGGTTCAAACCACCAAGGGAGTTTTTGAATTAAGAATCCAATATGTATTATGTAGAAATGCAGTTCTCTTTATAAAACTGACAAGTTAGTACCGTGCTAAGTTAGCACATCTATAGTATCCAAATTTTTTGAAATCGTAATTCAGTTTTCATAAATGTTCTTTTTTAATTTGTACCTACACTGTTTTTAAATATGCACGGTTATTGTAACAGTTATTCAATACTTTCAGTTGCGCGACAGTGTAAATAGCTACACTGCGTTTGCATCAAAACTATTTACGAACAAAGGAAAAACACAAACAATATTTTCAGACTTGACAAACAATATTTTCTTTCATGTAGGTTCGGTTAACTATAGTCGTCGCATTTAAGTATGGCCATAACGTAGGTATTGCATTTTCCTAATTTAAAATAGTAACTTTGCCCGCAGCTCCACCCGCGTGGATGTCTGTCATCGCGTTAAAATGAGTCCATTTCTATATCCCAGGCTATATCTTTGGGAAATTTCATGACGATCGGTTCAGGCGTGAAAGCGTAACAGAGAGACAGACAGACAGAGTTACTTTCGCATTTATAATATTAGTAGGGATTTGTTTTTTTTTTTTTGAAAGTCGTATAATTTTTGTTCTGGACTCATTACTCTAGACCCGAGAGCACGTCTCCTTTTTAAGGAAATTTCTCATCGACTGGTCGACACTTCAGGTGACCTTAAGGCTGGGTCGTTTTTCGGCCAAAGAATTAGCGTTGCCAATCAATGTGGCAATACTGCCAATCTTCTGGGCACGTTTTCTGATGACAGCGATGCGGATGAATATTTGGACGCCTAAGTGTCCTTTTGTTTTTGTATTTATTTGTATAGTTAGTAAGATAGTAATTTAATTTAGAACCTACTGAAAACGTGTGGGATCATATGCTGAATTCCTGGTTCCAGTTTGCTCGTCGATGTCATGCCATGTATTTTGTGTTGCAACAACAAATTTCACGTGGACCAACTCGAAGGCAGAAAATTAGTTAGCAATAAAGACAACTAAAACTCAAATTTAAACCATTTACAGGCACTTTTAATTTGTCAAAAAGTCGATCAGTTGGAAAGTTGAAGCTAGTTGCCCATTCCAAAATGTAGATCTCTATGGAGAAGAACGGGCAAGAATCTCCACGGACTCTTTTAAATCAAGTTAGGTATACAAAATCTGTATCATTGTTCCGTATGGTGCCGGACGCAAAAGAATAGCACCATCCCATTACTTACTAGAGAATGGGCAGCAGCGTTCTCTATGCATTTTACCACCATACTGCGATCACCAACCCGCCTGCCAAGCTTGGCGATTATGGCAAAACCCCCCCACCACGCTTGCCAGGCCCCCATTTGGGGGAGGCCTATGTCCAGCAGTGGGTATCTTTTGGCTGAAATGATGATGAAGATGATGATACAAAATCTTGGGCACATTATTCTTGTTGCTTCTATAAGTGAGAACAACTTCTAATAGCTCAGTCGTAGGCAGTAGTCGAAGCTGTGAGTTAGGCAAGTAATATAGCAAAAGCATAATCAGCCTGTTCCGTTCCCACTGCTGGGACACAGGCCTCCTCGCGATGAGAGGGAATTGGTCACAATCCACCACGCGGGCCCAGTGCGTGTTCGTAGATGTCACATGTCGTCGAATTTTTGGTTCTAGGCTGCGCCGGTTTCCTTCACCGTTTTAAGAACAGTGAAATAATTTACACAAAGTAAATCACCTGTCTGGGTACGAACCTACGATCTTCAACTCGTAAGTCGCGGTCGTTACCACTACGCCAACACTGCCCTTGTAAGTAAAGGCAAGTAGGTACTATAGGCGTCGACGTAATCATGAAGGATCTTCTTAACTTTCCTACGACTGTTTTTTGACTGCTATTTATCTCACAAAGTTCACAATGAGGATAACAATTCTTTTATCTAGTTAATTTTCACTTGGATACGTTTTAAGGGCTATGTGGAGTGTGGACTAATATTTGGAGTTCCGTTGTTTTACATAGTTGAAGTCATGTTTTTAACCTTACTGGGAATCAAAACTGAGAGATTTTCTCCAATTTTTTTTCTTGGATTTGACAATTACAGTAAAACATAAAAATTTTTGTTTGTAAATATTGAATTTCTATACTAGCTTTTATTTAGACAGTACTCCTTATTTCCTTACTTTTAACTTAATATTTATTTGTTTTACTAAGTCGAATACTTAAATTCGAGCTCACTTGTTTTTTTGATGTGGGGACTTCTGTGCGCTCTTTCTGAACAGTGATCGACACTGAACCGTCACGTTCGGGTTGGTGACACTGAATCGCGTATAGGTAAGTACTGGGCTCCAGTCGTGCTTTTATCGCGTAGTCCTAAGCACACACCCTCTTTTTTCTGTTCAAATGAACAGTTTTCTTTCTTCATTCAGTAACCATAGAATTATAAAAAGATTACTTACACATATTACTAAAACTCTGAAAGACTGGAAAAAACTGCTAAAACTTTTCATTTTCGTAGAAAACCGAGCGAAAGAAATAGGAAATTCGCCAACATTCACATATGTGTATTGGAGTTTATTCCAAGAGTCTGCTAAAAGGATTACTTGGACCTTTCAGTTGGAGACCTAAGATTAGTGAGCTTGTGGGATGGGAGAACAAAATTATATAGGTCGTTGCCCTCCAAACCGAGATAAATTAGTAGCAGATAAGTTAGCATATGGTACGTACTTAGTATAGGTACATATTAACTATCGAGGTTTATGTGGATTTGAAGTAAAATAAATCAGCTGTTACAGCTAGTAGCTGTAGTAGTTATTATACAGACTCTTCTCTTCTCAAGAAGAAGAGAAACCAAAAACATGGAGAAGAAACATTTTTTTTTTTTGTTGCAAGCCGTTTTGGTACCTACTGGGATAGGTCCTAGAGAAAGGGTGTTTTAAATCAAATAAAATTAAAATAGTAAACGTGGAGTTATCTGCTGATTCTGTATCATAAGAAACGACACAATTGCACTTAAC
Organism: Polymixis lichenea; assembly: GCA_949091785.1. NCBI lineage: Eukaryota > Metazoa > Arthropoda > Insecta > Lepidoptera > Noctuidae > Polymixis > Polymixis lichenea. Next base: position 8,183,039 of record OX420943.1, on the reverse strand, counting down.
GTCTGACGTTTCAAAACCCATTAATTTTTAACCGACTTTGGCAACTTGTTATTGCGGATACTGTTTGTGAGAAATTACTTGCTAGTTTTAGTTAATCAAAATTTTGGTATCCTAATTTAGTTTTTACTAAATGTATTAAAATTATGGAAATCGCTTTTTATTTTGAAAAGACCTAAGTTTTTGCGAACATACAAAATACGTTCAAAGATATAAACAGAAGGCTGAGTTAAAATCTCTATATATTTTATTGTGTGTAATAAATAACAAAATAAATACATTTACTATCCATCCATCTAGTTTCGAGGTGTTCTGTAACACCGGTTCGTCCTACAGGTGATTTTAACGGAGTATCCCTATGTGCTCAGGCGGGTCATCGTGTGGTTTTAGCCGCTCGAAGACCGACATAGCAACAGGCGCAGTGGTTGGAACTAGAGGCCACTTCCCCGTACAAAGATGGAGTATCCTTGGTGATTTTCACATGAGAAAACAAGGGGTACTGTATGAGGAAAATACTTAGAAGTAGTGGAAATGGAAGTACTTGCACTTAATACATTTATTTGTTGTAAGTTTGTATGTACGGGATAATCTCTGGGACTACCAGTCGGATTAAAAAAATCTCTATGGGTTTGATAGCCATATTGTTGAGGAAGGTTATACTGGCTGTTTAACGTCACGCTATGACCCTAAGGAGCCGAGTAAAAAAAAAAGAATAGTCAGAAAGAAAGCGAAGTACTACGCGGGCGGGACATGCGATGTTACAGGATGTATTTTATGTTAAAACAAGAAATTTCAAGCGGATGAAGTCGCGGGCAGAAGCTAAAGTTAATGCTAATGTTAATGTAAGAGCTCATGCCGCCTGTGATGACCTAGGTTTATCCTAGTACAGGCATCATACTTGGTACTACCTATATTATTTCTAAGATTTATATTGTATTTTACCATATGTTTTTTTTAAATAATTTTGATTATTATTAATGCTACATAAAAGGCCACGCTGTACTATCGCTAAGGCTTTCATAATTATTAAGGCCTGCTTATGACACCTATCACTAAATACACCCTGCATTGTAATTTTACTCAACGGGTAAAACGAAAACAAAATAGATGTTAATAAAAATGGTATGTACAGTCGAACAAGCTATTTGGTATACAGGCAGATAACTTGATGTTGAAACAACATTTAAACAATGCTGTATACATGCATTTTCGTGCTCGTGTTGAATAGTTAATTTTTTGCTTTTTTTAAAGTCTACTTACTTTAAAAAAAGAAAACGAATACTGCCAGTAAAAATGTGTAAAAATGGATACTGTGTAATGTGTGTAAAAATGAATACTGCCACTGCAGTGGAAGGTTGGAAGACCAATATTTTTTGCCTGTATACCAATTAGCTTGGTTGACTGTACCTGACAGCAGTTTTTTTTTATGTTTGGCGAATCTTTTAAACTCAGGAGGATCCAGAATCATGAACTCAGTCCATGGTAGTAGTTTGTGCGTTCCCTTTATATTTAAAATCCATATATAAAATATAATCGTGATCTTCGAAGTTTTAAATCCGTTTAGCGTACCTAAATGTATTTACCGGATTGTGGTGCAAAAGTACGTCAGTGGCCCTTTTTAAGGGATAAGGAAATTGTCTGTGAGTTAAATCGCTCATTGAGTGTTTCCTAATAAGATAAAGTCAAGGAAGTTAACTGTTAAGCAAATTGACACCCTTCGTCAATTGGCCGTGTTAAAGCCATTTCATAAAACTGTCAAAGAATCACGGTCAATATAATTTGGTAATCAAATTACTTAACAATTAGGTAAATTTTACCTGACTCTAAATAAATTTTACTATTAGAAGTATGTAATATAATTATTCTGCCTACCCTCACGTGACCACAGGTGTTATGTGTGTCACGATAAAACGCAGCACAACAAACCTACTTGCAGTCACCACGATTGTTATAAATAGTAACAATACAATATTTATGCTACGATCGTTTGCCTATTCTTATGCTAATCGTTGGTTCGTACATTATTAGCAATGCAATGTAAAGAATACAAATACTGCAATTAATTTGCATATACCACACCGCGAGTTTCGCTCACTAGCTGTTGGAGTGCGCCATTTCTGTATGGAAGGAGGATTTACGGATTTTCGGAAGTCTTTAGAGTCAAGTGGCCCTAGTGAGAGTTTCATTTAACCATCTCGAATATGTTACGCATTGAGCGCGTTCGGCGCTCCGATTGGTCCGTCACCAATCCAGGGCCAATCGGACCGCCAAACGCGCTCGACGCGTTTGATCGAGGTGGTTAAATGAAACTCGCACTAAGGCCCCTGCTGTTCGTAGTGGCTTTTCAAAAAACAGATTTGTTTGGATTTATGTTTTAAACCCTTTTTTTTCTAACCAATTTTTTAAAGGGTGAGAATGAAGAACATGAGAATTTTCACATAGGTTAAATGTTGCGCTTTTACCCATTCGAATATAAATTTATATATTTTCCAGAAAGAAAAAAAGTACCAGAATGTAGGTTTACAACACATTCTACCATTACATAGGTAATGACGTGCAAATATTTGATTTTATCTTGCATACTCCTAATATTTTAAATAAATTAAAAAGGACAGCGACAACGAATAATCAGCTCACGACACTCGACCATGTTAGTTATAATTTTCACAGAATTGTCGGCGCTTTTTATCTTCAGACCAGACGCAAAATGTGAATTTTGGGAATAATTGTTGTGTACTGATTATCTAAGATAGGACCACAGGATGTTTTATTTAAAAAAAAAACGCTGTTAATCATTTGAATAGCCCGGATTTTGGGACTAATCCTCAGAAATAATAATATGTAAGTCTGGTCTTAATTTAAACCTCAAATTAATAGAATACGTACCAGACACACTTTCAAGGCACTGATTTAAAACTTTATAATAAAATAATTAATTTACTAATATATTAATAACATATAACCCTACAAGATTAAGTTACTTACCAAATAGACATTGCCGTGTCCAATAAACGAATAACATTGAGAAGACAACATCTGAAACAATATTTAATACTCAGAACTCAAAGATGAAGGAACTAGAATATGGCGTCAACAAAAAGTTTAAATGGTCGGGATACAGTCCTCACTATTCCAGAAATAGGTATACGTACGCAACTGGCACGTTTTGAATGAAACGTTAAGAAAATAACGAAGAGTTAAGGAAAAGTACACTAACTTTATTACATAAAATACCTAACGTGCCAATTTTCTAATACGTATTTCTGGAATGGTCGATTCGCCCACAAATATAATTATCAATCTTGTGCGATGCGCCTGTGGAAAATATTATATTATTTAAACTTGACGATTCCGCGGAATCGGGCGAATCGACTATTACGCTCGTATTGTCAGAAACTTCATGCAAATAGATCAAAACGAAATAGGTCCTCATCACAAACACTTCTTAAACATAACACACAACACACCATACGCTGCATTAACTTAGCTTCGGTCCGTAAATGTTGCAAAAACCAGCCAAAAAGCTAAGAAAAAGAAACACCTACCTACCTACTACTTACAATAATATTACTTATAATTTCTAAAGAGCGACATAATGGGAACGATATCTGTGGTACGTTTCGCAGACAACCTTGTAACGAAACGGTTCTGAAAGGGCAAAGTTCTGACTTGGAAAGTCTGTCAGTCGTCTGTTCATTGCTCCGAAAGTACAATATATACTAACGATGTAGGTACGATAAGTACAGCTTTTTAGTTTTACTAGGCTAAAGAATGAAGAAATAAGTAGGTAAAGTAGATATAGTAGATATACGCGGTGCCTTGTAATTTGACGTATTCATTTCAGGACATCAAAAGGTTTATAAAACTACTAGCTTTTGCGTTTACCAATTTACACAAAACCTTATCAAATTTTGTACTTAAACCTTCTTCTTGAAATACTCTATCTATTGATGAAAACCGCTTGAAAATCCGTTCAGGAATTTTTGAGTTTATCACGAACAGACAGACAGACAGTGGCGGCGGGGGTCTTTGTTATATAATATGTAGTGATGATTAGGTACCCAATGAAACAGCAATGGAATTTAGAGAAAAATGATATTTAGTGACAAATTCTGGGAAATTTTCATAAACTCATAAAAATTGGGCATACCTAGGGTGCTTAATTGTTGCAAAAGGGGTCACACACACTATCACGTCCTGGAAGAAATACGTCAAATTACGAGTCACCTTGAATAAGTTTTATAAATGAAATCCTCTGTTTCTCTCGTCAGTGAGGCAAATTAAGAAAATTATAACATACACATAAGTATGATATTACTCATGTGTTCTCAAAGAGTTGGGCAGACGTGTTACTATAGTACACCCACACTTTACCCCCATGTAATGGGGGGAAAGCCTACACAAATTCAAACTCTGGATTGTTATTTAAATTCCTGATTAAGAAAATAATTAACTTATATTGTATTACCAGCTTCCGCCCGCGGCTTCGCTCGCGTGGAGGTCAGAAATGATTCCACGGAAACTTACTACCCGGATAAAAAGTATCCTTTGTGTTAGTCTAGGCTATAATCTATCTGTGTGCCAAATTTCATCCTAATCCGTTCAGCCGTTTTTGCGTGATTGAGCAACAAACATCGAAACATCTTCACAAACTTTCACATTTATAATATTAGTAGGATAGTGAGGGGCTTGTGGCTAAGTAATAACAGCCGCACGGGTCGATCAATTAGGTTAAGCTACGCTTGCCGCGGTTGGTCCGCGGATGGGTGACCATCTTTACATACCAAGACCCCTCCGTGCCTCGGAAAGCACGTTAAGCCGTTGGTCCTGGCTGTCATTTGTGGATCTTTGACAGTCGTTACGTGTCGTCAGAAGCCCGAAACTCGGACAAACAGTCTTACCAAGGGGCATCCTGTTACCCAGTAACTGGGTTGTGGAGTTCAGATAGGCAGTAGCTCCATGTAAAATACTGATATTCAGCTGCATCCGGTTAGACTGGAAGCCGACCCCAACGTAATTGGGAAAAGGCTAGGCAGATGATGATGAATATTAGTAAGATATCAGGGCCCTGAGACAAAACACATTTCTGTTAGCGTTCACGCCAAACGCTACACCAAAATGTACGGGAATGACATTACCTGCGGAAAGATTACGTCGTGTCCTTTGTTTTTTTTACTCATCGATTCGTGGTATTAGTAATTCATTCCGTTCTAGCCCGTCCCTTGCTGCCCTCTACCAGCGATGCCCTAAGCCGAGGTCCGTACCCCACAGGGGTGCCCTTGGCGAAATGTCACTCTAGTTTTAGGTTTGGCTGGAGGCCTTTATTTATTAAGGTAGTCACAGGCAATTACGGTTAAACGGCCGACAATCTCATAGGTTCAACTAGACGACTCCTTCTTCCCATGGGTGTCGTAGCAGGCGACTAAGGGACTTACTAGAGAATGGGCAGCAGCGTTCTCTATGCATTTGACCACCATACTGCGATCGCCAACCAGCCTGCCAAGCGTGGCGATTATGGCAAATCCTCCCTTTTCGGGGAGGCTTATGTCCAGCAGTGGACGTCTTTCGGCTGATATGATGATGATGATGATGATACCCATAGTAGGTACATCCACATTTTGCCAGTTATTTTGAAGTACTATGTAACAGGGGGCAACTGTATTGCCATCAAGCGGTCACATTTCAAGACTTCGGGCTGGTATTGAGAAATTCCAGATGGATAAACCCAATAACACGTTGTTCGACCCGGGAATTGAACCCAGGACCTCAGCTCAGCAGTAGCGCTTGCGACCACTAGACCAACGAGGCAATAAAAAAAAAGTTCGTGTTTTAATTCTGTATTGTCGAAAACAAAGTTTCCGAAGCAGAGTCGAAGTAAATTTTGTTGATAGTTGAGTATATTTTTCCGATTGAAATGTTCGAGAAGTAAAGATTGTTTGTTTTAGTTGCAAAACTCGATATTTAATGTTTATGAGACTTTTCCGATAAACTGTTGTTCGTTTTATTAGTTAGTTAGTGTTGCCAGGTATGAAACAATGAGTGTTGCTGGACACAAAGTATAAAAAAATGGAGTAATTGCGTAACACAGCAACATGACTGACTTTCATTTTGACAGATCAACAGCATTCATTGCGTTATTTATCTGGTTCATTATCTTAATTTTGACAGATCAACAGCATTCATTGCGTTATTTATCTGGTTCATTATCTTAATTTTGACAGATCAACAGCATTCATTGCGTTATTTATCTGGTTCATTATCTTCATTTTGACAGATCAACAGCATTCATTGCGTTATTTATGTGGTTCATTATCTTCATTTTGACGGTTCAACAGCATTCCTTGCGTTATTTCTGTGGTTCATCATCAACATTTTGACAGATCAACAGCATTCATTGCGTTATTTATGTGGTTCATTATCAACATTTCAGCTGAAGGACGTCCACTGCTAGACATAGGCCCCCAAGCACCAGTTCTGTGCTTCGACCAGTTATGTGCTTCTCGCGTCCAGCGGATCCCTGTGGCCTTCACCAGGTCATCGGTCAGGTTAGGTGGTTTGGCAGACAATTTTGAAGTAATGGATTGGCAATATCCTTTAAAATTATTCAGATAGTGATTAAAAGTGTGTTACGTAGGGTGCAGGTAATACAGCAATCAGGTATACAGGTTAAGTTGAGACGACATGAGTCGCTTAAAATACTATCCACAGCTACACAGGAGCCACAGTGCAGTGGTGCGAATTCCAGAGTGAAGACTAGAGAAGTGAGTTCAGGTATGGTTTGGTATGAGTGTATGTGTACCTAGTGTGTGTGAGACTTCGCTAGAGGCTTAACGATTGCTTCCTTGACCACACTTTATGACACAGGGTGGCAGGAACAAAGACTTGCAAACTGAAACCATGAATTTAACACATGATTCCGATTCATGATTTGAAGACCCCCAGGTCTTCGTAGAAATTTGACGTCAGTTACTTATAGGGTTTATTCCCGGGAAATCTCGTCCAGGGAATTTCGGGAAATCCGTTGTTCTCGTTTTCTACAAATTTAGATCGAGAATTCGAGAAATCACTTGTCTGACTGAAGTGCCTAGTTTGTGGCATTTCAAAGGATGCCATGCCGCCCCCGGCTAGATGCCAATTTATTAACCGCAAAGGTTATTGTCGATGTGTTGCTGATAAAATTGGAAAGTATTAACGACCCTTTTGGGTCTTAAATTAGTAGGTTTGCTTCATCCAGGTTTTGCCCGCGATGGCAACGATGTCGTCTGTCCATCTCGCCGCCGGACGACCGACAAAATGAATGAAGGACATAAGTATTTTTTTTTAAACCGAAAAATTACAAAAACAGTTTTACATGGATGTCCCTGCCAACCTGTATTATAAAAAAATAGATTAATGGTATGTTTCTATAGAGAGCTTAGCAATGTTGAAAAATGTGGACATGTTATACACCGTGACATTTTAGTCGTCTTACAAAGATGGTCCACTCAATGTATCCGACATAAAATATGTACCTCTAGGCTCGATTAAAAAATTGTTACCATTAACTAAAATAATAAGTACAAAGAATAATAAACAATGCTTTAGAAGTAGGAAACACCCTGTTGATAATGTTTACGTAACAAAGGGTAGAAGGTACCTATACCATTACATTCCATCATTCATTCCATCTCCTTAACAGGGTGTTTCAAACTACGTCATGCGTCTTAGTGAATTATATTTTAATTTTTTTATTATTATTAAGTTCAAAATTATTCTTATTTTTTTATTTAAATGTAGTAATTCATTGGATACAAGAAGTGGGCTGCCGTTGTAAGACCACTAAAATGTCACGGTGTATAACAAAAGTTAGTGTTTCTATTATAAAACATAATCTGCACGCATTCTAGACAAGATATCCCTTTTCACCAGACTAGCTGGAAAGTGGAAGATTTACTAACACAAATATTAAACCATTTCAAATAGAATGACGGAACCAAAGCCAATACGTCTGAGCCATAAGACAATGTTCCACCAACAAGCCAACAAACAAATGTTTGCCATGTCATTCCCACACACTCGCAGTATTTTCAACTTGTTACTTGGTTATAGATACTCGTGGCGAGGCGGCAAAGTGATCGGGAGTTGGGACCAACTTCCCCTCGGGTATTGGGGTATTGGTATTATATGGCTCTTATAAAACCCAAGCTCCTGACACTTGTGATGAGATCAATAGATGAATAACGAGGACGTTTAGAAGCTGTTTGACGATGCGATTGAAAGACGACATGGTGTACGTACCTTTGCAAAAAGCTTTGGAAGAATAGAAACTGTGATAAATTGTACTATCGTAGAGTTGGCCCTGCATGTTAGACTCACTTATCATTTTAATAATATAATGTTTATTGGATCAGTGTGTTATGTGATGTATGAATGTGTAGATCTGTCAGCTAGGAAATGGCGCCATCTAGTTTTAAAATATTGACCAGCAAAATGTTAAATATTTATTTTATCATTTATGCACACACATATAAACAGACAAGAAGAAAGGAACAGGAAAAACGTACAAAGGTAAAGCTTATTTCTACATAAATCTCTTCCAGCACACCTGCGATAGGAGAGAAGATAAAAAGAGATGTAGACAAAAAGTAATCCCTATCCCTATATTAATCCCTACCATCCTTACTTAATATTATAAATGCGAAAGTAACTGTCTGTTTGTCTCATTGTTACACTTTCACGCCTAAACCGCTGAACCGATCGTCATGCAATTTGGCAAAGATATAGCCTGAGATATGGAGAAGGATATAAGCTACTTTTCACGCGATAACCGCCATCCACACGAGCGGAGCCGTGGGCAAAAGCTAGTCTATACTAGTAATATTATAAAGAGGAAAGATTTTTTTGTTTAGTTTGTTTGCTCCAAATAGGCTCCCAAACTACAGGACCGATTTTAACCATTTTGTCACCAACAGAACGCTAAATTGTCAGGAAGTAACATAGGCTATAATTTATTTAAATAAAATAGAGATCGTTAAGAAAATTGCAATAATGTAACCTAAAGTAGCAAAATTTTGCTTATAAAATTCGCGTGCGCTGAGAAAACTATTGATGATACATAAAAAAAGGTTCTACATGATTAGAGTACTCATTATTATCTACAAAAAAGTCCGCGAGGACCTATATCTAACTATAACAAATAAAACAAAAAATTACAAATATTATAAACATGATGATAAGGAATTATGATGATGTATTTTTTTATGATGAATATTGACAAGACATGTAAAAGTGTCATAATAACCGACTTGATGGTCTTAGCTAAAACTGCGCACTTCTGCATGTTAAACGGGTTTTACAGAATTTTTATTCACATTGACATGGCATTGACGCAATGGGTAGGTTATACACAAATTGGTTGCCATCAGTGGGCTCGTTTATCAGCTAGTTATGATCATGGAAAGTCGTTAGATTAGTAAGTACGTGATTTCACTTAGTGAAACATGAAGATATTGTGTTGAGGTGCGGAATTCGTGATTTGGACGGACTCACCTTATTATAATTGTTGATCTATATCCAATATGCCATTCTTAATTATCCGATTATGGCGAAACAAAAAGGAGCGTTATGATTTTGATCGATTTGTTTATTTCTTCCCTCATAACTTCTAAACTACTTATCATAATTCGACAAATTAGGTATCGTTGGAAGCGTCTTGATTGTCCGCTAGGCTATGTGACGTCATATTAAATTGAATATGGCGGCCTATAGAGGACATGAATTAATTAATAAAAAAATCTGACAGCAAAACAATACATTCTAATAGTAGTAAGCGATTATAAGCTTTAGGGCAAAGTGGCATATGACTACGGCTTTCAGCTGAGAATATTTTCTGGTTTCATACTTTATAATATAAAACTTTATTTCGGGTGGCATAGACCCATAGAAACCTTAACCTAATACGAATTAGTGGCGAAAGTACCATATAACACGATTCCTACCGGCTTCCCTTCGGGGATTCGCATCGGCAACTCTACCGCTATTAAAAAATGGCACGTTAGCTTCGCACGGTTTGTGCATTTAGCCAGTGTCAAGTAATTTTTCTTTTTGATCAAGTAAATGGCCCGATATCGGAATCGGGCACGAATTTACAAAACAGTCATAGTCGTCTTTAGTCAGTCAAGTCAAAGTTATTGTAAAGCGGTAGTAACTTTACAACAACCTATTAGGAGTTTTTGGGGGAACACGAAAAGTCCACGTTAGTCACTTATTTTCACCTTCACTACATTTGTGCACGCACACGTAATCAAATTGCATAATTCGCTACCAAAATTATACAATTTTATTCGCTACTTCACTAAATTTCATGAAAATAAAAAGTCGTGCGACATGTTCCAACGCGATCCCGCCAAAAACTCATCCTTGAAATTGACAGTCAATGGACAATATTGTTGAAACTTTTTCTATCTGAATACGGGGCTTTTAGCTACTTTGTATGTGTCTATTTTAAGTATCTGTTTTTGTTCTATTTTTTGTAATGTACATTTTGTTTGTGCAGCATAAACATTTCTTTCTTCTTTCTAATTCACCATAATCAAACAACAAAAACGGTTATTTTTAGCTTTGAATAACAACAAAAAAGATGTTCTAAATTAACTCGGCGTCAAAACGTCATAATCGGGAACTAAAATTCATACAACAACGATCCCGTAATGATGTCATTTAGGTCACGTGGCACCGCTTGATATGGACGAGAGCAAGCCGCTATACAACGAGTTATGACAGAGACAGATAGAAAAATGCGTCAGCGAGAACGAGATGGAGGAATATTGCACATTTTATGTGGTTTTCAGTTGTTCAATTTCATTGTATTTAATTCTCTACATTCCTATGTTAATTTTAGAATGATAGTAAGTATTCTTTATTGATAAGTCAGTAAGTTATGCCGACTTCGCTTCGGCTTCTCTCTTTGAAACATTGACACCTCGCCGCTGATACACATTTATATAACAACAAGCTACAGGTTTACTTGCCGTGACTCGCCACACGGCACACCCACAGCACATTACCCACTGATTTTGAAAGGGACAGTGAAAACGTACAGCTTATAGAGCGTCATGATTTTTCAGTAGGCGGGGTTTTAGTTTTTGGACCTACTTTTTTTCAAGTAGTTAAAACATTCATACTTCTTTAATGGACAGTGATTTTATTTTATGGTTTTGTTTCACACTGTACCTACTTATCATATTTTCCTTCGTCTCCCCCTTAGTCTAATAGAAATCCATTTGTCACTAAGAGCTGGGGTAGGTAGGTACTTAGGTAGGTATATCGATTTATCTTTTAAACAAGCCCCGTGTATTTGCAGATAAGTTAGTTCTGAAGTGGAATATCTATTACCATCTTATGTAATGATGTGACAGGATTGTAGCTCGTTCTGTGACGATTTGTTAAAGAAAACCGTCTCGATGGTTGGCGTTCAGGGAAATGGGGAATACTGTAAACCAGTTGAACAGATATCGATCGTTCTGTTATTATGAATGCCAAAGTGAGAGTCGATCTCTGTCTGTTTGTTTAATGAACAAACGATTTTTTTTTATTGAATACTAGTTTCTGCCCGCAACTTCGTCCGCGTGTTATTTCTTGTTTAAACATAAAAGATTTCATACAGCATCTATTAGCTGATATTATTTCGTTTTCTCTTAGCGTTCTTTCAGATTTTGTTCCTTTTAACTTGTCTCCTTAGGGTCGTAGCGTGATGTTCAATATCCTATAACCTTCCGTAAGAATTGGGCTACAAAATGCAAAGGGAATTTTTCAAATCCAACTGGTAGTTTCAGAGATTACCCCCAACATACTAAGTATCTAACAAATTTTACTTGTTTACAATACTGGTATAGATAAGTATAATTATAATTTTGATTAACAATTAAACATTACTTTTTCCTAATTTAACAAAAATAATAAATAAAAAAGTAAGTTAAAAAACTAAAACCTCCTAAGACTCCTGAAATCATTCTCCAAAAAGCATGAAACAAGAAAATGTATTCATCTGAAAGCCGTGGTCGCTCATTGGTCAAATTATGATAAGTCGTTTGGAAGTTTTGATGCAGGAAGAGATAAACAATTGAACATACATACATACATACATACCTGTCAAAATCATATCCCTCCTTTTTGCTTCACCGTAGTCGAGTAGTGATCATCTAATCTAATGTTAATGAATGCCAGAGACGAGGTATTAATTTTGTAGAAAAAATTAGGTAGATTAAACTAGCCTTTACCACCGGCTTCGTTCTGCTTTAAGGGCAGAAAATTATCGCACGGGAACGTAGGTACACAGGCTAGCATACAAGCTATAAGCTATACATTTCCTGTATAAGCTGATCTAGCATTGTACAGGATTTCCGTACAATGAGAGATCAGCGAGCGAGCGAGCAATGTGTACTACCGGGATAAAAGTACCTTATTTGTTAATCCAGGTCATAATCTATCTGTGTACCAAATTTCAGCCAAATCCGTTCAGCCGGTTTTACGTGATTTAAGTAACAAACATCCAAACATACAAACTTTCATATTTATAACTAGCTTTTGCCAGCGGCTTCGCCTGCGTTAACCAATTTACACAAAACCTTAACAAATTGTACACTTTAATATTCACTCTGTGTATTAGTGAAAACCGCATGAAAATCCGTTCAGTAGTTTTTGAGTTTATCCCGAACAGACAGACAGACGCGACGGGGGATTTTGTTTTATAACATGTATTGATGAAGTAGAAAAAAGCTCCGCCAGGTTTTCAGAGCTAAGCCAATAAAAGCTGAAAGGTTGGAACTCGTGAAAAAAACATGATAGTGTAAATAAATAATGGTTTCGCGTGAAATATGTATTTAGTTTCCAATGGTGTAAATGTAAGACAGTAATAATAGGTACCGACCTAATAATAGGGACTAGCTCATTAATATTAATAAAGCCAATTTTAAAATGAAGTACCCACGTAAAGGTAGGATCCATTTTTTCTTTCGCCCCATCATTATTTTCATAAAATAATTTTATAATATTTATTCTTTCTTCCGGTCGATCAGGTTAACGTACCAAGACCCATGGCTTGTTGGTGCCGGCTGTCATTCGTAGATCTTTGAGCACCGCCGAGTCTTCGTGTCGGCGATCGACGGCGGCGATCTCTCGCGTCCGGCCCTGGTCCAGGCCATGGTACGGAGCGAGTGTGCATGGGTAGCCGTCACCTCCTTCTGCGAAGGTAATGCTCGCGAAGAGGGAGGCGGTGCACGTGAGGGAGTGGCAGTATATGCGCCCTCACGGCCTTAGTCGCTGCAGGAGACGCCCTGGGCGTCGAGAACCGCAGGCTGATTCCCGGCCACCGTAGGCGCGGGCTTGCGGACGGCGAGTTATGGGTAGCTCGCCATCCGGTAAGGACCAAGCTCGGGTCGACGGTGCGTTGTGTTCCACGCGCACCTCAAAGAGATGTCAGCATCAACTGGTGGGGTCCGCAAGAGCCGATGCCTGCCAGGGGCGCGGGTTATTCGAAAGAGATACCGCGGCCCCTGGCACACAGGCAACTGAGGGAATACGGGTGGGTTTTAGTCAGTAAAAGGCTGATACACCCTCCTGCTCCACCCAGAGCGGGAGAAGTTATTTGATGATTTCCCACCCTCAAAAGAAAAAACAACCCGTATTGCATTAAAATAAAAACGTGCCAATTGCTTACTACATATTTCAGAAGTTGTCAAAACAAGTTGACAAATACATTAACTTCGAGCGAGTCCCCTCTATTAGATGGAAAATAATATAAGAAGAGAGAATTAGCGAGTAAATTGGTGCGAATCAACTAATTTATTAAGCCTTCTAAATACGTTAGTAAAATATTGATTGAATAACTGAGCTTTCCTATACTTTTCCTTTCAAACATTAAAGTGACATAAACATGAAACTTGTTACCATTTGGCACCATTTCAAACCTGTAGATGCGCACGTCTTCAAGGCGTTGCGATCGGACTAACACTGAGCGATCATGTCATTACGCTATTGGCTATCTATTGTCACATTCTAGCATTGTCTTGTGTGTCGCGGATGCAGGACTCATGCTTTGTCCTGATTCTGTGTCTATGGGGGATAAACTTCAATAGTCATTGATGGATTGAACACAGAGATTTGGACTTAGTACGTTGATTGAGGACCCCTATAATTAGGCAGGTACTTCGATTCGTTTTTAGGGTTAGTAACAGAGTTCCGTTGGCACCCTTTTGGGACGGACACCAAAAGGGTGCCAATGGAACCCTATTATCTATTACTAAGTGTCCGCTTTCCGTCTGTCCATCCGTCGCTCTGTCAGCGGGCTGTGTCTCATGAACCATAAATACGTAGACAGTTAAAGTTTTCACAGGGTGTATATTTCTATTGCCGCAATAACAACAAATACCTTACACAAATAACATAAGGTAAATTAAAATTAAAGAAGATATCCGGACAAGAAACCTGTTTTTTTACCATGTGGTACGGAACCTCTCGTGAGCGAATTCAACTCGCACTAGGCCGGTTTTGTTTAAATATGTAGGTGTACCTACATCACACACTCGAGCATTTAATTCATTATTATACTTAAGTATTCAAATAAATCTAGCTAAGTAGCAGTGCATAAAATAATCTTGAATAGCTTAGCTACAAAAGGCGACGGTTGAACGAGAAATTAACGCAATAATTTAGATTATTAATATTTTACAGTATTATCTCTCTAGATAAGCCAGGCAGGAGACCGGCCTACGTTCTAAAATATTTAAACTCCTACGCTAAAACGTAACGAACTGTGATTAGGCCCGACTCTGACCTTTGTCTAAAGAACTTCACAACAACAATATCTCGGCGAAAACTTTGCAATAATGAACATTGTAAATAAATCTTATGGCGGCTGCCCGCGAAACGATACTAATCAAGACTAAAGAAAAGTACTTGGCAGAATAGCTCGGTGCCTCTGCCGCGTGGGGGATCGAGAAACGAGTTCTTTTTTTAAACTGAGTGCGCTCATTTTATTTAATCTGCGTAGGTATTATGAATGCAGCGCGAAAGTGTTTTATCAATGGTGCTAGTGTGATTAAATTATGGGTGATTTTGTTTTAGACGTTGAAAGGTTTACTGAAAAGCACTTTACCTTTAAAAATCAAGAGGCACAAGGGACTGAAAATACAAAATGTTGGCAGATAGCATAATTTTTATCTTGTTCTAAACACTTAATTTACGTTTTAAGTACCTATTTCTACTAATAAATTGTGCATTTAACGCTTTATGTAGTGATTACGGGAAGTATTTAAAAATGAAGTCATTCAGTTTGAACAAGGAAATCTTCACTTATTTCTTCCAAACAATATTTTATCACTTTTATTCAGACTTTTACTTCGCAGACACTTCGTAATCTCGTCAACTTTCTAACTTCCGTCCCTAATGTTTAAAAACACATTATTTCCTGACCCTGGATAAAATGTAATCTTCGGAGGATCAATATTGACGATTAGACACACGGTGCGGAATCATGGCCCTATGGCCCCCATGCTTGTGTCAGTGAACTCTATGCATCTATGGTGCACCACAGACAACACTTAGATGTAGGGGACAATGTCGAGGAGATATTTTGGATAGTTTTTGTTATGGGTATTCGGGTGCCCACAATTTAGGAGCTACTTGTAATCCGATTGAAGTGAAGACATTGGGACGTTTTAAATCCTTGTGTGTACCCCAGATTATACTGTCAGTCACTTCTTGACAAATTAAGTATTGTAATGTCTGGGAACTTCCTTTGTTAAAATAATTATGTATACCTATTAATGAACATAGGTGCGTGTAATGGCATCTTTACTTTCCATGAGCAACTGTAGGTAATGAGTACTGTACCTACTCAAATATCTCTCAATTACTAAACATCTGTTGCCGCCATTTAATATCGAATCTTCCAAATCGAACAGGTAGTCCCTACCCAGTCCTACCGTAATACATTATATTAGACGTACTCCTCGACATTACCTCGGAACAGTTACATTGGAATAGTCAATAAGTTAGTGTAAGTCTAGCTTTATGTGGCACACCAAATAAAGCTAAACTTACTGACTATTACAATAGAACTACACAGCAATACACTACACAGTACATATACTGTGTAGTGTATTGCAAGTGTACCAAATGAAAGCTTGTATAACTTATCAAACGCTGCTGCTGTTTCATTCATTTCTTTGTTGGGTCCCGCTCTGCGCCCTAATTTCGTAACGCACTACTAATAATAATCTGAATCGTTTTGAAGGATTTTGCTAATCCATTGCTTCATATGTTCGAAAAATTGGTGAGCTTAACAACGTAAATAACGCAATGAATGTTGTTGAACTGTCAAAATGAATGCCATTCCTACTGTTACTGTGTTACACAATTACGCCTCGGATTGCGCAAACCAAAAAGAAGGTATTATAAATGAAGCGTCTTTAAGTCCCTATTGATTGTTGTTGGCAACTTTTTTGACGGCAAAGTTGCATGAATTTGCAAAATTATTTGAATGATTAAATTAACATTTTAATCATTCTAAGCCGTCTTTGTCGATGTTGTTAGGCATCAATTTAAAATCCTTTCAACCAATAATTTTTTAATACGAAGGATGGGATTCTCAGTATCTCAGTGTATATTTAATTTGAAACAATATCCTTTACTTCAAGTTAAGCAATGTTGAATTAATTAATCTTTCATATAATAACATTTCGAGTTCGAAACTTTGTAAAAGGAAGCAATGCCATGTTGAAGAGTACCGACCTTTTAACTAGACGAAATGAAATTATATGAAAATAATGAGTCGTTCCTACCTTTCAAACTTTGGATAAACGTTTTAAAATGGAAGGAGAAACCTGATAGTCTTAGAATTTCTTAGAAAATCGGCGAAAGTTCCGAATTTAGGTTCAAATAAAATTTTCATGGTAATGGTGTCAGTACTCAATTCCCACTTACGGCCAAAAAAGCTATAATCCATCTCGTATGTCCACCCTACTTATGGTTCTATGGGGGTATCGATTATTCCCCGCGCCCGCACCCTCGCGCCGCCGCCGCCCTTCCCGTCCCCCTCGCAGATCTCACCTACGACTACTCGCCGACATTCCCACTTATTTCCAAACTTACTTGCGTAAAAACTAGTGTTGAAATTTTTTGTGAAGCAGAAACAGCTTTATAGTTTTTTTATCAGTCTAGCCTGCCATTCTGTATGACCGGAGGTATCGCGGTATTTAGGTTTTCATTAACTTTTGAATGCGGAATGTGGATGCAGCAAAAACTTAGTCGAGTTCGGTTAAGTGCCTGTGTGCAGCAATGATAATGTTCTCATTGTTCTAATCTAATCAATAGATATCCTTTTTTTGTTCATACCTACAGTCTAGAGTAAATATTGATCGGGTGTCTAAGAAGTAGGGCGTCATAATTTGATTAAAATTAACTTTATGGGCGCAGGTCAGATTACTAAATTAAAAAGGTTAAATATTATTAAAACGTAAGCATAAGTAGAAAAAACAAACGGCCCTTGAAAGATATATTCGGGTCGACTATGATACTCATAGATTAAAAAACAATTTGTATTCTTATTTTGAAATGGCCATAAATACAGGCGTGTCTATGACAAGGGTCGACACTCGTAGAGGCGTGCAGACAGAATGACATGCCACAGATAACATTTTTTTTGTTTGTTGGGTAACTCGCTGAAGTTCAAATTCATGAAAGAGATATGTAGGTCTAACTAGGTACGTACAGCTATGGTGTGGTTGAACTGTAAAATGCTTGGGCGTTTGATCATTCGTAATGATGCAGTTTTTAATTTTTTGCACCTAGCGTTTCTACATTGTAAAAAGATACGGAAACGAATTAAAAAAAATACGAATTTTGCATCACATAAGTATATATTTGGATTATTTATCAACATTACTAATTAATTAACATTAGATCAAACAAAAAAAGGCAATGGGCGTCGTTACTCACAGTAGGTACAGGAGCCCTTATACGGAACTCATGCTACTCTACAGCGCCCCTTTTGCTTCAAGGTTGCAACCAACCTTTTTTTGTTGATAGCCAGGGGGCGCACATTTGAAAAGAGTGTTCCAAAAACAAAATGGGTTTAAAAAAAGCTGAATAAAAAGATGTCAACACGTTCTTGTTTTTTTTATTAGTTACGTATTATACTTAACATGCTTCTGCATGGAGTGGCTTCATAATTATATTTACTGTAGTAAGTGGGATTTCAAATGAAACGAGTAAAATGTATGTAGTAGGTAGGTACCCTGCTATTCCTATTTCTTAACACCTAAGCATCAGCAGGTTATTCTGTGGTTCACAGAGTCACATATAAATTGAAATTATATGTGACTCTTTTCTGTAGGTACTTTTTACATGCCTCCCCATCCCACATACAAGATGCATGCAAGTTTAAAGTTTTAATGACACAAACAAAAAATTTAAACACTTTTAATCCGACTGCGAACTACGGAGAATAACGATGTTGATTTGGGGAAAGCATGGATAATCCACAGTTTACATTTTGTAATCGAATCTTTTAGTTTCTTGTAGAAAGCATATCATCATCATCATCTACCTGCCTTTTCCCAACTATGTTGGGGTTTTTTTTTTTTTTTTTTTCTGGGTGGGAAATCATCAAATAACTTCTCCCGCTCTGGGTGGAGCGGGAGGGCGTGTCAGACTTTTACTGACTAAAACCCACCCGTGTTCCCTCAGTTGCCTGTGTGCCAGGGGCGGCGGTATCTCTTTCGAACAACCCGCACCCCCGGCAGGCATCGGCCCTTGCGGGCCCCTCTGTTGCTGCTGACATCTCTTTGAGGCGCGCGTGGAACACAACGCGCCGTCGACCCGGGCTAGGTCCTTACCGGACAGCGAGGTACCCATTACTCGCCGTCCGCAAGCCCGTGCCTACGGTGGCCGGGAATCAGCCTGGGATTCCCGACGCCCAGGGCGTCTCCTGCGAAGGCCACGGCTGTGAGGGCGCATGTACTGCATCTCCCTCACGTGCGCCGCCTCCCTCTTTGCGAGCATAACTGCTTCGCTGAAGGAGGCGACTGCCAGCCATGCCCTCTCGCTCCGTACCATGGCCTGGACCAGGGTCGGACGCGAGAGATCGCCGCCGCCGATCACCTCCACGAGGACACGGCGTTGCTCCGCCCAAGCTGGGCAGACCTCCACCGTATGCTCCACCGTGTCCTCTGGGCGATCTTCGCAATGGAAACACCCGGGCGTTTCCTCCCGCCCTATCCGAAACAGGAACCTCCCGAAACAGCCATGTCCGGTGAGGACCTGTGTCAGGCGGAAGGTGAGGACGCCATGCCGCCTCTCAAGCCACTCCTCAAAGAGGGGACTTACCGCCGCAATCGCGGCGTGCCCAAACTATGTTGGGGTTGGCTTCCAATCTAACTGGATGCAGCTGAATTCCCGTATTTTACATGGAGTGACTGCATGCAAGCAGAAAGCATAAACAAAAATAAATACATAAACTTGCATTCATAATCGTATTCAGTAACTTGGCAGTTGAAGGGTTACCAGATTATGACAAAAAAATCTAGTGGTGTACGAATGAATGAAATTGAATGAACTTAAAATAATAAAAATACATACTTACATGCAAAAAAAATAACTTGCCTTAAAAACATGATAATTATGCACTATTAAAAATAGTAGAATTTGTTATATATTCTTATATTCCACATGTTACAAACGATTTTTTTAAGTTTTATAACGAAATTAAAATTAAACCACTTTTATCATTCGTTCTTTACGCAAAATCGTTCACTACCCTAACACTTATTAGTTTTAGTATGGCAACATTATTTTTCTTTGAAATGTCAAGTTACCGAATACGAATATGAGTCCAAGTACCTCTAGTAATAAAAATAAATAAAGCTCGATTAAGAGGAATCTAGTCGCGGGCTCGTACTCACTGGTGGGCCTGCCTAAAATGCACGCTGTCGCACCAGGCATCGTGTCCAACAGAGGCAGTATCAATGATTAGCACTTAGACGCTAGTCTACACGCACAACGTTATTGAGTGAGATGCACGATCATTTATAGTAAAACAGGCGTGTAAAAAATTAAGAAACGTCCTTCAGAAGATCGGGTTTTATGAAAAAACCACTGCATAAATCAACGACCAATAAAGTTTATTGAACTTTTCGATGTTTGAGCTTTGTCGGTACCTACTTAGTTTTGGAGATTTTACACTTATTTTCTTTACTTAAACACGCCCAAATTTAGGTTAAATTAGCAAGAAAAACGGAACTTTGTTGGCTCCTAACTTTTTTTAAAATTATATTATTATGTTTCGTTACAGACAATATTAATAATGAGACAAACGCATACCATGTTTAATTTTTGATATACATTGTCGAATAGTGGAGTAATACACTCCTGAAGTTTGTATGGAAAAAATGTCGACTAGATTCACCTTAAGTATATTTAAGTAGGTAAATCAATCATTCATAACTTGTTTACGTTCAAGTTTAAGACCAATTAACTTTCAACATACCAGTAATATTAGATATCTCTCGCTATTGTCCTGTGTCCTAATTAGTTGTAATTATGAAACGATGTGGATGGCCCTAAACTTTGTAGCCCTCGCTCGGACTGGGCCATCAAGTTGACATTGCAACAAAGCGACCGCAATGAAATAATAAATTGTGGAAGGAAATTAAATAAAGCGGGTACTGTAATGAAATATTCTGTCCTAGGTTTATGATATAGGACCCGCCTGTTCACACGGGTGCAATGGCGACTTGTCAAAACATAGAGATTCCCATGCTATAGCTTAACTAAATATTAATGTTTTATTATCTAGATAATACACATAAACCCGCATAAAAAGTCATATGAATTTGTGAAATGTGTGACTACACAGACAGACGAAACGCGATTTTGTTTTATACTAAGCTATTGCGAGGCGTCCTTGTTAAGTCGCCATTGCACCCGTGCAATGCAGTTGGGTGCAATGGCGACTTAACAAAACATTGAGATTTCCATGCTAAATATTAGCTAGCAAATAACCTTTTGGAACAAATGCTCTATGTGATGGTGAAAACCGCATCAAAATCCATTGAGTAGTTTAGAAGAGCTAAGCGGTCACACAGATAAACATTGTTTTATACTATGTATCATTGTACCTATTATAAATGTAAAACAAGGTACATTTTGTTTGTTTGTTATGCTTCCACGCTAAAACAGCTGAACGGATTTGAATAAAAGTTTGCGCATGAGTAGACCATTACCTGGAAGAGTACATAGGCAGACTTACAATCAATGTAAAACACAATCATGTCTGCAATAACTTATAGTAAAAAAGTACAAGAACTTTAACCGTGATCAATTTCAACAAAGCCATCCATTGCATTGATTTACTGATCAATTGCTGAATTGCCGAAATAAAAAACTATTGTGACTTCGAGAGGGTGTAGCGTGTAGGGTGCCAAATATCGGGAGCTTTGGGCTCATGTGAAAATATTTTAGAAGAAAGATTTCACATCAATGTTAGGTAGATGCAATTTTACTGGCGCTCTATTAGGTACGGAGTGATCTTCATTATGCTTCTGCCAGGCGTAGTTACAAGATGTCATTAAGTTCAATTTTGACTGTACTTAGAAAGAAAGAAAAGTATTTATTGTGACTCGCACAGGAAGATCACATACTAAACGAAATACACAATCGTATAAAAATGATAAAAATCAAATTTCTTGGAAGTAAAAAAAAAAAAAAAAAAACAACTAGGTACAATTATTACGAGGTACGAGGTCCGAGGTATGGTACACACGGCAACACATCAAGCTATACATTTCAAGTTTACGCTGATCTCGCAATGTACGGAAATCCCATACAATGCGAGATCAGCTTATACTGGAAATGTATAGCTTGATGTATAGCCGTGCGTACAAGGCAATTTTTTTTGTAGCCATTAATGCCCCACAGCTGGGCAGATTCCGCCCTATTCTCTTTTCACCTATCTCTCTGTCTGCAGCTGTACGAGACCACAGTTAAGTATATTAATTAAGTAGTGTGTTAGTATTAGCAGACAGGGGGAAGCTGTTATGCCTTACAATATAATTACCATCAAAATCTTTTTGCCTCATCCCTTATAAGTCATGTAAATAGTATACGTTTGGTCAACAGGACCTCATAAAAAACATAACAATTTATTGGCTTGAATACCACGATAAATACCCCCGTTGGGTCTGTTGCTTCTAATAGTTCTAATTCCAATGCACCTAGCACGCCCAATACGTTTAATACACATTAATGTAGGTTTGGTATAAAAACAGCCCTGCCTCTGACCATTGCCTTACTGTATAGACATGGACTCCCCGACTGTAAGTCTCTAAGCATCTCCCAAATCGTTTTCTCCACGTAAAATAATAGTTTAAAAAACTAAAAACGGGCTTTAAAAACCAAACTAAAAAGTAGAAAATAATTTAATTCTATTAGAAGCGTGGAGTGCTTTTTGAGGTATTTTTATAATCAATTAATATCAAGCAGCCTACGCTTTTTAATAGAATTAAATTATTTTCTACTTTTTAGTTTGGTTTTTAAAGTGTCTTTTTTTAGTTTTTTAAAGTATTATTTATTTTCTATTTTTTAGTTCTGCTAACTACAAAACCGTGTTTTGCTTTGTTTTTTTTCTATTTGCATTTTTGAAATTATTGAATTGTCATCGGTCCTCGATAATCCTACAAAGTTTAAATGAAATCTGACCGTTTAAAGTGGGTCAAAATCGCACCCAGAGGAGTCGGTTACAAACACACAAACAAACATACATACAGGTGAAGCTAATATAAAGCGTGTAAAAACGTCGATCGACATCATCATCGCACGAGTACCAATCCAATCCCCCAAAACAGACACATGGGTACATAATATCGACATCATCTGTGTGACAATCCACGCGGTATATCCGTATGCAAAACGTGCTCATGTCAAAGGTATATTTTTATTGGATTCGGGTGTAATATAAAAACATCAAGGGCGAACTTAATAATGTTGAGGTTGAAAGTGTGGCATGTACGTATGTATATAGGTAAGTACTTGTGTGAGCTATATGTAGCTATGTATTACTAGTAAGTACACTGCGACCGGGATCTTTCGGTGTCCAATTACGTTGACAGGGAGCTGTTTTGGTAAACATTTGTGCAGTTATTTTGTGAAACGTCATTTGAAATGTCAAAAAAAAACAAGATGTCGGCTTTAGTTCCGATTTTGGCCACGCGCCGAAATAGGTAACCTTCTAGCTCGTGGCTAAGTAATAACAGCCGTACGGGTCGAACGGTCAGGTTAAGCTATGCTTGCCGCGGTGGGTCCGTGGATTGGTGACCATTTTTACATACCGAAAACCCTCTGTGCCTCGGAATGCACGTTAAGCCGTTGCTCCCGGCTGCGTTTGTAAATCTTTGACAGTCGTTACTTAGTTTGAAGCCCGAAAGTCTGGCAACCAGTCATATCACAGGGTATTGTATTACCCAGTAACTAGGCTGTGGAGGTCAGATAGGCAGTCGCTCTATGTAATATTTAGCTGCATCCGGTTAGACTTGAAGCCAACCTCAATACAGTTGGGAAATGGCTAGGCAGGCATAGCGCTATAATATCATTATGTAGGTATGTCAGACGTAGTTACGTAATAGTTAGGAACATGAGCGTCAATAAGCTTGACTGTTACGACCAGTACATGTATTCATAATATATGTAACCGTGTGTGGACATACATTATTTTGTTGTTGATGGTGGTGCCATAACTGTGCAAAGTAATAATTTTGAACTAGTTTTCGAGACGCGTCGCTATGCCTATTGCGATGATAAATTCATTACTATTCAATTATTATTTGAGCTCTGAAAACTAAATTTATACAACAATAGTTTGTAACAGTAAATATCCTACTACACTATTATGTTTGTGAAAATTTGGATGTTTATTACTCAATAATGCAAAAACGGCGAAACGGATTGGGATGAAATTTGGCACAAAGATAGTTTATAACCTGGATTAATACACAGGATACTTTTTATGACGCTAGTACACTAACGTGGGACTCCACGCGGGCCGCTGGCTAAAGCTACTTAGTAGGTAGTAGTGCAATAATAAGGGCCTAACCGGATACACAAATTAAATGCAAAACTTTATAGGAACGCCACGCTCTGCTACGTTATAAGTTATAACTTCGTAAGTCTCTGCGAAAGTTCTTTGTTCGTATTTCGTAGACAAATCGTATTAAAATTCTACATCAAACATTTCTATTACATATGCAAGAATTTAACACAAAAAAAAAAACATAAGTGGTTAGCTAGGCCTCCATTAAAATGTTGTTCTCAAAATTCTTTTGTACTAATTACAAAGGCGTAAAACGTTAACGACGGCCCATCAAAGCGTGTTACCGAAAGAGTGTGCTTTATCAATTATGTACAAAAAAATATCACTATGAAAATTCTTATAAAGCGGAGCGACGGAACATATTTTATTTCGTGCGAAACGCTCGGGAGTCCTCGTTCTCGCGAAATGTTCGACTTGTCAGCTCGGCGGTCGGTCAACCAGTCTGCTTACCCTTCGCCCCGCTAGTTCCACAACTCCCAACATAAAACGACCTTCCCTTCCTTTCTTAGTTTAGATAAAACCACGCTAAATGGGGTAAAGGCAACCAAATTCGGGGATCTATTTAATGTGGCCGTGGAAACAACCCACCGTAAGATTTTACGAAAATTAACTTTAAGGGGCACTTCAATCTAAACCTTTAGAAGATTAGGGTTTTCACATAAGCGTATACATTAGGCGCCTTATGGTCATTCGTGTGGTTTCACTAGTCTTTGTTACAGTATAGGGATATTCAATCAAATGGAATAGAGTTCGTTCCAGTCAAATATGATATGATGGCATTGTTGGATTTTGAAACGGTGCGATTTTCAATTATTATTTCAATATGATTCCGGAATTCTGTGTCAAAGTGTTATATTTCACGTTTCAATGGAGAGATGAGTAGGTATTTATGTACATTGGGAATGTTAATGCGGTCGGTGTTAATTTTGAAAAGGTATATTTTGATGACTGCTAATTTTAGGTACCTACTTAATAGTTTAAACATGTTTTCGATCAATTTTTAGCATTGAATGGTTTGTTCATCGTAATTCCCTCGATTCCTTGTATTCCTGTACGATGTCGATAAAGCACAATTCTTGTTATAAGTATTCTATTGTTGACTAGCGCGCCTGTCAAAAATCTTTATCCAACCGTTCCTGAGCTCGAACCAACAGACAAAGGAATTTAAAAACAGCTGTTTTCGCTTTATTTCCTTACAGTTATCTAAAAAAAGGAAGTGTACTTGGGCACTTTTGGGTATACAATAGATATATTTTTTACACATAGGCTAGTCGTTTTATTGTGATTGTCAGTGACCATCCTTTCGATCCTAAGAAAAAAAAAATCTTTGGTTGACGTTACCAAAGAACTTCTCTTTTGTTCCTTAAATTCCGCGTTCAAATTCTAATTTATTTATTTGAGAAGATCGCAAACAGGTTATTCCAAAGAGAATAAAACACCATGATTTTATTGTCTTTGGCATAACCTAACCCCCGGGTGTTTATTCTATGTTGAAAGAGGGGCAATATCGTACTAATTGTTACCTTATGATTATGATTATTACTGTCGAAATTATGACACGTTACGGATCGCAAGTCACTTTGTCAAGGGGAAACTAATGGTTACGCAAAAAAGGTAAGTATAATTGTTTATCCACCCCAATACCATACAATTAGAAAGGGGGAAGGGTTAGTTTCGGGCTAAACGGTACGTTCGGCGCAACTTGTCACTCACTATATAATCACTAGATGTCGCAACTTTGTCCACTTTTTATTCGGCATAATACTTGTCTTGCCTTGCGAGTAGAATACGGAATTTCGAAGCACAAAATATCGATAAATGCTAATACGATGCTACAAAATTGCGATGCACGTTACTGCGTAAGACCGTGTCTGCGAAGCCACTTACACTTCGATGTACGTTACCGCGATAGATCTTCATTGCGATACTACTTACTTGACTTCGATGCACGTTACCGCGAAAGGTTTTCAATGCGATACTACTTCGATGCAAGTTACCGCGAAAAATCATTTCCACGGATTTTTCGCGGTAATGTGCATCGAGTCAAGTAGTATCGTTACCGCGAAAAATCCTTAGAAATGATGTATTGTACTCATGATTGCATTGAAATTCATTTATAGATTGACATAGCTACCTACAATGTAGCTTGCGAATTTTCTGTAGATTGAATTACCTAATTAAATAATCCTACTATTATTATAAAAGTGAAAGTTTGTATATTTAGATGATTGTTACTCAATCACGCTAAAACGGCTGAACGAATGTGGATGAAATTTGGCACACAGATAGGTTAAAAACCTGGATTAGCATATAGGATACTTTTCATCCCGGTGGTACGTTCCCGTGGGATAATTTCCCACCTCCACGAAGGTGAAGCCGCTGGCAATAGCTAGTTAAAACATATTTGGGAAAAGGCTAGGCAGATAATGATGATGCTAGGGGACTGACATTATTCTGCCGTCCTTTAACTAGAAAGGCGTTAACCCTCGCTTGGTCAATTTTTACTTTTTAGTAGAATCTAAGAGAGTTCTAAATTCTCTATATTTCTGTCTAACAAAAATTTTTACAATACAAATAGTTCCGAAGATATGAAAAGTTTTTAGGCCATTAAGTAACATAATTTTGGATGCTTCCATCACTTGAAAGCGTCTAGCCCACACTTCTTAGCTAAATGTACATTAAAATACTTTAACTGCCGGATAAAAGGATTATTATCTAGTATCAATTGATGTGTCCTACAATCAGTAACGTAAGTATCACAGTTTTCAAGAAATAACTGACAATTTTTTCTCGGAAACAACTTTTAGGTCTTAACGCCGTTCTAGTTAAAGGACGGCAGTATTGACTCAACTCCAAGCTCACCTAAGTTATCAGGGTGATATTTCTACAGAATATACCAACTTCTTTATATTTCACCGAAATAAGGGCGAGTTAGTAGGCAGTTGTTTAATATCGAGTAGGATTGATCGTTTAAGGCCGAAACCGGAGTAATCCGGTGACCTTTAGACAAGTGGTCGGCAAAAAAATATGGGCTTACTTTCGTTTTCAAAAGCCCACCATTACTTTTTGTTGTAGGTACTTACATTGTTTTTTTTTTAAGGTGTGTTGTATTTAGTGGTGGTTGGAGCACCTGTTTAGTGAATTTATGTAATTTGTGGAAATAAGGATAGGTTGAGTTAAAAGATTTGATGGATGTTCGTTCTATGATTGGTTACATAATCAGCTTAAAATGTTCCCACTGCTGGGTCACAGGCCTCCTCTCTGTGAGAGGGAGTGCTCCGTAATCTACCACGCAGGCTCAGTACGGGTTGGTAGATGTCACATATCTTCGATTTTTTTTTTAGGACATGCTGGTTTCCTCGCGATGTTTTCCTTCAACGTTTTGAGAGCATGATGGGTTAAGGACTAAATTTAACTACAGGAGTTGTGTTTCACTACGATTTAAACTTTACAGAATTAATAAAAACGAAGGTAGGTATGGTAGGTAGCCTAAGGACACTGTCTGAATTTACGGTTCGATAAAGTAATTCTTTAGACGTCCAACCAATCTCTTTGTTTTAAGATAATAACACAAAAAAAATCGTTGAACTTTTTTAACTTGTTGAAAACAGGTTCAAGGTTTAATTTTTCAGGATTATTCGTAATACCGTGTTATTGGAGCTTTTATAAGGTACTATGATGGTTATAATTAGCAGTTATTTAATCCGCAATTAGGGCAAGATTTTGTAAAAAGATTGAAGGACCAGAATTTCAATATTCATCGGTAGAGGTCGTTCACTATAAAACTGCATGGGGCTTCCACAAAAATTCTACAGAAACATCTAAAAAGTGTATGCAACATACAGTAGATGGGTGAGCAGTTTTGTAGAAAATTGATTCTACTTATAAAATTCCTGGGGCTGAAAGTGCACAACTCCTATCAAATCAAATCAAATCAAATCAAATCAAAATATTTTATTTCACATAAACCTGCAAGGGCACTTATGAAACGTCAGAAGCTAGGTGCACGGTTCCAATTTGTCGCTTCCTATGGAGAAGAGCCGGCAAGAAACTCCACGGTTACTCTTTTAAAAATAATTGGGTTTTACAATGTTTTCAAATTACAGTGATAATAGGTATGGGAGGACAGTGCAGGCCTGTCAATAAGTACCAAGTACTTAGAGGACTATCACAGACGAGTTCAGACGACTCTTCAAAGCCGTCAAGTTTCGGGCGAGTAAATTAGTACGAATAAAATAGTTGATTCGCACTTATATACTCACCCGAAACGAGCAAATCGACACTTGTAAATAATAGATTATCTGTAAGCGATTCGCACGCAGTTAATTTATTTGCGGGCGAATCGACAATTCCAGAAATATAAATTAACTTTGTGCTAGTTTCCCACAAAAAAACAGTAAATAATCGACTAATAAACCGTTTCTATACGTTTTTTTTTTTTTTTTTTTTTTTGTCTTGTTTTTTGTTTCACTTTTTGGGTTTTGTTTTGTTGTAGGTTAAGTATGTTTGTGTTTTATTTTTAAACAGTGTCTGCGATTGGATACGGACACTGTCTTTTTGTTGAGGTTATTCGCATAAAGGGGTTACCTTTCCTTGTTAGCCGCATAAGTTTTTGTACAGTTGTACAGTACGCGTGTCCGCCCCCCACGTAGCCAGGTGCTCAGCTTGGACGTAAGGTAGGATTTTAGGGGGCTTTCTATACACGTTTGGTTCGAGTCAATGGTGACATTGACGCGCTTGGATTGTATGGAAAGTGTTGACGGTCCCAACTCTAGCTTCGCCGAGGCGCCTCCGTGGTCTATGGTAAATTTAAACGTTTGAGTTTCGAACACTCTCGATACAGAAGAAATGGGGGGAAAGTGCGGGCGCTACACACAGCTACACTATATAATGCTTAGTATCGACTACCGATTGCAGGTTACGGGTGTATGGCGCGTTTTCACATCGTTGCGTTTATCTTATTGGTAAACGCGCGTCAAATGTTTGCCCTGTGTGCTTGCGATATTCCATTGGAAGGACTTATTTATTGATTAGTCGGGTTAATTTTACACCTTATTTCTGATCTAAATATGGTGTTATACGTCGAAAATACAGAAAGACTTGTAAAAATTTACATTGATTGACGATGCATGTCAAGAAAATATGAATAAACGACACGGGACCGAATAAAGGTTTTCGTGAAAAATAACTTTTCTCCGCATAATGAGCAGAATTTTGACTATACTCTATACTTACTCTTTTGTTAATAATCGAATTTAATATTTTCTTTCAAATGTACGTAAGTATAGCGATAACGTAACACCACGCCTTGTTTCTCCGAAAGATTGGGCAGAGGTGTAGTTATAGTAAGTACACACACATTTTGGCCAGTTATGTTGAAGTCCAATGTTATAGGAAGGGAGCTTACTGCCAACCCGAGCACGAAGCCAGACTCCGGGCTGCTACGGTGAAAGTCTAGATTAAAAACAACTAACATAGTGCAAAACAGTACGCACAGTGTGTAATATGGGCTCATTAGTCGACTCGCACGAAGTATGTTTTCCTACAATTGTCGATTCGCCCACAAATAAATTTAACTTGAAAGACGATTCGCCCGGTACTAGCGACTTAATTCGTGCGAGTCGACTATTAAACCGCAATATTACTTCAACGAAATCGCATTAAACAATAAGAACTCGGCCTTAACCATTAAAGCAGGATATTCGGTTATAATAAAGTACGCAACCTTATGGGGTATGTGCACCTGTCCTCATATCTAGGGTGGTGGGGCGAGTTATTGTCCCATCTGGCGCGAGGGTGCCGGGGAATAACAAACACTATGGAGCTTACCGCCGCGCCACGGCGAGCGCGCCGGAGGTACCCATTGATATTAACGTATTTTTGGGGACTATGGCCTATTTGTTTTTGAATTGTCCGGAAATTGTAGATTCTATCTTGTTCTTTTTTTCGGCATGAACTGAAACCTATCACAGATGAATATAAATATACTTTACTATTCTTTGTTGATATATTTCCAATTCTATTTAAGAGTGACCGCACACAACGTCCGGATAGCTATAATATATCTACATAAACAATATGTACATGATCTTAACATAATAAACGCGAGACCTCATACGGGGTGTATGAGGTCTTGCGTATACTATGTTACATATTGTTTGAGTACAATTACAGTAAGCATATTACAATGACCATAACTATTTTTTCTAAAGCTAACTTAATTATTAAGAAAATTTTGTGGACCCTAGCATTACTTTATACATTTAAAATTGAGTCTAAATAATATTAAAAGGCAATATACAGGATAAGTTTTTATCCAGTGTACAAACTGTAACCATGAATTCAGCATATTATTCTAGACTAGCGGAGAAATTTTAAGTCGGTTTTACAAAAAAAAAAAAAGAAATCAGCAGTTTCATAGAAAAGTGCAGTACCTACTCGGTCAAAATGTATTTAACAGCTGATTTCTTTTTTGGATAACCTATGAAAAATTTCTGCACTGGGGGTCTAGAATGATATGCTGAATTCATGGTAACAATTTGCGCACTGGATAAAAACTTATCCTGTATATGACCTCATCGTATCCGATTGGGGTAGCTTGCTACATAATATGTATTACTAGCTTTAGCTAGTGGCTTCGCGTGTAGGTATACCAGAGATTAACCCACGGGAACGTAATACCAGGATACTAAGTATCCTATGTGTTAATTCAGAATATCTACTATCTATGTGCCAAATGTAATCCAACTCCATTTGGCTGGTTTTGCATGATTGAGTAAAAATATCCAAACTTTTACATTTGTCCCTGAACTCCTTTTGTTGGGCCGGTTTTGATGATTTATTTTTGTTTGAGTGGATTCCTGGATGGTTTAGATTCACAATTGGACCCAGTGCCACAGGGTCCAATTGTGATGACAACGTCTGTCGGCTCCGGTAGTATCCTACTAATATTATGAATGAGAAAGTTTGTATGATTCTCATGTTTGGATGTTTTGTTGCTCAGTCACGCAACAACGGTTGAACGGATTTGAATGAAATTTGGCAAACAGATAGTTTGTAACCTGGAATAAAACAGGATATATTTTATCTCGGTAGTACGTTCCTATGGGATAACTATCGACCTCTAAAACATGTTGCATTACCACAATTAGTGCAACAACTTATTGTTGGTCTTTTGCAGCAAATTAATATTTTTATATTTTTATGTAGGTGTATGTATGAAGTTTCATGGATCCGAAATAACTTTTCTGAAATGTTTTATTATCCTCACCTTTGACAGTTTAGTTTAAATCAGTTACCAAAAATGGGCCTTTATCAGCGTAGTAATATGTAACTTAATTTTGAATAATACCTTTAAAATGTTGAATAAAATTTAATTATAAAGGCCGTTTCTAAAAATCATTTAAAATTGTGCATGGTTGTTTAAATTTAATTAACCAACAGTGAATAGCAAGCTTTAAAACGAGCTGTTGAAAGGTCTTCAGTTTTCGCAAAAAGCTTTGCTCATATTCGCCATTTAAAAACAAGGACTTATGATATGGTACACTTCCACAAGGAAGTGTACCATACCATAAGTCCTTTTAAACAACTAAAAACCTATTCCTTTGCTATACCGAGTGGCGAAATAAATAAACTTGACTCTCTCAAATCTTAATGATTTTTAACCGACTTCAAAAAGAAGGAGGTTATCAATTCGACATGTTTATATATATATTTTTTGTTTTAAGTATGTTCGGGCATAACTCGTATAGATCTGATAATGCGTTTCGGAGACACACAGCGGAACTCTTCAAAAAATGACAGCAATTCAACCGCGATTGCTGCTATCGCATAAATATGCATCGTTTTGACCCCAAGGATGATGAAATTTCGAATTGGTGTGGAGTAGGTACTGTAACTAAAAAGTGAAAAATAAAAACTTAAAAAAAAAAACTGTCTTCCGGAAAAACACTACAAAGTGAAAATAACTTTAATTTCGGAAGGCGGTAACAAATAATGAAAATCAGTTAATTTCGAGAGTTGTAATTTATTTTGTTATTTTTTTAATCATTGGTCATTATTCTGTTATTTTTAACGATTAATCGATTTAAATTCAACTAAATGGTAATTTTAATTAAAATCGGGTAACACCGAATGCAGTTGCGTCTGTCATGGCGGTTTTTCCTGAAAAACGGTCGAATGAAAATATTTTCTGCAAACTTCTGTTAGCAGATCATTTTTCCATAATTACAATTTTAAAACTGATTTAGGCACACAGTGATGAACTCCATAGTTCCTTATACTTTTCCGGAATAGTTCTGCCGACCAGTCATGAAAAAAAAAAAAAAAAATGTTACCGGCTACAAGAAAAAGAAAATCATTTTGTTAAAAGAGGCGCCTGGTAAATTTGTAGCTTTTCGTAGATTCTATGGACTAAGGCCAAGACCCCCCGGGCACAGAAAAATGGTTGTGGTGGTGGTGGACAGATGGATAAAAAAAAAATTGAGTACCACTCAGGAGCGGGAACTCTACGGTTTCTGATGCAACATTAAAAGACCCATCCAAAAACATGCAAAAGATTCCCAACACTCTGAATCAGGTATTAGCAGAGCATGGCTAAAGATCTAAGATAGTTGTGATTTTAATCTATAGTTAATAAAAATGGATCAACGAATGAAAAACATGCTAACAAATCCCAGAACTCTGACTTAGGAGTTTAGATCAGAGATATACAAAGACGGATTTAAAAAAAAATTGTATAGCACTCAGGAGCACTTCACGGTTTCTGATACAACTTCGAGCACTGGCCGCCAGCACTAGCCACCAGCACTAGCCGCCAGCACTAGCCGCCAGCACGCCAGCACGGGCCCGCAGCACTAGCCGCCAGCACGCCAGCACGGGCCCGCAGCACTAGCCGCCAGCACGCCAGCACGGGGCCGCAGCACTAGCCGCCAGCGATGGCTCGCAGCACTAGCTACCAGCACTGGCCCGCAACACTCGCCGAGCACCTGCCCGAGCACTTGCCCGAGCACTTGCACGAGCACTTGCCGCCAGCACTTGCCCGAGCACTTGCCCGAGCACTTGCCGCCAGCACTTGCCCGAGCACTTGCCCGAGCACTTGCTCGAGCACTTGCCCGAGCACTTGCCCGAGCACTTGCCCGAGCACTTGCCCCAGCACTTGCCCGAGCACTTGCCCGAGCACTTGCCCGAGCACTGGCCCGAGAACTTGCACGAGCACTTGCCCGAGCACTTGCCCGAGCACTTGCCCGAGCACTGGGCCGAGCACTTGCACGAGCACTTGCCCGAGAACTTGCCCGAGCACTTGCCCGAGCACTTGCCCGAGCACTTGCCCGAGCACTTGCCCGAGCACTTGCCCGAGCACTTGCACGAACACTTGCCCGAGCACTTGCCCGAGCACTGGCCCGAGCACTGGCCCGAGCACTTGCCCGAGCACTGGCCCGAGCACTTGCCCGAGCACTTGCCCGAGCACTTGCACGAACACTTGCCCGAGCACTTGCCCGAGCACTTGCCCGAGCACTTGCCCGAGCACTTGCCCGAGCACTTGCACGAGCACTTGCCCGAGCACTTGCCCGAGCACTTGCACGAACACTTGCCCGAGCACTTGCCCGAGCACTTGCCCGAGCACTGGGCCGAGCACTTGCCCGTGCACTTGCCCGAGCACTTGCCCGAGCACTGGCCCGAGCACTTGCCCGAGCACTTGCCGCCAGCACTTGCCCGAGCACTTGCCCGAGCACTTGCCCGAGCACTTGCCCGAGCACTGGCCCGAGCACTTGCCCGAGCACTGGCCCGAGCACTTGCCCGAGCACTGGCCCGAGCACTTGCCCGAGCACTTGCCCGAGCACTTGCACGAGCACTTGCCCGAGCACTTGCCCGAGCACTTGCCAGAGCACTTGCCGCCAGCACTGGACCGAGCACTTGCCCGAGCACTTGCTCGAACACTTGCCCGAGCACTTGCCCGAGCACTTGCCCGAGCACTTGCCCGAGCACTTGCCCGAGCACTTGCCCGAGCACTTGCACGAGCACTTGCCCGAGCACTTGCCCGAGCACTTGCCAGAGCACTTGCCGCCAGCACTGGACCGAGCACTTGCCCGAGCACTTGCTCGAACACTTGCCCGAGCACTTGCCCGAGCACTTGCCCGAGCACTGGCCCGAGCACTTGCCCGAGCACTTGCCCGAGCACTTGCCCGAGCACTTGCCCGAGCACTTGCACGAACACTTGCCCGAGCACTTGCCCGAGCACTTGCCCGAGCACTTGCACGAGCACTTGCCCGAGCACTTGCCCGAGCACTTGCCCGAGCACTGGCCCGAGCACTTGCCCGAGCACTTGCCCGAGCACTTGCCCGAGCACTTGCACGAACACTTGCCCGAGCACTTGCCCGAGCACTTGCCCGAGCACTTGCCCGAGCACTTGCCCGAGCACTTGCACGAACACTTGCCCGAGCACTTGCCCGAGCACTTGCCCGAGCACTTGCACGAGCACTTGCCCGAGCACTTGCCCGAGCACTTGCCCGAGCACTTGCCCGAGCACTGGGCCGAGCACTTGCACGAGCACTTGCCCGAGAACTTGCCGCCAGCACTTGTCCGAGCACTTGCCCGAGCACTGGGCCGAGCACTTGCCCGTGCACTTGCCCGAGCACTTGCCCGAGCACTGGCCCGAGCACTGGCCCGAGCACTTGCCCGAGCACTTGCCCGAGCACTTGCCCGAGCACTTGCCCGAGCACTTGCACGAACACTTGCCCGAGCACTTGCCCGAGCACTTGCCCGAGCACTGGCCCGAGCACTTGCCCGAGCACTGGCCCAAGCACTTGCCCGAGCACTGGCCCAAGCACTTGCCCGAGCACTTGCCCGAGCACTTGCCCGAGCACTTGCACGAACACTTGCCCGAGCACTTGCCCGAGCACTTGCCCGAGCACTTGCACGAGCACTTGCCCGAGCACTTGCCCGAGCACTTGCCCGAGCACTTGCCAGAGCACTTGCTGCCAGCACTGGACCGAGCACTTGCCCGAGCACTTGACCGAGCACTTGCCGCCAGCACTTGCCCGAGCACTTGCCCGAGCACTTGCCCGAGCACTTGCCCGAGCACTTGCCCGAGCACTTGACCGAGCACTTGCCCGAGCACTTGCCCGAGCACTGGGCTGAGCACTTGCACGAGCACTTGCCCGAGCACATGCCGCCAGCACTGGCCCGAGCACTTGCCCGAGCACTTGCCCGAGCACTTGCCCGAGCACTTGACCGAGCACTTGACCGAGCACTTGCCCGAGCACTTGCCCGAGCACTGGGCCGAGCACTTGCACGAGCACTTGCCCGAGCACTTGCCCGAGCACTTGCCAGAGCACTTGCCGCCAGCACTGGACCGAGCACTTGCCCGAGCACTTGCACGAGCACTTGCCCGAGCACTTGACCGAGCACTTGCCCGAGCACTTGCCCGAGCACTTGCCCGAGCTCTTGCCCGAGCACTTGCCGAAGCACTTGCCCGAGCACTTGCCCGAGCACTTGCCCGAGCACTTGCCCGAGCACTTGACCGAGCACTTGAAAGCACTTGCCGCCAGCACTTGCCCGAGCACTTGCCCGAGCACTGGCCCGAGCACTTGCCCGAGCACTTGCACGAGCACTTGCCCGAGCACTTGCCCGAGCACTTGCCCGAGCACTTGCACGAGCACTTGCCCGAGCACTTGCTCGAGCACTTGCCCGAGCACTTGCCCGAGTACTTGCCCGAGCACTTGCCGCCAGCACTTGCCCGAGCACTTGACCGAGCACTTGAAAGCACTTGCCGCCAGCACTTGCCCGAGCACTTGCCCGAGCACTGGGCCGAGCACTTGCACGAGCACTTGCCCGAGCACTTGCCCGAGCACTTGCCCGAGCACTTGCCGCCAGCACTTGCCCGAGCACTTGCCCGCGCACTGGCCCGAGCACTTGCCAGAGCACTTGCCGCCAGCACTGGCCCGAGCACTTGCCCGAGCACTTGCCCGAGCACTTGCACGAACACTTGCCCGAGCACTTGCCCGAGCACTTGCCCGAGCACTTGCCCGAGCACTTGACCGAGCACTTGCCCGAGCACTTGCCCGAGCACTTGCCCGAGCACTTGCCTTCTTTACAACAAATTTCGTTAAAACTGCGACTGGCTCTATGAAAGTATACATTACGCCTATAATTAGTGTTTGAACTACTGTGTGTGTGTGGGTACTTGTAGAAGTGGTCACTGTTGCAGCCCCATTTGGTTAGTGCGTATCGTTAATTTTGAAAAAAGTTCAGGACAGTTTTTTTTTGGGTGGGAAATCATCAAATGACTTCTCCCGCTCTGGGTGGAGCAAGAGGGCGTGTCAGACTTTTACTAACTAAAACCCATCCGTGTTCCCTCAGTTGCCTGTGTGCCAGGGGCTACGGTATCTCTTTCGAAAAACCTGCACCCCTGGCAGGCATCGGCCCTTGCGGGCCCCATCAGTTGTTGCTGACATCTCTTTGAGGTGCGCGTGGAACATAACGCGCCGTCGACCCGGGCTTGGTCCTTACCGGACAGCGAGCTACCTATTACTCGCCGTCCGCAAGCCCTCGCTTGCGGTGGCCGGGAATCAGCCTGGGATTACCGTCGCCCAGGGCGTCTCCTGCGAAGGCTACAGCCGTGAGGACACAAGTACTGCCTCTCCCTCACGTGTGCCGCTTCCCTCTTTGCGAGCAACACTGCTTCGCTGAAGGAAGCGACTGCTAGCCATGCACTCTCGCTCCGTATTATGGCCTGCACCAGGGCCGAACGCGAGAGATCGCCGCCGCCGATCGGCTCCATGAGGACACGGCGGTGTTCCGCCCAAGCCGGGCAGACCTCCTCCGTATGACCATGTCCTCAGGGAAGTTCGGGACAGTCAATTGAACCTTTTGATCCATCTTTAACCACCCGCCCACCGCCGCCACCACCACCACCACTGACCACATTAAAATCCTGAGTTTTTCTGTCTTAAATATTTACTCATGCTCTGCTGATACCTGAGTCAAAAGTCTGGGATTCGTTTGCATGCTTTTGGATAGGTCCTTTAATGGTACATAAAATTCCGTGGAGTGGGCCTGCTCCTGATTGCTACTCACATTTTTTTTATTCATCTTTCAATACGACTGATTAAAATCCTGATTTTAAACTATCTTAGATCTTTACCCATGCTCTGCTGATACTAGAGTCAGAGTTCGCGATTAATTTTGCCTGTTTTAGTATAGTTCTTTTATAGTTGCAACATGAAACGTGGAGTTTAGCTCCTCAGTTGTAGTCAAACTTTTTTTTAACATACCAATTTAATCACTCAATGAAATATTGATTTTTCTTTTTCATACGGCTCTGCTGATAATTTTTTTCTAAATTCACTAATAAAATATGTACATCATCATCTGCCTAGCTTTTTCCCAATTATATTGGGGTCGGCTTCCAGTCTAATCGGCTGCAGCTGATTACCAGTATTTTACATTGAGGGACTGCCTATCTGACCTCCATAACCCAGTTGCTTGGTAACACGATAACCCTTGGTAAGACTGGTTCAGCCTTTCGGGCGTCTGAGGACCCGTAATGACTGTCAAAGATCCACGAATGACAGTCGGGACCAACGGCTTAACGTGCTTTCCGAGGCACGGAGGCGTCTTGGTATGTACAGATTGTCACCCATCCACCGGCCAACCGCGGCAAGTGTAGCTTAACCTGGTTGAGCAGTGCAGCTGCTATTACTTAGCCACAAGCCCCTCTCTAATTAATATGTGCCTAATAATTAAATCGCTAGAATCTTATTTACTTTTGATGTGTTATTTTGTAACATATATAAGTTTTTCATTAACTGTATCCACATTCTTCAAGGAAACCCTAGTACTTATTTATTTATGTATTCCCGAAATTTCTGTACCTACATTTTGTTTGGAGAAATATATTGTGAGTTTAGGGTAGGGTTGCCGATGTAATATGTACTATCCTACTATACCTATTACGAGTATTTACGAGTCCTTCTACCATAATAATTATTAAAAAATTGGTTGCCTGTAAAGTCGGTATACGGGCGAAAGTTTTACGTGACAACGACTTTGAGTGGTAAAATAATTTTAATGTGAATATTCATTCGTATAGTAGGAAGAAGGATGAAATAATAGTAACAATTTAAAACATTTATTTATACAAAGAATTATATTTAAAACATTAATTTATACAAAGAATCTCGCACTGAATTTCATATTAACAAAATTTTATTTTTACCTTTACACATACATACGTATTTATATACAAATATACATACAATAACTTGCACTTTTTATGTCTGTCTCTCTCGCTCTTAGGTGGGCTAACCATGCCCGAGTGGAAGGGACGCGTGCCTCTCACTCGCTC
This sequence comes from Polymixis lichenea, assembly GCA_949091785.1. Classification (NCBI taxonomy): domain Eukaryota; kingdom Metazoa; phylum Arthropoda; class Insecta; order Lepidoptera; family Noctuidae; genus Polymixis; species Polymixis lichenea. The sequence goes on along the minus strand of OX420943.1, from coordinate 8,144,574 downwards.
TCATTGTGAGCGCATAACGTGAGCGGAGCGTAACGCAGTTTCTTGAAGTGTCACCCGGCAAACCAATTTATAAGACGTTGTCACGTCAAAATGTATGTTCTAATATCTTCTTTCTACCTAAACCACATATTTTTCATTAAAAAATGTATCCAAAGATGGTTATCCAATTAAAATCACTTTCAAGTGGTAAAAATACTCGTTTATAAAATAATAAAATACTTTCGTAATTTGCATATGCATAATCTGCCCATAAAGTGGGTGACGCAGGGGGAATGCATGTACCACGTAGGTCGGTACATGTAACATGTCAACGAATTTTTGGTTCTATGATGTGCCGCCGGTTTCTTCGCGATGTTTTCCTTCGGCGTATTGAGAGCAGTGGAATGAACTTATTTGCACAAAATAAAACGCCTGTCTGAATTCGAACCCTCGACTAACAAGTAACAACTCGTTTCTTGGGGCTATTATCGGGCCACCAATGCTCACATATAAACTTACCATACTTTTTCATATTTTTCTGATACCAATAACCCTGCGTTCCTACTATCCAAAAATACTATATTCTCGTTGAAAAAGTTGACAACCCTAGTTCAAGTGTAGGCCAAGTTTCTGTTACACGTGTATTTTAAAAATAGCAATTGATGGAATGGGCAAAACCCTGTCTGTGGTCGACACTTAGGCGCGGTAAGAAGCAAATGTTTAGGTATTTGACAATAGCGCATCGCGGCTATAATTATAGTTTGATGTTAGTAGAAAATCGCATGACCATCAAATAATTTGAGGATTTAGTCTTCCAACATATTGAAGCTTTAAGCCACTGGCACACGAACGACCGCCGGCCGCCGGTTCGATATATACGAAACAAAATAATCTATTCAGGACTTCGTCAAATCGCAACGAGTTTTTATTGCCTAAACACTACGTCAGAAGGCGTTACGACACGACGCAACACAGTAATGAGAATCCGGCTTTACAGTGGCTAAAACTGACTGTTAAATTTTGTCGGCACCTGATATCTAATGAACTGTAGAACTAAATTTATTGGCATTCTAATAAAAAAGTATGTAGCTTAATTAACTAAGGAGATAATAGAGTTTTCAAGTACTGAAATGTGAGTTTACCTCTGCCCAACCCTTCGGTGAATCGAGGCGTGATGTTATGATATTAACTTCCTCACGGTTAACCTCCCTCTTATTTGACTGTCTCATAATTTTTTTTTTGCTGTAACTACTATTTATCTAGATACTTTCTATTCCAAGGAAAAAGCCCCTCTGCATCTAATGTTATTTTTCTGTACAAAAGCGACATTTACAAACGGGACTATACTTGGAAATTTGTCCTTGATAAACCCGACCTCGGCTCAAAGCGACAGTATTCTAATGGTGCGCTTAGGTTAACATAAATATATCAAAACTATAGTAAAAAACAAAAAGCCTTAAAAAGTTCTCAGTATAAAGTACTGGGCCGCAGCTGGCTCGTTGGCGCGCGCGCATGCTACCACAGTGGAGACAGGTACAGAAGGTGCACTACTGTTTTATTTCTGGTGCAGCTGTCGTACAAATGGGTATCAAGTACCAAGACATGACGGGATGCGACATCTGTTTGCATTGAACTAATAACGTCATCTCTCTGGACCCTCGAGATTAAAATAGAGAGGCAAAATATTCCTGCATTTTCGTTCTTCTGTGGATCTTCTTGGAGACTTAAAAATTAACAGACGACTAAAAATAAAGGATGTTACTTATAATGTTTTTGCGGAGTAAATTTAGATTGACTTTGGACAAAAAATAAATCAAATTCAAATAATTACTGTTGCTTATTCGATACTATAGTTTCATGAAAACTGTCTCGCAGTCCCACTTAATAAATAATGAAAAGTAGAAAACTTTTGGAAAAAAATCTGTTGATAATTTAAACCAGACCTATTCACTTGACTTCAAACTGCGCATTGTAATGTTACAGCTGGTCCTTCTGTAATTGATTGCTTCATGTTTTTTCTTCGGATCGCGGGGCGGGGTGAGTGACCGACGTCGGATGCGCCGGCGACCCCGCGCGCGACCGATTTCCGCCCAATTCCGCACTATGTGTGCCCACCCTCAACGATCAGATACATACAAATGTTACGTTTGACAGTTCGACGTTCGTCTAGGAAGCCATCTTGGGTTTTGATTATTTTCATTCCCAACTGTATCATCGAAGATTATTATCGTTTTTTTTGTTTGTAATAATGCACACATGCTTTTCCAATTCACTTTAGACATTAGCACAATAGTCGACATCGGCTTTGCTTGTCATATAAAAAATAGAATAGAATAGATTATTTTCATTGACATTTAATTTGGTTTTGTTTAAGATGTTTCACGTGTTGTAGGTTATTCATTAAGTTAATTTAACAGGGAATTGGTTGAGGTGTTGATTCATCAGCACGGGGTCGTGCGTTCGAGTCTTTCATGTGTAACTATTTTGTGGTGAACCGGTAAGCCCGCCTTCCTCAACGTCAAGCATGAATAACTTTGTTGTCCTGTTTCCTTTATTATGCTCAGAGAAGAGCCTTATTGATTTCATGCCACTGCGAGAATAAACAATTACCAACCCTACCTTACCCTAATTACCTCTTACTAATAATTAAAATGTGAAAGTTTGAATGTTTGGATGTTTGTGTCTAAATCACGCAAAAAGAACGGATTTAGATGAAATTTGGCACACAGATCGTTTATAACCTGGATTAACACAAATGATACTTTCTATCCCAGTAGTGCGCTCCCATGGTAAATTTCCGACCTCCAGACCACGCGGGCATAGTCGCTGGCAAAACCTAGTAGGTAATAAAATATTTTTTCAAAATACAAACGCCAAACAGTTTAAAAACTCATGTGAAACGAACAGTATGATAGTTAAAATGACGTAATCATTCCCAAATGCGAGTCCATTTCCGTTTCGCTAGAAAGAGACGGAAGACGTTGCTAACAATGACCCCGCTATCAAAATTCTTGCAAGGACTGGAATTGAAGAGCACTGACCTGTTTTTTCTACAGAAATAAAAATAGGCAGGTAATAGGCGGTAACTTGTAAACGGATCTTTTAAAACAACTCTGAACGTGAATATATCATTTAAGAACGGGCCAAGTGCGTGACAGACCACGCACAGTGAAGGATTCCGTAGTCGGTATGAATAACTAATTACGCATGAATGACTGCAAAAGTTACGTTTTTTATTTCATAGTGTTCCTTAATGAAACTGAAAAAAGAAGGTTTTTTTCCGGTTGTACTTAACTGAAAAAATCCCATATCTCAAAAACTACATGAAATCTTTTCTTCAATACAATTTTCGTTGAAAGTGATTTTTAAATTCTTCCAACTTAATTTTATTTTCAGAATTCGCCACTTATACAGGATAAGTTTTTATCCAGTGCGCAAAACTGTAACCAGGAATTCAGCATATCATTCTAGACCCCCCAGCGTGGTTATACAAAACAAATCAGCTGTTCCATATATTTTGGACTTTTCTATGAAACAGCTGATTTCTTTTTGTATAACTGACGAAAAGTAAGTCGTAAGTCGGGGCTGTTACCACTGCGGCACCACTGCTCAAACCCATAATAGGTTAACCAATATTAAGTCAACCAATAATAATAAGCAATTTAGTAATACCTGAACGATATTTCTCCAAGTAGGTATTCGTGTAAACTAGGTTGAAAATCAAAATCAAAATATTTTATTACACATAAACCTGCAAGGGCACTGATGAAACGTCAGAAGCTTATAGGTGCACGGTTCCAATTTGTCGCTTCCTATGCAGAAGAGCCGGCAAGAAACTCTACGGTTACTCTTTTAAAAATAATTGGGTTTTACAATGTTTTTCAATTACAGTGGTAATAGGTATGGGAGGACAGTGCAGGCTTGTCAATAAAAACCAGGTATTTAGAGGAATGAAAATAAAGAATAGAAAATCGTCTATAAATCCACAGTCTGTAAGGCCTACACGTTCTCCCATTCACAATATGTATAAGAATCTACATAAGTAAGAAGGTTAAAGAACTACATACCTTCAAAGTACAAATAGTCTAGAATTTCCAGACAAGACAAATAAGAAAATGTCTGAAAGCGTATTTATTGCCAGTTAAAAGCATTGACTAACATTATAACATAACATAACAGTTCGCATATTATGTTATGTACTGTGTCCTTGATTAAACCTAACTGAGTGTCTCATTACTTGAAATACTCATATTTAATCTCACATATTATAGTATTTATATGTAAATAACGCTTAACTTACAATTTGGACGTCTTAATAGTAAGACCTCCAAATTGTACTACTACAGAGTAGTTAATGCAATTATACAGTTAAGCCCTTGAAATTGTAAGTTTCATAAAAAGATCATAATAATTTTAGTATTTATCTAGCCGAACTTGTAAAGCGTTATTTACATATAAATACTAAAATATACGAGATCATATCCCGGGCGTCCCCAATATCGTATAGGTTATAACTTATATGATATTGGGGACGCCATAATTGCGGTGGTAAGTCTCCTCTTTGAGGAGTGGATTGAGACGCGCCACGGCGTCCTCGCCTTCCGCCTGACGCAGGTCCTCACCGGACACGTTTGTTTCGGGAGGTTCCTGTTCCGTATAAGGCGGGAGGAAACTCCCGCTATCACTGCGTAGATCGCCCGGAGGACACGGTGAAGCATACGGTGGAGGTCTGCTCGGCTTGGGCGGAGCACCGCCGTGACCTCGTGGAGGCGGTCGGCGGTGGCGATCTCTCGCTTCCGGCCTTGGTACAGGCCATGGCACGGAGCGAGAGTGCATGGGTAGCCGTCACCTCCTACGAAGCAGTAATGCTCGCGAAGAGAGAGGCCGCGCATGTGAGGCAGAAGCAATCTATGCGTCCTCACGGCCCTAGTGGCCACAGGAGACGCCCTGGGCGTCGGGAATCCCAGGCCGATTCCCCGCCACCGTAGGCGCGGGCTTGCGGACGGCGAGTAATGGGTAGCTCGCCGTCCGGTAAGGCCCAAGCTCGGGCCGACGCGGACGGCGCGTTGTGTTCCACGCGCGTCTCAAAGCGATGTCAGCACCAACTAGTGGGGTTCACAAGGGCCGATGCCTGCCAGGGGTGCGGGTTGTTCGAAAGAAATACCGTGGCTCCTGGCACACAGGCAACTGAAGGAACATCGGGTGTGTTTTAGTCAGTAAAAGTCTGACACGCCCTCCCAGAACCCTCCCAGAGCGGGAGAAGTTACGTATTTGATGATTACCTATCCTCAAATAATAAACACATCTTTTCTTTTTAAGGTTTTGAACTTAAAAAAAAAACGTAACCTTTGTAACATCACTTTTGTGTAAAATGTATACACAAAAGGTGGCACAGAAACCCTATTGCTTTCCTTAAGCACTAAAGATAGCAGCAGGTGTAGAAAAACTATATATAGTTTCAGCTCAAAATAAAATACTCTAAGAATTGATACCAAATTTTCGGTTTCATAATGTTTTTTAAATTCAAATCATAACAAACGTGTCACCGCACTACGTAGGTCAATAACTTTCCACGTTACTTGCCAATATCACAATAAATTTCTTCCGAGTGTCCGATGTGTTTATTTCAATTGGTAAAGTTCGGTTTCTGGTATCAATGTACTAAAAATTCTCATAACTTCCGAACATGTAGAGATAGGATTAAAAAACCCTTCCAATATCGTTTGATATCATCCAAAGAACCCGTGCCCTTGGTTGGTATATACGCTTTCCGTTACACGTTGTATAATGTCAGTTTCATGCTAGAAGTGACACTTAATAAAAACATTACATAGACCATTATTTTTTTATTTTGGAAATACTTAATGCATTCTCTACAAATATTTTCATTTATCCACCACCCATTAAACCAATTCATCCATCTATTTATTACAGAGATTTCTCAGTGGCAGCCCGGTGACTAGATTCGTGCCCGGTTGATGGCAATAGGGCCACCCCCTATTACATACATTGGACTTAAACATAACTGGTGAAATGTGGGTGTACTACCTATAAGTACACCTCTACCTATCCCTTTAGGGATTCAGGATTAATGAATTAACAATTAATAAATAACCATTTACTACGGTCCCTGCACAAACGTATTAAGCCCATAAATACATTCATTTAAAGAGATAAAGAGAACCAACTAAGTACATTGATAATAAACCTAAAGCTAATTTTACATTTCTAATCTAAATACCGACCTTGTCTATCTATATCTACATATTTCTAATACAAGTATTACTTCAACACATATTTTATCGTTTGAAAATACCCATCGACTGGTAATTAGCGTCACTTATCATCAAAAATCCGCGTCGGCCGCTCGTAAACGATAAGCCCGAAAATTCATCATTTTATGGTATTGCCCGTTCCAATATCAGTGAAAACGAACCGAACGCACCATTCGATATTTATATGAACTAGCTAGATGCTTATATTCCGACATTTTTTTAAAGAGTTGGTGTTAAAAGTGAGTGTCTTTTTTTAATAATTTTTCGTCTCAACCACAGCACCTGCCATCTAATCTCTTCACCACCCTTAGTTGACTGGTAGAGAATGCCTAAGGCATTAAGTCCGCCTTTATACCTGCCTTTTTGAGTGCGAAAAGTAAAAACCTACTACTACCAATTACCAAAGCATGTAGACTACGCTTTATTATGTAAAGATACACGAGTGACGTGCCTTAGTTTAAAAACCATAGAGAATAATAAATAAAGGAGTAAATGAGCTTCCTCCATCATGATACCTTCCACAGATGTCGCTAAGCAGATAACAATAAAAATATTTCTAACAACGCGTTATCCAACTATCTTTCATACAAAAAACATATCGCGAACAAAAGTGGTTTGAAAATCAACACGATACAAAGCAAAGCGAGTAGTAACGACCTATATACAAATACCGTAAGTCCATTTAAGGCGATCCGTTGGTATCTTTCCTAGAATTATCCATTGATTGTTTTTTAGGCTAGGTAAAGTTTAGGTTCAGTATGAAAACTGCAATGTATTTGACGCAGATGGGAGGTGACATTCTGATTTCGCATGCGCTATGGTCGTCTCGAGGGCATACGGTGTTTGTGTGGCAAAACGACATAAGTTCTGAAACTATTTCATTCGAATATAGATTGTATCTCGCAGGCTGAAGTCCTAAAACGGCATAAACCTTCTCAGGATATAAGTCCTTTTTGAAAAAGAAGGCAGCACGTTCGACTCCGATCGGTCGCATTCGGGTGCCGTCGCCGCGCACGTGCACACGGCGGGAATGGGACACCATTAATGTAGGGCTGCCCCTCTATCTCCGATATCGTATTAATGTTTTTACTCGTCGACACTTCCTCAAGAATAAGTATTACGAGTTTTCAGCTACGATTTACACATGAATATAATTGAAAATGCGACTTGACTTATTTAGGAAGTTAATGGATTTTCAAGGACTTTACTAAATCTTTTTAGTCATGTTCTTGCAAATCAATGAACTTGAGGTTTAAGTTACCAAAAGCTACAATATTTTCCTGAATATAATACGTGCTAAGCGGAAAACTTTATTTGACGTACCTGTGCATTATGATGTTGTTATAACCCTAGTAAATACCTATGTAATGCCAAATAAATGTGTGGCACAACCATAAAACGCCTGTGCCAGAGTTTTTGTAACCGACTAATCGACTGAATCCATCCATATGTTCGGCGACGCGTAGTTTACTCGTTCCAAGTTTAAAAGTTCATTAACGTTCAATATCCAATGTCGGCCAATATAATTCAAATACACTCCATTTTCCGGCCAATCCGCGTTTACATTTACATATTATTGTTTGATTACTCTAAGACAATGTTTGTCCAACCTTTGTTCCAACATTATCTGATGAACACAAGGAGATTTAGTACATTTAGGCCAACAGTTGTGGTTTGGTGATGATTTCATTTGTTATTTTGTGAAAGGCGTTCTGTGCGTTATTATATTCGTACAACCTTGGTTGTTTGTGGGTAGCCACTTCATTCAAGACGTCGAGAATCTTTCTTATAAATAGATAAACAAACTATTTTGTGGAGCGGAGTTTGTGTTTTCTTTTGTTTCCAGTTTTATTATTTGCGTTGCGATGCGCCCACCACACTTCTGCAGGAATACGGAAATGTTGTGCGTCCTGCTCTAGTTGCTAAGAATAAGTTCTGCTATAATTGAGGGTCATTTTTTCGTGGCTTTATGAACGAAGCTGAATCGACTCTGGGTCAAGGCTTCAGAAGGGACGGGGCAGAGTCATATTCAGAGCAGTTTTTATCGTCTTAAATATTGCACAGGAAGATGAACGTGCCAATTTAACTACTTTACTTAAACACAGTACAGTCTTACAGTACTTAATCTTAATGAACACGATATTGCCAATAATAGAGTTAATAGCAAAGCGATAGATTGTTTGAGAGCTAATAAAATTAACGTAGATATAATCCGCCATCCCTTTGGTACCGGAGAGATTATTGATCAAAAGATTACAGAAGTGAGCATAGACAAGTAGAGTTTACAACTGTCCCGGCTTTATGGTGATGACTGAAACCGTAGAATAATTAAACGGACAATTACAGCAGAATAGACAAAAGACTTCAATTATGTTCAATTTAGATAAACTACCTAGTAGATAAAACATACTAGTCATCATAGAAATGATAATGAATGCCAGTCCGCGTAAGTACTAAGCAAAAATTATAATTATGTTTGAATACCTACTTGACATCCATAAATAAAGGTATTCAAAAATCTTATCAGTGAATATTTATGTTTTAAAAGTAATTGGGTACTTACAAAATAAAATAAAAAATTAAATGCATCAGTGAATTGTTTTATCTGATGTTTTTTTTAAATTGTAATAATTATCAAAGTAATATTGTAACTTCATTGAATCCTTTGTGTACAAAGACGAGACGGTATGACTAATGGCAATGGTGATAATATTATAATCATTTCACACTAAACAGATAAGTGGCATTGTCCGTACGCGTAAAAACCAACTGACGAAAATCTTTCCACTGATTGCTTGGTAGTCTGTGGTTTTCACTTCTTTTTTTAAATTCAAAATACCGTGAACTCGGACATCAGCACTGTACTTCTTTTTAACAGTCTTTGTTTATTAAACTCCTTTAATAATTTCGAAAACAGTATCCGGTGTTTTGATTTCAGAATTGATATTATGGCATGTATAGATGTTTGTTACACAAAAATAACCGCAACAACAGCTGAACGGATTTGGATGAAATTTGGCACACAGATAGATTATTATAATTATAACCTAGATTAACACACTTTTTATCCTGGTAATACGTTCCCGTGGGATAATTTTTGACCATCACGCGGGCGAAGCCGCTGACAAAAGCTAGTAATCAATATTATAATAACAATAAACCTTTTACTGTTCTTCTTCAGGGCAAAGGCCTCTTCTTATACAGAGAAGGCACGAGCATTGATCACCACGTTGGCTCAAGACGTGTTGGAATTATGACTTATATTAGACTAGCTGGCCGCCACTTTGTACACACGGCTACACATCAAGCTATACAAAATCAAAATCAAAAGTCATTTATTCAAATTAGGCTGAGAATCAGCACTTTTCGAATGTCAAAATTACATAAGACAGTCCCCCAAAACGCCCGCCCTTCAGCACTTCCTAGTGCTTTAAGCAGTAGTGCACTAGTGCTGGGAAGAAGAAGTGGCGCAACAAACTCCCCAGCAGCACAGCTGTCTGTTTAGTTAGATAGAGTTGATTCTATACTTAAGTAGGCAAAGTAATCAACATTACGAGACAAAACTTAAATAATTTGTACTACACTATTCCAGTTTACTCTGATCTCGCACTGTACGGAAATCCTGTCCAACATGAGATCAGTTTATACTAGAAATGTATAACTTGATGTGTAGCCGTGTGTACGGTGAAATTTTTTGTTCCCCCGCCGCATCGTATCGTATCGCTTACCCGCGCTATAGCTTTGTTTTCTTTGATCGTTCTCCGCTTAGCTTTCTTACTGAATCTTTTGGATTGCGATAGAAAGTGTGTTACGTAATTGGAGTGCTGTTTTGTCAATATTGCTGACTACTTTTATGTTCCCCCGACCCACCCCGTCGCATCATATCGAGTATTACTTCGTTCTTGCCGTTCTTACTGACTCTTTTTGTTTCTGCTCGGCTACTAAGAGTCCTAGCGTGATGTTAAATAGCTTATAATAGCCTTTCTAAAGAATTGGGCTATTAAATGCATTTTTTTTTTATCCGACTCGAAGTCCCAGAGATTAGCGCGTGTATAGAAACAAAAACAAACTCTTCAGCTTTAGATATGATTAGTACAGAGACCAGCATATTAGGCTACCCCAATCAGTCAAATTTCCTTGATAGTTTTTCAACTTTATTCCAAAAGAATAAGGTTCATGTTCAATTGGGAAAATTTGACAGTTTGGGTTAGCTTGATGTGCTGGCGTCTGTACATATTATAGGTAAGAAAATTCTCATGAACTATGCAATTCTAGGGACAAAATAATAAGGAGATATTTTTCGGGATCTTACTTAGGTAGTCCTAAATAAAAAGATAGTTACGTATCTGGAAGAGCTCTGCCTCTACTGAAACTTCTCCGTAGAAAGAGGTTATTGACCTGCAATGGAATAGTGCACGTTAAAACTGTACTAAAAATACCACTTTAACCTACATAATTTGTTGTAGTTTAGCGTTTTTTCGTGTCGTTAATAAAAGGTTCCCTTTGTTTCTACCAAAAATATGCAATAAAAAAAACAGTAAATAACTTAATCGAATCATACTCGTATCATTTAGTAACTTAGTCTACTTAAATGATATCTGGTTCAAAAGATACATTTGTTCAGTTCAGATATTATTTATTTAGGCGGGGTCGGTGTAGCCGACTTTACGGATTGACTCTGTTCACGCTGTGAAAGGACGCTTAAACATTCAGCATTCCCGTGTGTTATGCATCTTATAATGAGTTTATAACACAATCAATTATTTAAGGGCTTTACAAACTAAAATAAATATAATGAACATCGTGTTCTAAGAGTTTTGGTGAAATAAAGAATCCATACGTTTCATTCGACATTCTCTTTCTCTATTTCTGCCTACCTTCATTGAAAAAAGGCGTGAATCAATCATTGTTTATGTTAAATATATTTTTTGCCACCTAAAAACACGTAAATGCAAAACAAATCCAACATTTGTACCGTAACTTGATGAATTAATTTAGTTCACCTCGCCGTACATAGATGGCGTTAGTGGCACAATATTATTCTGTAACGGCGCTTTTGTATGCATGGCGTCTACGGGTATTGCTTCCCTGTTTGGCAGAACCCTATGTCGAGTAACCGACTGTGAAAGACGAACTCGAGTATTATTGTTAGCTGGTTTACATGGAAACATATGTAGTATGGATAGGTACAGGTTTTGTAGCTTCATTTAAATGTAGAAAAGAAAATGTCATTGGACCTAATCACCTTGATTAGTCCAATGACATTTTCAATGTCTAGGTCAAGTGGGCTTGGTATTTATGTAGCTAAATCGGTCAGTATTAATGACATTGTATTCGACCTTGTAATCAAAGTTTATCTATCTAGGTAGCCTGTATTGTCTACCTACAGGGCAAAGGCCTACTCTCCGTTTACTATCCTCTGCTAATGTGAGTCAGTCCTTTCAGAAAATACATTTTTTTTTTTTTACAAAATCAATCGATGACTTAAAACGCCTGCCTAGATTACCTAGATCCAGTGTTGTTTCTAAAACATCTTGTAGAAATCTGTAGTGTTGTAGTAAGTCAATCTTTGCTTGCCTAAGGAACAGCGTCATCGGAGCGGCCATGACTCGGGAGCCGTCAAAGCGTTCTCGTCGGCCCTTCTACGAAAACAATATTTAGGTGAGCGGGGCTTCGGAGAGCGGGTGGAGGGGAGAGGGGCGCGGGCGAGGAGTAAGAAGGTACAGAAGGTTTACTTGACATCTGCGTGCTATAAGTAGACATTACGGTGTAGAGAAGTAGATTTATTTGATGTCGGGATTGGGAAAATTATTTTCTTTCAACTATTTAAGTTGAAATAAATTTCCTGACCGATTTCTTTAGTACGGTTGAGTACTTCCACAATTAAGAGTTAATTAATAATAATTATTTTTGGAGAGGTCAAATAAAAAATACAATAAAATACATGTTAGTTAACTTATTTTATTTGCTTTTACTCGTTTGCAGTTTCTCGCCAAAAATAAGTGAAATTGTTAGTGCTACGATTATGATTACTGGCTGAATTAATATAGAAAAGCAAAGTAAAAAAATGGCTTAGAGTCTGCGATAACTATTACTCTTCAAAATAATTCTCTTTGTGAGCTTTAAATCTCTTATCTTATGCACTTCACCTTCTGGTTGTACCACATCACGCTAAGCGAAATGACGCCGCGTTGACGGCGAACCGTAAGCACACACATGCGGTAACGATACGGTCCCGATAAGTGAACGTAATTTCCGTACTGATCCGATATTTATTATTTTTTATACCGTTTGTGAATGACAGAATCAATATGTTAAAATGTTACGGATTTTCTATATGAAGTGAAACAACTTAAGTAGGTAATGGAATAAGTACTTTTGTGGCTTGTGCTCGGCTACTTACGCTTGCCATTTATGATTAATAGGAAAACAAGTCAAAGTTTACTTGCGAGCGTTAGTTAGTAGTTAGCACTCCGGCATTGGTTCAGACCGGGCGTTCGTCGAACCATGCGCAGCACTAACGCCGCGACTTCGCCCCGTTTCCCACCGTTGTCATTTGTAGGTTAACTAAGTTTTGTTTATGTAAGTTTTATTTAGTACTTTTAGTTCAATAAAAGAATGCACACACACACACACACAACACACACTACTACTACTACTTGCACATATAATATTAATATAATAAGTAAATGAATAGAAATATTAATTAGGATATAAAATAATTTCAAACGAAAATTAATAAAGCGCTCTTCCTCGCTCTAGTTATTTTAGTTATTTAAAAATTTGCTGTGCCCGACAGGGAACATAATTGTTTCTATTTTTTGTATTTACCACCTGTAAGTGCACATTATGGATTGCAATAAACGATTTGATTTGATTTGATTTGAATGCTTAGAAAAATGGATAGAAAGAAAAAGGAAAGATAATCCGATCGTGCGGCAGCCAGGCGCTGCTACGCAACGTCTAATCGCTGCTACGCGCGTCTACGGGATAGCCTGGGCGGCGCACTATGGAAAATATAGGTCGGTATCGGATCAAAAATCTGTAACTTCATGAATTTTTGTTGTATCGTGATGAAATTTGGCACAAATATGCAGCAAAGTTCGGAGATTCGAACGATGTGTAGTTTATAGGGTTTTCTTGTATATCTATGTATGTTTTTTTGCATAGAATGAAAAAAATGGGAAAAAATCACGAAAAAAATAGTTAAAAATTTATTTCAAGTGGAATACAAGTTTATAATGACTAAAAAGATTAAACCATGGTTAATTACAACAAGCAAAGTAAACAAAATATATATATATGAAAAAAAAATACTAAATTAAAATCATATTACTAATAGGTACATCCTATACTCTGGCTTCAGGAAATGATGTAGCTAGGTACAAATATAAGTAATAACTAAATATAAATATTATTTTTAACTTATACCACTTCAGGATCAGGGTCAGTAAATGTGGGTTCACTTTCAGGTGCCACGTTTAAAAGACTTAGTGCCTCTTCTTCAAGTTCTTTCACATTTCTTACGTACGGTTTTCTCAAACTTGTTATATATGGATCTGACGTGTATAAAAGCGTTTTAAAGACATCTTCATTTGTAGCAGATCGGGAACATTTTCTGGCATGATGAAGTCGTATGTTTCTGTAGTCTTTGTTGCGAGACTCTTGTGCGTCTTCCGATAGCTGTCCAATAGGAAGCACCGCAAAATGTTTGATAACGTTTTGCCCGTGTATGAGTATTTTATGAACGGAGGATGGCATATAATACCAATCGTAATTACTTACATAGATTCTTGCAGTTTCTATTGCATATTCCCCAAATTTTTCAGGGTCGATCATCATTCCAGAAGAAAGAACTTGCAAGATAATGTATAGGCGTTTAATCAATGCCTCATCTACACCTGTTATTTCCGATGAGCAAGTGCTATTATAGAAGAATCTTCGTGCGGTATTGCCATCGTTCGTATTCCCGCTAACTTGCCGAGGTTTGTCGACGATTAATCCCAACTCCTCCCTGAAACGTTTTTGAACAACTTCTTTCTTTTCTTTTTTTAATCTCTTATTTTCCTCAGTTGAAGCAGACCAAGTCTTAAACGAAAGATTATAGGAAATATGCAATATCATTTCCATGCAGCGAATCCAGGCGTGTAAGGTGGACAATCCGTATTGGTAGGCGTTTTCGTTTTCGGGTCTGGCAGTTACTTTCGATAGGTCATTCATTAGCCGTGGAGTAGCCCCACATATCGTGCATGTGGAACCAGATGGAGTATCTGTAAGGACCTGAGCCACCTTTCCATCGATCATCGTTAGAAATAGTTCATGCTTCACATTTACTACAACACCATCTTTGTTTATAAGTGATGCTTGTGCAGCCCTAATTTGTTTTTTAATATCATCAACAACTGCCTTGGTTTTTTCTGGAGTTTCCTTACAAAACTCAATAGAAATGGGTCTGCAAAAACGGACAGATGAAGGTACCGGATTTTGCCAAACAACGGATCCCGATTGCACATCAACTAATCTGATGGGGACTAATGAAGTGATGAACAAATTGGCATCTGAAATTGTTTCTGACTCTTCTGCAAGTATTTGCTTGTATTGGCTTTGACCAGATGAACCATCACATCCCCATTTAGAATAAAGGATCAATGTTCTATGTTGTTTTTGGAAAACAGAATCGATTTTTAAAATTCTAGCAGCAGTATGATCCAATAAATCTTGTATATTAATCACTTTAGCATAAGTATTCGTGATTTCGATTGTAGAAGATGGTGGATAACAGGATCTTTTTATTTCTTGTATTTTGTAGTAAGGCGGGAATATACAACACTTTCGTTCGTTGGTTAAGTTTTTCAGGTACATATATTGTGCTTTTGTTAGATCTAAATCTATAAAAGCACTCAATGCTTCCGTATCGGAAAGAATCTTCATCTGGTCTGAGTCGTTCCACTTACTTGAGATATCTAATTTCTTTTGAGTGTCAGCGGTTCTTAATTCTTCGACAAGATGAGCTTCTGTGTACTCACGTAAAGCCCGTAGTCCCTGCAGATAGGCGTTTTTTATATGCTCGAAGCCATAGTCTTGGAGTAGAAGAGTGTTTTTCCTCTTCTTGGTAGATTCTGAGGAGTCTCCATAAGCCACGCATGCTCGTCCTCGTTGGCCAGATGTTGATGGCGTAGAATATTGTTCAGAATCCGGTAAATTTAACGAATACCTTGAGTCCAACCAAGTACAATACTTCTGTAAAAATGTTTCTTTTTTCCGAGATGCCAGGGCCCAGCGTTTGTTGAAAATAGGAAGAATGTGCCTTTGTATGTCACTAATTATAAAACACAAGTTGTTTTCAGAAACATTCAGCTTTTCCACTAAAACTTTGGATAATGATTCCATGGTCTTGCCGCCCTCTATATAGGGGATTATGAAGTCTCGTTTGGTACAGCTGAAGGAAGACATTTTAACACTTCACAATCTGCAGAAATAATAGGCGTAGATGAGATTTGCTTCACTTGAAGTTACACTGATGTAGATGGTTCGAATAGTTTTTGCTTCCCTTTAAATACTCATTTTACAATATCGAATTGGTACCTACATCATTATTATCTTGTAATTTCCCACGCAAACCGAGTGCAAATTTGATAAGGTCCCTTTGTTATCACGAAATAATGAAGAAAATATCCAAAAAGTTCTATATTGTTCATGTGAATGGTGTCAGTGGTAAACCGCAAAAGATACTAATTTTCGGGTTCTGACTTTTATCAGTTTTTTTCTCATATCTTCTAAAACCGCAAATATCCGCAGCTGATTTTTTTTGCATTCTATTTATGAATAGTTAGACTACTAGTCGACGCAAAAAGTAGCGCTTGGGCAAACGTGGGTAATACTGAAAACCTTCAACGAAAAAACATACAAGTGAAAAAAAAGGTATGTCACTTTTTAAGTAATTACTGAAATATTTTTCTTTACTTTTAAAATCATTAAGCTGTATCGCAAAAAGCATAAAATAACCTTTCTAAAAATGTATAATACTGCATATCTGTACCAAGTATTTTTTTCACAATATGGTATTGAAACATGTATACGCAAAGACTTGAGTTTGGCACTTCTGTTTTCTATGTATTTCTATCTAAGAAAAAAAAAAATAATTTCGCGTATTAAGAAAAAAAATCGTAATGAATATTATAATTTGACTATTAGAAAACCTAAAAGAATAGCCATATTGGCCAAATTATGATATTCGTAAAAAGCATTTTTGATATGCGCTTGTTCTACCATTTTCCATAGTGCGGCGGGGCGTAGCGATTGTGTAGCTTAGCCGCCGCGTAGCAGTGAACAAGTCGCGTAACCGCGGGAGACGCCCTGGGCGTCGGGAATCCCAGGCTGATTCCCGGCCACCGTAGGCGCGGGCTTGCGGACGTCGAGTAATGGGTAGCTCGCTGTCCGGTAAGGACCAAAACCAAGCCAAGTCGACGGCGCGTTGTGTTCCACGCGTGCCTAAAATAAAAGAGATGTCAGCACCAAATGGTGGGGCCTGCAAGGGCTGATGCCTGTCAGGGGTGCAGGTTGTTCGAAGAGATACCGCGGCCCCTGGCACACAGGCAACTCAGGGAACACGGGTGGGTTTTAGTCAGTAAAAGTCTAACACGCCCCAGAGCGGGAGAAGTTATTTGATGACTTCCCACCCAAAAAAAAAAAAACTGTAGCCGCGCGCTTTATTGCAACCGGGCCATCCCGTAGATGCGCGTAGCAGCTTCTAAGCTGCCGCGTAGCCGCGTCTAACCAGGGCTCTGACAAAACATATTTCTGTTAGCGTTCACGCCAAACGCTACGCCAAAATGTATGGGAATGACATTTATCTGTGGAAAGGACACGATGTAATCTTTCCACAGGTAATGTCATTCCCGTACATTTTGGCGTAGCGTTTTCCACGCTAGCCGCGCGTAGGTTTGCGTAGAGCGCGCTATAGGGCCGCCGCCGCCGGCGATGAACCAACGCGCAGTGCAGATTCTCTAAAAATTTAAAGAGCATGGATTTATAAATTTAGGAGCATGGTTGTTGTACTATTATTGTAGTATTGTAAGGGTATACCACTTTTAATCTCGTATATTTAAAAACAATTCTATGTATATTATTATTCTAAAGCAAAATCCAATCGAAAACCAATCACCACTAATGACATTAGATTTGACAGCCAATGGCTGAAAGCCTCCAGTTAACAAATAAAGCTACGAATACATTTGATATCGTTAAACCAAATTGCTAAAGCTATGAGGCTATAATAGAAACAAAAGGGCTATCGTGTTTAGTTAATCACAGTAGTTATTAATTGAACCTGTCAATAGGTATTGAAAATCCAGCAACGTGGATCTTTGTATGGAGACAGTGATCGGTAAATATCTATGATTTGAACACGTTGAGCTGTAAAACCAGTCGCTAGGTACTTTTAGCAATATTGTGGCTTATTCGTCGTTTCGAACGAATATTCTCGCCCGAAACTGGCGAAACCCGAAAAAAACAGATATGGACATTTTTAAATATGTCATATATTATTTTCTACAGGCGATTTGCACGAACTTCATTTATTTGTGGGTGAATCGACAACTTCAGAAAATTTGCACGTTTTCAATTTTATGCAGTTAGGTAATCGTTAACATTAGTTCTATTTCCTTCTATTGTCTAGTACCTAAGAAAAAGAAAAAAATTCCAAAACGATATTACATAAAATTCAAAACGTGCCGATTGGCTAATACGTACGTGTCGTTTCGCCCGTTACGGGCGAGTAAATTCGTGCGAATGGACTAATAAGCCAATATTGTATGTATTCATTGACCCTTACCTAAATGGTATGAGTCTAAAACATATTATTATAGGTAAAATAAAAGAACAATAGTAACTGATTTACACAATTTAAACTGATCAAAACAGATTGTGTGTTTTAGTCTCTGTAATAATTGGGTCAAACCAATAAAATAAATGTTTTAAGCCTTAACTTTTTAGTTTAATAAAATACCTACCTTCAGTATAACATTTCAAATAATATTTATTTAAGTTTAATTGGTTGAGCTTTTAAGTATTAGTTTTTATACAGGCTGGCATACATCGGTTACCATGTATACAGTACATGGTTCTGAATGACCCCTGCGTTGAAAAGACTTGTTGGTTATTAACAAACATTTTAAAAAAATACAATCGAATTGAGAACCTTCTCCTTTTTTGAAGTCGGTTAAAAAAATGGGCTGTTGCATACATTATGACTGTTTATGTTTTACAGTTTTATACTAAACAGCAGATTTTTTTTTGTTAATTATGGGCTGAATACCCATGTATTCAGCCCATAATAATTAACGTAATAATACGCAAAATGTAACCATTTATAGTTTGCGTAATATAACGTTACTTAGGTATGTATTTTTAGTAGTTTTAGCTTCAATATTATCTTTTTCTTATTTTGAGGGCGGTGCGGTGGTGTTCACTTTTCTGTTTGTATGTAACACTTACTATTCTAATTCTGTTTTGTTTTTTTTTTTGCGTTTCTGTTAGTCTTATACATAAAAATAAACTACTTAGTAATTGATAAATAAGTGGCATGCGTGGTACAAGCGATCGATAGGTACATAGTTATGTTTTCTGCAATTACCTTTCCGGTTTATAACGCGCTTATGTCCTATTTGTTAAATACCTAAGTACAATAAGCGTAAGATAACGAAGTTTTCACTGAATTTCAGCATCACAGTAGGTAGTATTAACTCTTTGAAGATTTTCAGCTAAGTTTTTGAATTGCTTGAGTAAAACTCGCCATTAGGAAACGCCAAATTCCCGCCTTTAGCGCTCGCTCATTTCATTCAAATTGAGCTGCAATTAGAGAAGAAGACGTTTATACTTACTTATAGAACATTTATACTACTAACGTGTAGTTTATTAAGATTTTGATTAAATAAGGCAACTTCTACTGATTAATAATATTTGATGGCTAATAATAACCATAAACACTAACTAAAGAAACTTTTGTAGTACACGTAGGGCTCTATTTATAAACGTTACTTTAAGTTAAGAGACGCTTGTAAATAAAGGGAGTGATTACCGGTGTCTATGAATGATCAAAAGTTACCTGGTAATACAAACTAAATTATGCAATTTATGTTCAATGAATGAGACTAAAGTAATTTTATTTTCTTTACATACAGGGTGTTTGGCAGAACGTTGAACATACGAAAATGGTGGATAGGTGGGGTCCTCTGCTACTTATTCAGCCCTAATTTATGTGGCCCTGGCCCCTGGAATTTTTTTAAAATTTTTTTTTGCTTTCTTCTAGTTTCACCACTTTCTTAACTTTAAAGTATAAGTTATGAGTCCTCAAACTTACTGAAAGAAGTATAACATACTTCAATCTTAATTTCAACTTACAATAAAAAAATGATTGAGGAGTTCCAATTCTAGCAAAACGTCCCTAGTGTGTGACCGTTCTAATGGTATGTTGTTTGCTTTTATAAAAAAAAAACCTTTAAGAGTTATTTCATAATTTTCTTTTTGGCCAGGGCCAAATAAATTAGGGCTAAGTAAGTAGCAGATGACCCCACCTATCCACCATTTTCGTATGTTCAACGTTCTGCCAAACACCCTGTATATAAAGAAAATAAAATTACTTTAGTCTCATTCATTGAACATAAATTGCAATAATCACAGTTATGTGTTCTAAACGAATCATGATTTTGTAGAAAATCGTATGAACTTTGCGGCCGTCGAGTAGAAGTTTGTTGTCAATGTGATTTTGACAGTTTGGAAAGTAATATTCTTCTGAAATAGTCTACATATAAAAGGACCTTGACAAAGATCGTTAGAAATGAAAGACAAAATGACAGATTGTAGTAAGATATCTACGGTGCGATGTCAAAAATGGAGAAACGAAATGTGACTTTGTACCTATAAAAAAGCACTGTCTATTCTTCGTAGAAATAGAAATCGTCATGCTAAGCCTGCTGGTTTCACCATTAAGGCTCCTTCAAACAGGCGCCACGCGACAGCGTTACGCGACACTTTTAGAACAATTTCCATTAAGTTTCCATAGAAATTGTTCTACAAGTGTCGCGACGCGACCGTCGCGTCGCGCTAGTCTGCCGAGCCTTTAGAGAATTATTTTCGAAAGGTACACAGAATACATAATGAGACCATAATGCTCCTACTACTGAGACACAGGCCTCCTCTCGGTGAGAAGGAGTGGGCCGTAATTCACCACGCGGGCCCAGTGCGGCTTAGCAGATGTCATGGTCGCATGTAACGTCTTACTCACGATGTTTTCCTTCACCGTTTTTGAGGGCAGGGGTTTTTTTTTTGGGTGGAAAATAACTTCTCCCGCTCTGGGTGGAGCAGGCGGGCTTGTCAGACTTTTATTGACTAAAATCCACCCGTGTTCCCTCAGTTGCCTGTGTGCCAGGGCCGCGGTATGCCTTTCGAACAACCCGCACGATCGGCCCTTGCGGGCCCCATCAGTTGGTGCTGACATCTCTTTGAGGCGCACGTGGAACACAACGCGCCGTCGACCCGGGCTTGGTCCTTACCGGACAGCGAGCTACCCATTACTCTCCAGAAAGCAGGGGTGATGATATAATTTACACAAAGTAAAGCGCCTGTTTTGGGTTCGGACCTGCGGCCCACAACTCGTAGTCGCATCCGTTACAACTCGGCCACCACTGTTCCACTTTTGGAACAGTAGTTTCCGAGTGGTACATTGATATTAAACTTACATATAATTAAGAAATCTCTAAGTTTTGTCTAGTCGTTAAAACAGTGCGAAGCGAAGCGGGGCTGGTCGCTATTTATCTACTTGAACACGGGGCTTTTGGCTACTTTGTATACACATACAAAGTAGCCAAAAGCCCCGTGCCCCAAAATGCACACGCATTTTATGTCTTTTTTTTTAAATAATGTGCGTTTTGTTTGTGCAGAATATACAAGTTTTCTGTCTTTTTACTGTAAGCTATGACCAATGTATTATTCGTAGCCTTTAAGTAATAGTTTTACTTACTTACTTATTGTTTTTTTTACCACAAACAATCTACATTTCGTAACCGATTATCAATAACAACAGAAGACATAATATATCTACGCAGTAACAATTGATCGGGCCGGCGCGCGGCGCGGCGTGTGCGCATCGACCTCCGTATCCCACTGCCGAGGTGAATCAATCCGCTCAAGGTTCCGACAGTAAGAGGTCTGACCATTTTATATGCTAAACTAAACACCGACTGCCGGCGGCGATGATCGCGGATTCTGGCTGATTCTAAAAAAGGACGGTTCATAACTGTTTTTTTTTTAAATGGACTCGCAAAAATCTTTGAGTTTTAATCCTAGTATCTAAATAAGTAAAACCTAGAACGCCTAGAGCACAATAGTTTTGGCATCTATAAAGTAAAAGTTTTTGTAATCATTATTTAAAACGACACGGATTTTAAAATATACAACTAAAAAAAATGATCAATAGAATTGTCTTCTTTTCACGGGTAGGTAGGTACATTCCTCAAATGTCAGAAGAAGCCGGGTCTTTTGAAAAGCTTACGAAGGGACAAGGGTCCAATGGGCAGTCCCTCTAGAGAATTTTAATTTAAAACGAATTGGGAAATAACAAAATGATTATTGAGTTATTTGTTACTGCGATTGACTGCCTCGTAAGTCTATTTATTGGTCGGAAGCGTAACTGCTGAGCTGGTCGTGGCTTTGATTCCCATCTTAGGCAGTGTTAGCTATTGTTCGTCAAATCGTTGAACTCCTCAAGTTTTGGGTTGAGCTGCATGATTACTGATAAATGCGTGCACTGAATGGACAGGTCCACTCAATCTGTGTGGTTCTTTCCTCATAAGACCATTTCAGACACCAATCCACATGGTCTTCCCATGATCTGACCAAGATTATGTCTGGACTTTAAAAGACACTGTGACCTCTGAGTTTGTTTCGGCCTTTCTTCTTAGAGTAGTCAGATACGAAACGCCGACCTCATCTAGTTTTAAAAATGTGGTTGTCGTGTAAAATTGTTGTACAAGCTTTCTTACAGAAATTAAATCATTTACTTTATGAAGTTAATGGGAAGATCATTACGTGACTAAAATAGTGTAAATAAAGGCAATTTGTTTGATTACAAACGTCCTACAGTTTAGCCTTGGTAGGTAAGATTCATTCATGCGTTTTAACTGTGATGAAATAAAAAAATAGGAACAATTGAAATCATTCACACTATTTATCTTAGGTACCTATCGAAAAGTTCACATACCATTTACCTCGTACGATACGATTCCCAAATTATACTCCTAATATTCATCATCATCATATCAGCCGAAAGAAGTCCACTGGTGGACATAAGCCTCCCCCAAAAGGGGGGATTTGCCATAATCGCCACGCTTGGCAGGCGGGTTGGCGATCACAGTATCTATGGTGGTCAAATGCATAGAGAACGCTGCTGCCCATTCATTCATGGTAACCCTTTCGGTATGGGCACGCTCAGCACATTTTTTTTCTGCAATTTTATTGTCATGTTTATTGTTCTTTTTTTACGTGTTTGTTGCTGTTGTGTTGTGTCTGTGTCGAATAAATGCTTTCTATTCTATTCTATTCCTTAGTCGCCTTCTACGACACCCATGGGAAGAGATGGGATGGTGCTATTCTTTTACGTCCGGCACCACACGGAACCTAATAATACTTAGTTGAAGTGTTTGTTTATTTAAATGCACTAATCTCTGGAACTACCAGTCAGATTAGAAAAAGTATACTTGCTTTTGATAACCTAATTATTAAGGAAGGCTATTTAACGTCACGCTAAGGCTGTAAGAAGCTGAGCAAAAAGAAAAAAATACTTTTTTTTAAACAAACTTTTATTATTACTTGTTAATAGAACGAACTAAAAAGTAAAAAAAAATAATCTCAATTATTTTAATAAATGCGTGTTTTATTTTGATGGCAGGTTGGCAAATTTATTTAAAAAATGTTCATTTTTCTTTTTTTCGAGAAATTTCAAGCGAATGAAGTCGCGAGCAGAATTTATTGATTCTATAAAAGTAGTCATCAATATTGAAAAAAAAAGAGCTCCAATTGCATTTTTTTACGCTTTTTTATCACAATCCAAAAGATCTTGATGAAAACTGGGTAATACCTACCTACGCTCCTTGGTAACACTGGATGTCAGACTTTCGGGCTTTTGATGACCTGTAACGGCTGTCAAAGATCGACGCATGACAGCCGGGATCAACAGCGTAATGTGCTTTCCGAGGCACGGAAGGGTCGTCGCATGTAAAGATGGTCAGCCACCACACCAACCGTGGCAAGCTTAGCTTAACCTGTTCAATCGACACATGAGGCTGTTTTTAATTCAAATTAGGCTGAGAATCAGCACTTTTCGAATGTCAAAATTACATAAGACAGTCCCCCAAAACGCCCGCCCTTCACCACTTCCTAGTGCTTTAGCTGTGAAGAAGAAGTGGCGCAACAAACTCCCCAGCAGCACAGCTGTCTGTTTAGTTATATTGACTTGATTCTATACACAGGTAGGCAAAGTAATCAACATTACGAGACACAGAACTTAAAAATTTGTCATATGTCAGCTAGCCATGCCAATATACCAACAAATAAAATGAAAACTTAACTCAAGCACAAAAAAACAACTAATAGTATTACACAGCATGTACTTCTTGACCCTTTACAGTCTTATAATTTAATGCTACCGATAAGAAAGGGATTACTAGACTTTCTAGAGAATGGACAGCAGCGTTCTCTATGCATGTTACCGCCACACTGCGATCGCCAACCCGCCTGCCAAGCGTGGCGATTATGGCAAATCCCCTCCTTTTGGGGGAGGCTTATGTCCAGCTTTGGACGTCATTCGGTTGAAGTGATGATGATGTGAGTGATAAGAAAGGGGATGCACATTTATTAATTTCCAGACCGGTAAGGTAATTGTGTAACACACTCATAATCCCAATGCTATTCATTTTGACAATTCAATAACATCCATTGCGTTATTTACATTGTAGAGCAGACAATTTTTTGAACTTAAGAAGCAATGTATTAGCAATATCCTTCAAAATTATTCAGATTGAGATTGATAGTGTGTTACTTATCAATTCATGTGGTGTTGGACGTAAAAGAATAGCACCACCCCATTTCTTCCCGTGGGTGTCATAGAAGGCGACTAAGGGACTTACTAGAGATTGGTCAGCAGCGTTCTCTATGCATTTTACCACCATACTGCGACCGCCAACCCGCCTGCCAAGCGTGGCGATTATGGCAAAAACCCCCTTTTGGGGGAGGCCTATGTCCAGCAGTGGACGTCTTACGGCTGAGATGATGATGGTGTGTTACCTAATTACAATGCTGTAACTGCTGTAAGTATGGTGTTTATAATAAAAACTATTATATTCTATTCCGTATCTGAGTCTTTTTCCAAGTTGCTTCTCATAAAACCACATTTTTAATTGTCCACGCCACTAAAAATATCTCAAAATAATGAACAGTACCAGTCACGGAATTCCGCAGATTTTTTAATTTTCTCTGTCGGTATAATCTCAGCTGTTTGCTAATTATCTGTTACATAGGCCTACTGTATAAAGGAGTATGAAAGATTTCACAGGTCAACTTATAGTGGTCTTAGTGATTCGTGTGTCTGCTGTGTAGTTATATGATTGCATGCGTGTACGGCGATTTCATACGGCTATTATCAGACTGTTGGTGTTAGGTACATGTTAGGTTTTAGGAATGGATATACAGGGTCAAATAAAATAAGCTGGCAATATTTTACTTTTTTTTATCGAAAAACAAGACAAAAAAAAAATTTGAACTTGGTTCAAAACTTTAAATGAGACTGTGACATGTACATTTAAGGCAACGAAACGACTGTTACGTTATGGGTTTTGGGAATTCGACAAAAATATCTAAGTTCATCCACGAAAACTGTCAAAAACAGCTGAGCGATCTACGCGTGTCGACGCGGTTCGCTAATCGATTCGCTACCTTCGCCCATAATGATGCTTTTTTTTGTTATAGTACTTACAACCATATTATAAAATCCTCATAATTCAATATATTGTTAATTTATCTGCAATAACTCTTGGAATTTCTGATCAATTCAGAAGACCTGTGGGTCTAAAAAGGCCACATTAAGCAATTAATCTAAAAGTGATTCATTTCCTGAATTGCCTATGATTCTGCTATTTGACAGTTTACTTTAATAAAGCAATTCAGAATTTGGTGACCATTCTACGAATTTCCATAAAAAACTGTCAAATAGATGAATTGCGTACTGTCTACGCAGATAATATTATGAATTGTCAGTTTGTGACCATTTTACGATTTTAAATATGATTCATAATATGATCATATTATGATTCTGCCAAAGTGACCTTTTTAGACCCCCTGCACAAAGAAAAAAGTAATATAGGTATGTAAGATCCGGAAAGACCGACAGGAACACTCAGGAATGGCATCGGAGGCCTGCGGTTTGCTCAAATCAATCAGTCATACATTGTGCTTCCGGAGATCCGATGAAGAATTTCTGATGAGTTTCCGGGTGCATGCAGTCAGCTTTACTTACTCTTCAACTTACTTATGACTGTTGTTTATCTTTTATTCTCATTTCTCAGGTCTTCATCCGTTTATTGAATAACTAGCTTCCGACCGCGGCTTCGCTCGCTATAATTTAGAATTTGACAATCAATTCGGGTTGTACTCTGCTTGATTCAATCATGATTCGTGAGATTCATAAGATCGTTATTGTTGTTTTCCTCGCGAATAGTACTTTTTTTCGGAATGAAAGGTACCCTATGTCCGTTTCTGTACCTCTGACAACGTATATGCAAAATTTCAGAATGTTCGGTTCGGCGGTTTTGGCGCGAAAAGGTAAATAACAAACAAACTTACTTTCGCATTTATAATATTGGTTAGGATTTCTACTTCATACGAGAGTCTAGTCATTCTAAATAAAAAATAAAAAAATCTAAATTCTAAATTCTAATAATTTTATTTAATTAGAGTGTAATAATTAAGTTAATTTTTTAATGAGAATTTAAATTATAATAATTTTATATAATGAAAATGTTTGCATGCCGAATGGTGAAATGTGGCAGAACTCTGTATTGTGATAATACCTACATCTACTTTTGAATTCCCCATATTTGCAAATAAATTCTATTCTATTCTATTCTATCAATCTTAGGTTGAAAGTCACGTCATAAATGAAATGGACATTCAATGGGATTTTATGAACTTTAAGAGTTGTATTGATGATTATAATTTTGTAAAGCCATATTGGTTACGGGCGCGAATCATACTTATGTTGTTTAACATACAACCTGATTCCGAGTTCCGTGTGGTGCCGGACATAAAAAGAATAGCACCATCCCATTTCTTCCCGTGGGTGTCGTAGAAAGCGACTAAGGGACTTACTAGAGAATGGGCAGCAGCGTTCTGTATGCATTTTACCACCATACTGCGATCGCCAACCCGCCTGCCAAGCGTGGCGATTATGGCAAAAACCCGCTATTGGGGGAGGCTAATGTGCAGCAGTGGACTTCGGCTGAAATGAAGATGATGATGACAACCTGAAAATTGCGAAAAAACGTAAGAAAATTATGAATTCCGCGAGTAGCTCGCGGAATTCATAATTTTCTTACGCTTTGCGCTTCCTTAGAGGGCCGGACACAATAGATAGTTTTGGTCGGCTAGCTATGGCCGCATGTATCAGAAAGAAATAAAGTAAAACGCTTTTATTGGTATTACAGCAAAAAAAATGCACCTTAAGAGCGCACCGACGGCGACGTAGGCACGGGCTTGCGGACGGCGACTAATGGGTAGCTCGCTGTCCGGTAAGGATCAAGCCCGGGTCGACGGCGCGTTGTGTTCCACGCGTGCCTCAAAGAGATGTCAGCACCAACTGATGGAGCCCGCAAGGGCCGATGCCTGCCAGGGGTGCGGGTTGTTCGAAAGTGACATACGGACGGACAGACAGACAGACAGACAGACATGACGAATCCATAAGGGTTCTGTTTTTTGCTATTAGTCTACGGAACCCTAAAAAGGTGACGCTGATTTTCAGCTGCAACCCACGAGTGCCATGCGCTAGAACAACAAACACATAGTCTAAATCATCATCATCTGCCTTGCCTTTTCTCATCTTTCTTAGAGTTGGCTTCCAGTCTAACCGGATGCATTTCAATACTAGTATTTTACATGGAGCGACTAACACCTAGATATTTGAAACAACCACCGACACGTTTTGATGAAGATGCTGCTAAGCGCTTCACATCCTTTTGGAATATCACTTTAATTGAAGACTCTATCACAACCCAAAAACATCAATCACTGTGTCATAAATGTTATTATAAATAATGTAGCCTAACATACGTTGGTGACCCCTGAAAGGTTACACAGAGGTGTACAATTGAACGCCCACAGTTTGCGCCCACGTTGTTACAACCCCTATAATAGGGGAAGTAGAAATCACCACTTAGCGCATACAATTTCTAGGTAATTGATAATAATGTAATTTACAAATTGTAGGTTTATTTTTAAACTATGTTCTTAACGACCTGAAAATTGGAAGTAAATAATGTCGTCAAATCATCGTCAGTGCCAACCAACTTCCAACGAAGTGAGAGTAGCATACTAGTCTTACTAAAGGGTATCATGTTAGCCAGTAACTGGGTTGTGGAGGGCAGGTAGGCAGACGATGTAAAGTACTGGTATTCAGGTGCTTTCGGTTCAACTGAAATCTGACCCCAACATATGTAATTTGGAAGGCACACGTGGGAGTAGCATACCATGCATACCAAGCATAACCATGAATTCAGCAGGTCATTCTAGACGCCCCAGCGCAGAAATTTTTCGTTGATTATACAAAAAAAAATCAGCTGTTTCATAGAAAAGTTCATACGCGGTCAAAATGTATGGAACCGATGATATTTTTGGATAACCGACGAAAAATTTCTACGCTGGGGGTCTAGAATGATATACTGAATTCATGGTTACAGTTTGTGCACTGGATAAAAACTTATCCTGTATGGCCACTTCGGAAAAATCATCCGTGGCCAAAGTTATTGAGTGAAGATGAGAAATAAATGGATCACTTCACCAATACGGCTCACATGCATGACGACTCGCACAAAGGTAATTTATTTTGGAGCGAATCGACATTTCTAGAAAACTTATTAGGCAATTGACACGTTTTGAATTTAAGTACATGCAATACAATGCATAAAGCTCAAAACGTGCCAATTGCCTAATTCCGTATTACTGGAGTTGGCTAATACATATTTCTGGAGTGTTAGAAAGTGTCGATTCGCCCAAATTCGGGCGCATAAATTCGTGCGAATCAACTAATAAGCCGATGAAACGAAAGTCCTCGACAACCAAATCTCTTACTAAATAAACAAGTCACAAAATCCACATGTCTTTAATCTTTTTAATCAACTTAAACTCGCCCGATGAGTCACTTTTAAACACAATACACTCGGAGTGTTTACTTACTCGATATGTTTGACAAAACTTACCCAGAGCATCGAGCTGTGAGCGCTGAGCGGTACACTCCGGCCGACAAATGCTTTGTCACACATCAAATCGTTTTTACGAAATAAGGGAGTTATATTGTGATGTGAACGTTTGTGAGAACGTTTCAGTTACGTTTTTGAGTGCTATCGGTTTTGTTTCTGGATGTTGGGTTTGAGATTATTTAGGTTCGTGGAAAGGTTTTATAAATAAATAATCATTTAGCTCAGAGAACTCCACGGTACATAATCTTAATATAACAATAACATATAATCAGAAAATGTTAGTGCGGTAATAAAAATTGGTACTTATACATTATTTTTAGTTTTTCATTGAAGGCTATCGGAAAAACTATGTGACAATGACTACTCAAAAGTTGAAAACCTGTAAAGGATTTTTTAAAGCCTTTATTTATAAAAATACAAACATGGCATGTTCTAGCTTTTATGATTGATCCTTACATTTAGGGTTGCCAAGCGTACTCTATAATAGAGTATTTTACTCTTTTTCTTTAACACTAATAGAGTACACCAAAATACTATTTTTCCATAAACTGACTTTTTGAGGCAAATTATGTAGTTTTTCTGTATTTTCCACTTCACTATTTATTGGTCATGAATGTGAAGTGGGAAGAGAGGAACAGGGCTTTATATATTATACTGATTAAAATGAGCTCCTTATCTTATATTAACGTAGAATTAGGATGTTTGGAGTCCTAAAATTCTTGAAAAACCGATAAAAAATGTTAAGTGCCGCAAAAAGTGGAAAAAAAATACATGAAGACAGATGAATCAAAGGTAGGTACTCTATTTTATTAATTTGTACTCTTTATTTACTCTCTCTCTCTGAAATCACAAATACTCTATTTTTTCTAGAAAATGTTGGCAACCCTACTTACATTACATCATGTTTACTCAATCTTAAATTCACTGATAGACAAGGCACTGTCTAAAATGCTGGATCTAGAAGCATGAAATGTTCCAAAAATTCCTTTTAAAGAAAGGATGTTTGACAACTCATCCCCTAAAGGGGTTAAATAGGGCAGAAATGTTTGTATGGAAGGTCGTCATTATATCCGATAGGCAATCCCACCGGGGCGCAGGCATACGGCTTGTTTGTTTAATAAGTTATTCCAATTTGCGGTACCGAACCACTAAAAATCTGTCTGTGTTTCGCGTGCTACCGAATTCATTTTATTTTTTAGCTTACGGCGCGTTATTGGCTTGCTGTTTATGCAATGTCCACATTACGAGCGATATCAGCATTCTACATTAAGTTAATTTAAAACATGATTACCAAATTTGCGTCACTGAACGTATGTCGACATCGGAGTTTAGCGGTAAGTTAATGTATGGAGAAATAACAGAGTTACAGAAGTTCGTCTTTCGGTTTCTGTGAACGACTTTTAGAGAAAGTTTCTTTGAAAAATCCTTCATGGATGAAAATAAGTGTTTCAAGGATGAAAAGTATATTGAGTGCTATCATTGTTTTGGGATTCATCATCAGCCTACAACAGTCCACAGCTGGATAAAGGCCTGTTCAATTGAACGCCATTCAGCTGGATTCTCGGCAACTCTCATCCAGCTGCTACCCTGTGAAGAGCGTTTTTTTTTTGGTCTGGGAAATCATCAAATAACTTCTCCCGCTCTGGGTGGAGCAGGAGGGCGTGTCAACTTTTACTGACTAAAACCCACCCGTGTTCCTTCAGTTGCCTGTGTGCCAGGGGCCGCGGTATCTCTTTCGAACAACCCGCACCCCTCAGGCTACCTTAAGCGTCCTACCTTATGTTTGCCGATTCGCGGCCTCTACTGAAGAACACGTGTACTGTAACAGATGCTTTAGGATATCCAGTTAGAAATTAGCAATATAGCCATTTAGGAAATTCAAATACCTAACAACACCCACTTCGCACACAAAGAAAAGTTATCTTATCAGATAGTTCCAGTTCCGTTCACCCACATCCTTTATTTTTCAGCACAGAAAATGTTACCAATAAAGTGTATTTAGAATTAAAGTACAGGCTCGCTTTTACCTTGGCCAGCGGCTAAGCATTGCCATACAACGTGGTAATGGTGGCAGTATCTTGGGTACATTACCAGTCGACAGCGATGCGGAGGAATTTTTCGATGTTTTCATCGTTTAGTTAGTTATTTTAGTTTTCTTGCAGTTAGGATTATATATTTTATTTATTGATTAGGTACAACCTTTTAGGTGTTATATAAGTACAGTTATATCGCGAATCTATTTCGAACCGTTCCCGCCACAATCCGCTCGGCCAATGAGGGCGAGTCGAAGACTCGAACATTCTAGAACATCCTAGAAGCTTCCTTTAAAAACATAGACCCTTCTTTTGTCATATATATTTATCAGAGGCATAGAGGAGCGAGCCAAGGTACGCACAACGACATATCAAGCTATACATTTCCAGTATAAGCTGACTTCTCATAGTACGAAAAGCCTATACAATGCGAGGTAAGCTAAAACTGGAAATGTATAGGTTGACATGTTGTTGTGTGTACAGTCAGCGCACGCTAGAATCTCACGCCGTAGTAACCTTTTGTTCGGTACAGTTGGCTTCAACAAGATGTGAACATTACTCACTTGGATATTACAAGGTTATTTTTTAGTCACCGTCCAAATTTGTTAGGGTGATAGTACCCGTGAAATTGAACAACTTTCTCCAAGGAACATGGGTCGAAATATTTAAAAAAAAATCCGACCTCCCATACAAAATCGATCAGCTGACTATTGATTTTGTGTGGGAGATCCGATTTTTTTTGGATGGTGACTAAAAAATCAGCGTGTATAGTTCAAAGTTCAACCAATATGGAGTACGTGATAGGTTTGTACGCCTGTCATCAATATGGATTAATAAAATCGAGAATGTTGATGAAAAACATGTGTGCTGTTTGTAATTATAGTCTTGCTTATTGCAGGCTTAGCATGTCGCTTTTTATTACTACTCTACTATAGAATAGAAATCGCTTGTCTACATTTCTCGGTGAAAAACTGTCAACCGTCTATACGGAAACGTAATTTTTAACCGACTTCAAAAAAAGGAGGAGGTTCTCAATTCGACTGTATGTCTTTTTTTCATGTTTGCTACCTCATAACTTTCGACTGGGTGCACCGATTTTGAGGATTCTTTTTACATTTGAAAGCTCGTGCTTCCCGTGTGGTCCCATTTCAATTTCCTATAGATCTGATGATGCGTTTCGGAGACAGACAACGGAACTCTTCAAAAGAAAACAGTAAATAAACCGCGATTGCTGCTATCGCATAAATATGCATTGTTTTGACCCCAAGGATGATGAAATTTCGAATTAGTGGGGTAGGTACTATAACTAAAAAGTGAAAAATAAAAACTTTTTCCAAAAAAAAACAACCGACTTCCGAAAAAACACTACAAAGTGAAAAATTACTTTAATTTCGGAAATCGGTTGTTTTTTGTCTACTCTTCCTACGACAAAACACTTGTCTATGGTTCTCGTGCTAAGCCTGCTGGTGGGATTGGTTTCTATATTATTGATACAGCTGTTTATTGAAAGAAAAACATTAAAATAATGACTTCATTTGTGTTTTTTTTTTCGATTTTACTATACATGTGCTCGACAGTCAGTGTTTACAAATATTTTCATGACAATGTTTTATTCCCATTTTGATTCTGATAGTGTATATATTATACAGGATGGCAAGAATATCAACGCACAAATTGTTACCATGGATTCAGTAGGTGCATACATTCGCTTGTCTATGAAACAGCCGTTTTTTTTTGTCATGCCCGACGAAAAATTTACCTATATGCCGGTTCAGAATTCATGGTAACAGTTTGCACGTCGACGTGCCTGCCTCCCTGTTCATCATTTCAGTCGATAGAAGTCCACTGCTGGACATAGGCCTCCCCCAAAAAATGGGAGGGGTTTGCCATAATCGCCATGCTTGGCAGGCGGGTTGGCGATCGCAGTATAGTGGTAAAATGCATAGCGAACGTTGCTGCCTATACTCTAGTAAGTCCCTTAGTCGTCTTCTACGGCACCCACGGGAAGAAATGGGATGGTGCTATTCTTTACGTCCGGCACCACACGGAACCCCTACAATTATTATATCAGACTCTAAGAAAGCGGAAGGAAGAAGGTGTAAAATACCAAAAAATCTACACTATTCTGAGTTTGCCTCAGACCGCCTCGTTTATCTAGTAGTCCCAAGTGCTACCGCTGAGCATGAGGGCCTGGGTTCGTTTTCTAAGTCGGGCAAAGTGTTATTGGGTTTTTATAATTTCTCCGTAGCAGCCCGGAGTCTGGATTTGTGGTCGATGGGACGAGACTCGTCTCTATTACATGGGACTTAAACATAACTGGTGAAATGTGGGTGCACTGTGGATACACCTCTGGACAACCTTTCGTAGAAACAAGGCGTGATGTTAAGTTCTTTCTGAGTTTTGTGAGTGTGCGCAGGAGCTCCACGACCTGATCCCACCATGGCCCTTTTACTACCGGACTACCAGACGCACTGCAGGGTACCATCCGCACTTGGTTGACTATACCCCGACCAGTCGTACTCGGCGCTACTCCTCGACATTTATCATGCGCACAGCCAAGTGTGGAACTCTCTGCCTGCGTCTGTGTTCGGATTCCACATTTAACCCGTCTACCTTCAAAACAAGAGTGAACAGGCATTTTCTGGGCACGCTCAATCCATCATAGACTTCATCAGTCGCTTTACATCAGGCGTGATTAAGGTCAAGAGCAGGCCCATATGGTAAAAAAAAATGTCATTTAAAAATTTAAATTAGATTAGAAAGACGTAACTAGCGAAATGTGGATGTACATACTTACGTTATTACTTGAACAAAAGCCACTCAAATGTAGAAGACCAAAACCACATTGTATAGTAGCGTATGTACATAAAAAAAATGTTATATAAAACGTTAGCAGCACTTTGGAGTGCGTCAGTCAGTGTGAAGCCTATTTTAACTTTTTATCAAGGGTGGCTCACCTCGGCCGACCGCCGTTAACCTCCGTTGAATATTTATATTAGCCGAGACCCCACTCCACGCTCCCTTTGAGACGCTCTGCTCGCTCGCTCTATATAGTAATCTGTTTATTGTTACAAATAAAGAACAAGTTCCAAGTATGTGTGGATGGTTGATGAGTTATCGACGACAAATACTTTAGGGATGAATCAGAGTTGATTGTGAGCGTTTGAACGTATATGGACCATATGGTTAGGATTTATCTGAATATTTGGAGGTAAGTACAGTAGTTACATAGCGGTTTGAGATCTTTATGTAACTGAAAAACAATTAAACGAACGAAATTATTCACATAAATGAGGAAAAAAATTGTAATAATTATTAAGTTAAGCTTCGCCGAGTGACAAAACTAAAACTAAGTTATACCTAAAAATAAAAATTATAAATTTATAACTATAATTATATCCTATTCCTTCTCCGTCCATGCTGTAAGATTGTGGAACTCGCTTCCGCCGAGCATTCGTGACTTAAAAACTATTTCCTTGTACAAATGTCGAGTAAAAGAGTTATTACCTTTCCTCTTAATTGTGTATGTATATACACTGTGACATTTTAGTCGTCTTACAACGGCAGCCCATTTCATGTACCCAATGACTGCTATCTAATACCATTCATTTAAAAAAATTTTTTTTGAACATTTGCATAATCAAAACATGAAAATATCACTAAGACGCATGACGTAGTTTGAAACACCCTGTTATGGAGATGGAATTAATGATGGAATGTAATGGTAGGTAGGTAGATATCTTCTACCGTTTGATACGTAAACGTTATTAACAGGGAGGGTGTTTCATAATTCTAAAGCATTCATTATTTTTCTTTGTATCTGCTATCTTAATTAATGGTAACAATGTTTTAATCGCGCCTAGAAGTATGTTATGACGGATAAATTGAGTGGACCATCTTTGTAAGTCGACTAAAATGTCACGGTGTATATATGTTTATATATTTGATCATTATGTATTTATTTAAGTATATGTTAATTTCCTGCATTATATGTGTAAGTATATTTTAGTTTAAGACTTCACATATTAATATTTTCTCGTCTTGTTCCCACACACTGTTGTCTATATATTTTCTTTTTCATTTCTCCTTTCGCAGGTCTGCTGAAAGAAATTTCTAAAGAAATAAGCAGTACCTTTGAACTCAATTGTTTAATTACGCCGTATCTCGTGTGTATTTTACTGTGTGTACAATAACAAAATAAATAAATATATTCTCCCATACATTTCAACTGCAAATGGTCGACTATTACTCATAAAATTCCAAAAAAGCTCACTTAGCTATGATAGTTTTCCTTTTAACTTCGTTACTTATGTGTAAAAACAACCATTTAGCTGGCCGGGGTACACTTGACTATAACAAAAATTTGCACTATCAAGCTTAATATTTCAGAAACGGCTGCCTTAATCGAAAAATAGTTTAACACCCCACAATATTTTTGGTAGACCTATCCAACGACACCCCACACGATACGGTAGACGAGAACGGAACCGTAAAAACAGACAAAATGCTCGAGAAAAATAAAACTAACGTAACAGAAACCAGCACATCAAGCTACGCCAATCTGTCAAATTTCATTGATCGTTTTTCAACTTTATTTCAAAAGATTAAGGTTCATGTTCAACTGGGGAAATTTGACAGTTTGGGATAGCTTGATGTGCTGGTATTCTGTACCTACCATTTTATTATTCTTGACTAAAACCATCTTCAGCTCTAGAAGACTAGTTAAATGTTACGATCTGTATTTTTGTTTAAAATTGTACTACGTGATCAAAGGCTCGCTCTATTAATCATCCTATGATTAATGTAAACTGTATCAAAGTCTCTTCATGTCTTCGGAAGGTGATCCTTTAATATTGATCTACTACATTATAACAGCTACGTAAGTATAGTCTTTTCAAAAAGATGCAATGAAAATGTAAATAAATGAATCAGAAAACGTACCTCTGTATGCCATGTAGAGCCACTCAGTTGACGTTCACACGGGCGTAATAAAATCAGCGACATTAAACTCTCGGTATCGAATTGAGCATTGAGAATCCAACAGGAGGCATCTCAATGCGTCGAAAATCGAACTGTGTGTTTTTCTGTTCGAGTGCGATTAAGATACAGAGCGCGAAAAATCCCGCCACGATTTTATTACGTCCGTGAGACCGTGGTATTCCAAATTGAGAGCGTTAATTTTAATACCTGTAGCAAACACGATAATATTAACGAATAATTTTAAATCACTTTAAAGTTGTTTTAATTACAATTTAATCATGCTATTCAAACAATAATTTGTTAACAAAAGCAGTGAGATGTAAAGTTAAAACCTAAATAAATTTGAATGTGTAACAAATTCCGTTTGGTGAATGATTGCGTAAGAACTTAAACAGGGTTTGTTTACCATATTATGAAATAATTTTGGAACAGACCATAGTAGATAACTTAAGTTACACTTAAATTAAAGTGCCATCGTAATAGGTACTACAGTGGTTTCTATCTGATTTTAATGCCAGTGGAGACTAAAATTAGTCTTATTAGCTATTACTTAATGGTTTATTGGCTCATTTACGCAAATACTAGAATTGGAAACAGATTCCAAGAAAGATTAGTTTCAAACGTTTTGTAGCATTTTCATTGTTTTGGTTCAGCAGAAACAAAGTTAAGTATAGTCAAATAATAGGTATATTTTACTTACTATGTCTACAGGGCGTAATTGTCAATGCCAAGCACCATTAATTAATTATTAATACCTTTTTCAAGGTTTAACAAGACTAGCGTGTTGGTTTGTACAACTTTTTGATTAATTTCTTTTGCTCATAACAAATCTTCACTGCAGTTACATTTCAATTATAATTATATTTATTTTTATGACCATTGGATTGGAAACCAGCCCATTCGAATTCTTGGGTGGAAATAAGATGAAAGGAGACTATAATTAAGTATATCGATTGGTTCATCCGCATAAGTCTCCATCCCGGGGAAATATTGAGATAAAAAGAATTCTTTGTCCTAATCCAGGTCATAGTCTACCCATTTGCCAAGTTTCATCCACATCTGTTCGGCTGTTTTAGTGTGAAAGAGTAACAAACAAACATACAAAAAAATCAAATCCGCTATCTTTATAAAATTAG
Source organism: Polymixis lichenea (assembly GCA_949091785.1). Taxonomy (NCBI): domain Eukaryota; kingdom Metazoa; phylum Arthropoda; class Insecta; order Lepidoptera; family Noctuidae; genus Polymixis; species Polymixis lichenea. Next base: position 8,107,651 of record OX420943.1, on the reverse strand, counting down.
TTTAGACTAGTATATAACTGGCGCCCCTGCTTCGGATAGTTTACGATTCGACAAAACATCGACATTTCTATATTATCTGTAAATTGAATTATGCTTACAGAGGCATGAGGAACAGGGTGGGCTACTGCCCGACGATTGAAGTCGGGACGTGAGTACTATTGAGGAAACTAACATCTATACACCGTAAGGACTATTATTGCTTGCAGCGCTCAGCCGATATAGTAACGCTGGCTACTCGTAACAGATGTGGACATTGTATGCACGGGATTTTGTTTTCAAATTGGTCAGATGTAAGTTTCCTCGATGGTATATAGGGTGTCCGGTAATTAACGGATAACATGCAATGGTTCATGGTAGAAATAATGGCCATTCTGAAAAAAAAAAGTATTTGTATTTTTTCTGTAACAAAACATTAAAAAAAAAAACAACCGACTCCCGAAAAAACACTACGAAGTGAAAAATGAACTTTAATTTTGGATGTCGGTGTCTTTGGATATGTATTTTAATTTTTTGTCAAAGCCTTCTGAAATTAAAGTTATTTTTCACTTTGTAGTGTTTCTACGTCCACGGAAACCTTCCGAAAACTGCATCGAAATTCGCAACGCGGTCACACAAGCTAAGTTGTAAGATGAGCTATACAAATATTTATAAATGCTTGCACTGACTAGACTGGTTGACTCAAATCTGTGTGGTTCTTCAAAAGACCATTGCGGGCACTAATCTACATGGTCCTCACATGACATAAAAATAATTAGATAATGTCTGGGCTTTACAAAAGTCTTCATTTTGTAGAACCTCTGAGTTCATTTTGGTGTCATAGCATTCGGATATAAAACACCGATCTCATCTAGTTTTCTTTTGTTTTGTAGAAGTGTTTCTATAAACCTACTTACAGAAATAAAATCTTCACTTTTTTTCTAGTATCACAGGCTGACACGAAAAGCTACTTTAATTTATGATACTTAAGTATAGAGACATAAGTTACATCTAGCTAGACAGATGCAAAAGTCCAGAATATCAACTTTATTGGCATTTGCAACGCCTCCTTTCAGTTTTATAGCTTAGACGTTCGACGAATATTTTTATTCAGTCTTTGCCCCGGGCTGGGTACCCCTGTCGTTCACCAGGGGTTCTCAATATAACTGCTCGCCGATATTGAATGAAGTGTAAACAATTTTATACACTTTTTGGTGGGAACAAATTATGAATGGGCCCGTATAATGAAGTTAAGATTTCTGCTGTGATAAAGTTTTATGTTGCGTTCTCGTGTTTTAGATTTATTTAATCATTTTGGTTTGTAAATATACGGTTTATATAATTGAAATACTTTTTGCGGTATATTGGCACAAAATTTGAACATCCTCGTTACTAATAAGTGTCACAATAAGGTTTCCAAAACGATACGAAACCTTATTCGTGTACACTCAAGGAAATTGATTGTTAATTTATAACACTTTACGTCAATTTTATTATGCGTAGCCATTGCAAAAAAGATCAAATAATGACAGTTGTGACTTGTGATTTATTTATTTTTTATTGATTTTGGCTTCACACGGTTTGTGCATTTAGCCAGTGTCAAGTAATTTTACTTTTAGATCAAGTAAATGGCCCGATATCAGGCACGAAGTTACAAAACAGTCATAGTCGTCTTTAATCAGTCAAGTCAAAGTTATTGTAAAGCGGTAGTAACTTTACAACAACCTAATAGGAGTTTTTGGGGGGAACACGAAAAGTCTACGTTAGTCACTTATTTTCACCTTCACTACAGTTTGTGCACTCACACGTAACTAAATTGAATAATTCACTATCAAAATTATACAATTTAATTCGCTATTTCACTAATTCCATGAAAATGAAAATTCGTGCGACATGTTCCAACGCGATCCCGCCAAAAACTCTCGACTTGTGATTTAAAAATACGGGCGATTTAAGTGACTAACTGGCTGACTTTATATACCCTGATTTCAGCCACAAAAACTGTTTTTTTTTACCATGAACTCGTGACTTACTGTACCTAAATGAAACACGTTAATTACTTCTAAAAATGGAATATGTTCTTACTAAGATTTTTTAGACGAGCACAATAGAATAGCACGACGATATAATAATAGTTTTATCTCTAAAAAAAGTGGACATAAGTAGTCTTATCATGTCGCACACTCGTACCTGCGAGGGTTCCGACGACAGTTATCACCGTGTGGTCACACCCTTACAAATTACACCCCCTGGGTTATAGCTGCCATATTTATGGGAACAACTTATCCTTCGAACAATGACCAGGTTACGATGACCTTCGGAACTCGGAAGTCATGGCTTATATTCACGTGACTACGATCATAATGATGTATATTTGAGCAGAAGTAGATGTAGGCTATGCACATGTATGTGCGCACCGAATTTACAAACTTTTAACAGTATTAAAGATAATATCAGTCGCATGATCAATCTATGCTAAAAGTTGAATAAACTCTTCGACATCGAATGCATCGTCGAAATGTCTACCTACGCCATTAAGTCGTTGACAGATAAGATAGTACAAATACAACTACAGTTGCAACTTAGATTAAATGACAAGCGAACAATTACATAACAGTAACGCTTACAATAAAATTGTAATTCTAATGCTACTATAAAACATAAATGTAAGGCAAATTGGAGCAAATTAACAAATGTTTGCTCAAATGTTGGCTGTGACGTATAAAAACCAACTAAGAGCTACAAGCTCACGGCAGGAAAACGAAACAGAATATGATTACCAACGCGACCGTTCAGCTGGTCGACGGGACTACGATAACGATACTATTGAACCACATAGTGACACATACATTGCTGCATACAAAGCTAGAGCAGACGTAACAGCCAGTAACAAGCCAGCAATGTATGTCACCCAATGATGTACAATCGTAATTACAAAATATATTATAGTACAAGTCGTCAAACGCACACATTCCGTAATAAAATGACGCACACAAACAAATGCTTTCCACACAGAAAGTTATTTCGACAAGGATCGTTTTACTTATCGATGACGGCCATTCATTGTCTGTCGCATTATGACGTAGGCACCAAAAAAAGAATATATAGACAACGTAAAAATAAATCTGGATAATAATCTAATCGACACACCTGCAGTAAATAAGTTTTCATACTGTCTGGCAAAAGATAATGGTTTGTAGGTTACAGAGATAAAACATCCGGTAGAAGAACCAAAGACCTAAATTAAGTTGGATAGATGTAGTGCAAAGGGACACGGTAAAAGAGACGAAAGATATTCAAATGAATGAGAAAGACAAAGACAGCTGATCCCATCACAATGATTAACAATTAACTGAACATAATGATACAGTAATTGCAGAACAAAAACAAAAGAAAATCACTAATAGTTAAAATCGCTAGTCTCCAATTTAGAAGACGATATTCACGTGACATTCTAAATATTTGAAAATAATGTTAGATTAATCATAATTGCTTTTTAATTAATATTTAATTAACTGTAGTACCTATTAGGTTAAAAATATGTTATTGAGATTAAGTAGTCAAGGCGAACATATATTACGATGAATTAATTATTTTATTCTATGTACAAGAGGTACAAAATTACCAAGTTCAACTAACTGTAGTATTATTTTGATACTTATCACTTACGTCAAACGTAACATACTAGAAAGATGGCGATGAGCGTTTTTGAAAGAGTACGCGTTCCATATTAAGCCATACAATAATACGCCTATTTGTGCTACGTTTTACGAAAACAATTTAGATTATATTATATACTTTCTAATCGATTCTAGAGTGATCAAATCATCTTGTTAACAAAATAAACATTCAGGTGTCATAGGAATGATCCTATGACACCTGAATTTGCCTTTCGTATGAACGAATACCTAATTAATATCTGTTAACTGCTAATTAGATCGCATTATCACATAAAAAAAACAATGGAACTATAAATATATCTCAAACAATAACTAATGATCATCAATACAATGCAGGAGAAAATTACTGAACTGTTATGTTAGGTCTGTATTGCAAAGCAAAGATAAATTCAATATTACAAAAAAAAAAAATGTGGTACTCCCAAAAAAATAAGTCACCTCGGTAGCAAAGTTACCAGCAGATCAATTGATTTATTACAAAGGTGGTCATGAGAATCATAGAAGATTATTTCTCCTATAAGCTAATGAGTTAGTTATACATATATGTATATATATAGTATCTTTAAACGAGCAATTCTTGTATATATAAAATTCAAATCTCGGAAACGGCTCCAACGATTTTCATGAAATTTAGTATGCAGAGGTTTCGGGGGCGATAAATCAATCTGGCTAGGTTTCATTTTTAGAAAATGTCAAAAAACAAAAAAAAAAACGAGCAAATCTCGGTCATCCAGATATTATACTTAATGCTATCAGCAATATCTTTACTAAGCGTGCTGATGACGTTATTCTATAGTTTTTAATTCCAGACATTAGTCTGACATTTCAAGTGTTTTGCTTTTTTAGTCTATGGCTTTGATATGAGTTTGACATTACACCTGTCAAATACTAATCTGCGTTTAAAAAACGAACTATAATAACCGTTCCTGTAGATGTCTAGGCGAATCTAAAAGGACAAAAGATATTCGCCCTTAACCTTAGCTTAGAAAGCATCTCCTTATTACTACTGTCTATTCAGCCCATCAATATATCCAGACGTATGGTGACAGCTGACCAGAACTGCAGGCGACACAATAGTAGGTGCATGGTACAGCTAACAAGCATACGAGAACAATCTATTGAGTTTGCACAACGCAAATGTGAACGCAGACAGTTTATTGGGCCTTGTGAAAGCTAGGTATACAGTGCTTGTATTTTCTCTATTGGACTGTTACAATTTGCTTATAATGTCAACACTGGTTGAAGTAGGATAGCTCCTTCTTCGTTTTGGATGTTCTTGTTTTGTCTCATGTGAATTGCGGGGTAGTTGTGTAACATTTTGACAGTTTAACCGCGTTCGTTATGTCACTTACGTTATTAATTATACGAATTTTTCAAACTTATGAAGCAATGGATTGAAAGGGTGCTACGCAATTAGGGTGCTGGTGTCTTTGTCTTGCAGTGGATCAGCTACGTGATAATACATTATCGTCGTCTGTTTCTAGCGTATGCAAAAAAATGCAACCTCAATTATCTTAAACTAGAATCTTCGGCTGGAATATTTATCAATTTAACTTACATACTATCACAGTCAGCAATGTTGTTGTACTACAGGTACACCCACATTTTACCAATTATGTGTAAGTGCCAAGTAATATTATAGTGTTTAAAATAGTAAACAAAACAAAAAATAAACCTCAAATCGTCTAAATTAACAGAGTTAGATAAAGTAAAGGAGTTAGAATGGCAGCCTGTCGCAACAAAGTAAAATTTTATCAACTTTTAACTCACTACGTTTACGCTTAAACATGGATTTGAGTAATGCTTTGCGACTAATTGCAACTCAGCCAGAGTTGCAGTTTGTCGTAAGTCGTGGTCCTTCGTTTGCATTGTTTTTTGTCTATCGTTCTACTGTTCAAATTATGCTTGAGTTTTATTTTCATCTGCTTTAGTGCTGTTTATTGTTCTGATGATAATTTAATAACGGTTTTCTCTGTCAATTTTTTTTTGCTAGATAATTTCTAAAGAAAACCTTATTTTTTCACTTACACTTACTCACATATTGTTTAGTAGATTAACAATTTACTTTATTAGCATTGCACTTTATATGTTATTTTTAAAGGTAAGGATTTTTAAGGCGCGGTAAGAAGCAAATTTTTAGGTATTTGATAATAGCGCAACGTGGCATCAAATAAGGTTCACAATAGCGTTGATTTTGATGGTAGTTAAGTAAGTCGAATGTCCACCAAAATAATTATAATTTTGCAGTTTTAATTAAATTAAAAGTCAGTGGAATATTTTTTGTGCATTTCTTTATTATCATTAAATGAAATATGATAGTGTACGCGAAAATTTTGAGAATTAGGCGACGAAAAATATTTTTTTGAACTGTTTTAATCTGATTTTATTTAAGTTTTATGGAATGTTTTTAAGTAATCTCACATAAGACGAAACACTGTTTTTTTTGGCTTGTAATGTGTACCAATAGGGAACAGTGCGACAAAAAACAGAGCGTTCGACGGTATCCTACGTTTAGGCAGCGCCTTAAATAGGTTAGCAAAATCTTCTGTTAACACTCCCAACCTCCAGGCTTTTAAAGTCCTATTACTTAACTGACTCCTTTAATTTAAGCCTAGTTTAATTTTTCATTTTAACATCAAAGATGTTCTAATAGTACTTGTATTTAAATAAAACATCGTAGATTTTGAAGGCAGGTAGGAGTAGGATGCCATCGCCATTAAATTAGCAGTACAAGGTCAGCGCATAAGAATATGGTATTTATAAAACAGTTAGGCGCAAGCCCGCGCCCCGCGGCCACCTTTATTTAGTTCAGGTAGGCTTCCGGCCGCCCGTGTATTCGATGGCTGCTCGATGTTTAGCGACAAACACACAGATTGTTCTATAGTTAAGTAAATTAATAGCCCTATGTTAATTTTCTAAGTATTTCAATCGGGGGACGTAAATAGTCTACTTTGTAATTCATGAATATTTCGTTCCTCCGATGAATTTAGAATTCATTCGGGCAACGGTACTACGTACAGTTGAATTAAAAATAAGTTCTATTCAGGTTATTATTAAATTAATTGCGGAAACTTCACAACACCGAAAAACCCAACTCGGAACAACTTAATCTTATGTAACGAGATTTTCTTTTCCCCAATACATATTCTGCTTAATTCTAACCATTAAGGATTATGTAACGCGCCGTATTTCATTATAAACATCTAAACTCACCGTTTTGTCGCTTTTATCGTTGCTAACTTACTTAAAGATAGAGGTTTTATGCTTTTATTGGTATGGTGTTGCATGATAAACACAAGTGAACTCGTAGCGTGTGAAACAAACTTTATGGATCTAGATTTACGAGCGAGTCAATAGAGAGCTCTTGATGTAGACGCAATGAACAGAGTTCATCTTGTTTTGGGGTGCTAAGGAGTCGAGGCAACACCGACCGCCCACGAAGCGCATTAGAGCCACACACAAACGTATCGCTTTTAAATATCAAACGACAAGTTCATCAACATTATGTAATTAATATCTTGTACGTTTTTTCTTGACAAGTTTACGCAAAAAAGTATTTTCTAAAATCTCAATTCACAATACGAGCTAAAATACGCTTTGTAGCACGCGATTAAAGCCCAAATTCCAGTATCGAATCGTAGAGGCCAATGCCACAAACACATGTTGGCATTGCACGTCCAGGTAAGCTGAGCTCCCCTGCCTCCTTTATCCGTACAACAATGTTCACAAAAGGAGGTTGCGTTGGGGCGGGCTGGGGGTAATTTAGGCTGGTTTGCGTTATAGGAGCAAAGGGGGCGCAGAAACGGAATCAATGAACTCCGTTCGAGCCGACCGACAAAGGACGTTTCGGGCCGGCAGGTAATTAACTTAATATCAATCCCGGCTCTTTTAAATTATACATAATACTAAACTATAGACAAACACTAAAGTACGTTCTGTGATTGGTAGCGAAAGTTGTAATCAATATGACGTTAATGGACCCACTTAGAGCTTTAGTACTAATATTGAAGCTGGCATCCATTCTGGATAAAATGTTTATTAACTTTTTAGGCGTTCAGACTTGAGCGCAATAAAAACTGGGACTCTTCATAAACGCTCTGTAAGAACTCTGTAATTGGAACGTTCTGTAAATCTGTTGCCGTCTCGCTTTATTGAAAAGAAAACGACAGTGACAGGTAAGACTTATCAAGGATTTATGGATGTCAAGTTTTGAGAAGAAGGGCGCGTGCCTGTAGACGTGTTTGAAGTAGATATAAGTCAGTTATGTTTCTCTTTAAAGCAGGGATTACATCGTAGCTTGACTTGCGTATGTCGAGATGAGACCACGAGACATATTCTGTAAAAACGATTTTGGGCCTTTACAATTACTTAATACAGTATTTTAAGAAAATTTTTAAATGAGAAAACAATAATGTCTCATAGTATACGGGGTCGTGAACTTAACAATATTCTTTAAGAGCATCGGTTCTAGCGGTTTTTAGTAGATTTTCATTGTCAGCTCGGATCATTTAGTAAACCGTTTTATTTACTTTGATGACGCGTTATTTTATAGTTTAGTCCTGGCTGGAATTGTGACGTTATTAACCTATTGGTTTTTATAAATCCAAATAGCCGTTAAGGGTCTGAAATATAAGATTTTTTTTCAATAAATAGTGTTTATCTACCATCCGTTCATAATTATTATACCTCTGAGAGGTGCAACCCAACCACAACCTTATTGTTACCTAAATAAAGATCACTGTGATTTTGAAAGACTAGTCAGTGGCGACAACCCAACTGTAACTTTATCGTAACAACAATAAAGATCACTTTATTTTTGACAGTGACGCAAATTCAGAGGTAAAATAACTGTGAACGGAATGTACCGAAGAGTTTTTTACATTCGAATGTGAATGTCTTTTCTAAACTGTTAACTGCACCCACATAGACACTACTTAATTTTAGATTTATATAACATTGATGTAATTAATTAAGGTTTTTAGTATTTATTCTGTTACTTAACTATATTTTATACTTACCTACTCCTTTCATGTTTCAGTAAAAGGCATAAAGGGATGAAGGGGTGTCAGGCACGTGGCGTTCTGTAATTTCTGCCTATTCCCTAGGGAGAATGGCTTGAATTTATGTATGTGCGTAGATTCAAGAACCCCCTTCTTGTGTTTTTCGGAATAGAAAGATTCGAGGAAGATTTGGTATACTACGATGTGGTAATTAAGGAATTGGCTGCAAAAATCAATAAATGTAAGCTTATGCCTCGGTAAGGTAAAGGTCAAAATTAATTCGGATTTCCTTGGTCTTTCACATGATTGAGACGAAAAATGTATCTTATAGTTTTATCTGACGTACGAGTAATTTAGCTCTGCATTGAAATATAAATCGATAATCTTTACAGATGAGACAAATAGGGATACCTCATCATCTGCCTAGCCTTTTCCCAACTATGTTGGGGTCGGCTTCCAGTCTAACTGGATGAAGCTGAATACCAGTATTTTACATGGAGCGACTGCTTATCTGAACTCCACAACCCAGTTACTGGGTAACACGATACCCCTTGGTGAGCTGGTTGTCAGACTTTCGGGCTTCTGACGACCCGTAACGACTGTCAAAGATCCACAAATGATAGCCGGGTCCACCGGCTTAACGTGCTTTCCGAGGCACGGAGGGGTCTTGCTATGTAAAGACGGTCACCCATCTACGGACCAACCGCGGCAAGCGTAGCTTAACCTGATCGATCGACCCGTGCGGCTGTTATTACTTAGGCACAAGCCCCCCTAGATAGAGATACCTAACTGCTTAAATTCTTAGTTAATCTAGCATCGCAACCGGATTTAGTATTTATTACGTAATATAGGTACTGAGCAGTGGTGGCCTGTGTTATCGACCTCGAATTGCGAGTTGTAGGTCGTGAGTTCGAACCCAGGCAGGGATTTAACTTTGTGTATTTAATTTCATCACCACTGCTCTCAAAACGGTGAAGGAAATCATCATGAGGAAACCAGCCCCGGATCTACGATATTTTCGAACCGGGCCAGAAACTTGATAGTGGTGCCCCTCTCTCCAGCGTTAGAGATAAATTAATTAGGTGTGGGGCCTGTGTGGCGCCTTTTTCTTACAAGTCGAAGGTGAGCCAACCAGGCTTCCGTATGCTAGGCGCTTTGTGGTGCAAGTTTTTTATTTTTAATCTTACTAATTATTATGATTTTGCGCCCCTGAAACTGCCGCCCGGGTATGCCCCCTGGGGCTGGAGGAAACCGGCATGTCTTAGAGCCAAAACTTCGAAGACATTTGTTCATCTTCCAACCCACACTGGGTGCGCGTGGTGTATTATGGCCCACTCCCTCTCACAGAGACGAGGCCTATGTCCCAGCGGTGGGAACATTATAGGCTGATTTTGTTGAGCGAGTCGCCTATAGAAAATATTATATTTTAAGAGATGGGCCAACTATAACTTTGGCCGACTAGCCGACTAGTCAGTCAAGCCGATCATGGCTTCCGGTTGAGTTCGGGTGACATCGGTTATGTTCGTGTCTACGCTTTCAGTGCCCGGCGACCAGGCGGAATTGTCGGGACAGTTTTTGTTTACTTTGCATTTATTCTATCATTGTTTACGTGCGAGCCAGCGTTTCTTCCTATCCTAATATCCTATACTATTCTAGATTGTACTGAAAGCAAACTGTAAAACTGATTCTATAATAAACATAACAACAGTAAAGATGTCAATTTCATTTCAGTCACCGTCTTTTAATTTTTTAAGCATATTAATACATGTAAAAAATTGGGCATACTAGTCGGCGACTACAAATATGGCCGACTAGTCGGGTACATCACTATTATATTATGTTAAAGCGACGATTCGGTCGAGTATTTCGTGCGAGTACTATTGCCAAAATAACGAAAACGTCACCAATAACATTAGATCTTCAAGAATTAGTTTAGATTGAGTATTTGAATATAAGCTCGATTACATAAACGAGAGTCAAGTTGAAGTGGCTGGCGTCGAGTCGTATGAGAAGCAAACTTACTTACTACTTACAACTTACAAGTAGTTTAGACTTAACTTGACGAGGTTACGATATATGCTTCTCTGAAGTTTTTCACAGATAAGCTTACTAATATTAATTTTATGATAACTATTAGTATTTATTCTTGAATTTTATTGATATACAAGGTGAATTTTAATCATCGTTTAAATTTTTTGAGTGTATTATACCCGTGAAATTGAACAGCTTTCTCCAAGAAACATGGGTCGAAATATGAAAAAAAAAATGCATGCATTTTGCATGGGAGGTCCGATTTTATTTTTCATATTTCTGCTGTTTTGTGTATGCATCACCGTGGTAGAAAATGGCTCAGGAATTAAGTTCGTGTTTGTACAGTTTTTTTACTTGCGCCTTTCGAAATCCTACTATCCTAATAATATTTATCCTATGCTACTATTATTATAATTTCTTTTGTACTTATCGTGAACCCAAAAAAAACAATCTTTACCTTTTATCCAATTTAATTAAGTTGGCTTAGGTTATTATTTAAAGATAAGCAAATCTAAACCCTTATACAGAGAAAACTATAAGACCTGGCTATTCAACAGCCTTAAGGTTCTTCTTATGTAGATGCCTAGGCACTTTTAGGTGTTTGTTTATAAACGTCGGTAAAGAGACGTTTAAACGTCAAAAATGTGTGGTTAAACAGTCGCCAATCATAACTAAGGCAACGTTACTAAACAAAAGGTTTAAATAAATACTTAATCTATTTCTAATTTAACACAAACATAATGAGGACGGCAAAAACACAATTCCAAAGAAACACGTTTTTAGATAAAGCGTCACAAATCACGCGGCGTCCTATAAAATGTTTATGAATGAATGGAAGTTTTCTCGGAAGCCGGGTGGCTGGATGGCTGGACCACTTCGCTCGCTGCACTGCGCCAACAATAAGCTTAAATCTTCGAAGCCCTGTTACATTATTATTGGCTTACTACTTTTGTACCCATGCCTATCTACTTTATTATAAATAAGTATAGCTTTTCTTCATTCAATGGTTTATGTATTACCATTCTATTCAGTAGTTAAGAAACTCATTTATTTTATTTATTTACTTAAATATTGAGTTGTGATAAATGTGACATGCTGTTCTAGTAATACTAGAAGTCGCCCAGTGGCCGAGTTTCGACCATAATTCATTTAAAACTTAATGTTTTAATGCATTATTATATTTATTAGATAAAAACATTAGCTTTTTGCACTCCTTCTCCATATAAATTTATAACTGTGCCAAATTTCATAGTCCTCTTTCCGCGGAACTTTCGTAAAAATGGGTACAAAAGTTTTAGCTTCACGTAATGTCTACTAATACTATAAATGCGAAAGTAACTTTGTCTGTCTGTTACGCTTTCAAGCCTAAACCGCTGAACCGATCGTCATGAAATTTGGCAGAGATATAGTCTGAAAAAGGACATAGGGCTACTTTTTTACGCGATAACTGACAACCACGCGGGCGGAGCTGCGGGCAAAACCTAGTAATATGTAGATAGATAGATAGATAGTTTGATTTTTAGAGGTATAAATAACAGAGTGGAAAGTTCCTATATTTTTTAATCCCACGGAAAACTCTGATAGCGCGATGTAGGGACTGCATGACGTCAGCTGTAATGCGTAGTTCGTATGTATAGATGTCGTTACAGAATGGATTGCAAACATAAAGAAATGGCCACCACTATCATTCTGATGATTGTTTGATTAGTATAAGAAGACATGTATGGCTCCTCCGATGAACCGAATCCTCAAAAGGATAATGGCAGTCGTGGAGGTTACAGTTTCAGGATCGTGGACCTGTAACCAAAGTCACAGCATAGTTGATGGCACCAGCCTGCGGGGTAATTGTCTAACCCCTTTATTATGGCAATGCTTTTAATTTTGACATTTCAACAGCATTCATTGCGTCGTTGAGCAGACGAACTTTTCTAAGCAATGGATAAGCAATTTCCTTCTAAATCCTTCTGCCCTGCGAATTGTATCTGCAGTAACTGACACTTATGTGTTTTCACTTTTTTGCAGATATGGCATCCTTTTTTTTTTTTTTTTGGGTGGGAAATCATCAAATAACTTCGCCCGCTCTGGGTGGAGCGGGAGGTGTCAGACTTTTACTGACTAAAACCCACCCGTGTTCCCTCAGTTGCCTGTGTACCAAGATCCGCGGTATCTCGTTCGAACAACCCGCACCCCTGGTAGTGATCGACCCTTGCGGGCTCCATCAGTTGGTGCTGACATCTCTTTGAGGCGCGCGTGGAACACAACGCGCCGTCGACCCGGGCTTGGTCCTTACCGGACAGCGAGCTACCCATTACTCGCCGTCCGCAAGCCGATTGTGATTGGAGGTATGTTACGTAAATAGGGTGCTAAGCAGGTATACTTTAGCAGACTGGCTATAAGGATCTGAGTCTAGTTTATCCGTATGCAAAAGCAGCTGAAGCTTGAATCTGTAATTTTTTTTCTAAGAAATAAACAGTGCGGTATAGAACACACTGGCTTAAGAAATACGTACTATAATAAAGGTTTATAACGTATGCATGTAAGCCAACGGTATACATGCTAGTGTTATGGGTCACAGCAGTTTAACAGGATAGGAAGTGAGCACGCGACTTTGCCATTGCCGGTCACATACCCGTATCGCATGGAAAACCTCGGATGTCTGTTGCAACAAAAGTCCTGAAATAACCACAATAGATTCAAAATGAGAGAAAGGAACGATCTTATTTCAACCAGTACACACAACTAATATTTTTAGTTTTTTTGTTACGCTTTTTCGCTAGAACAGCTGAGCGGATTTCGATGAAATTTGGCACGTGATATACCTTGACCTGCAGTAGTAGGCTTTTTCTATCCTGGATCGCAGACGAAGTCGCGGGCAACAGCTAGTTGTAGATACGGAAGTCAATCAAAGAGAAGATATCTATAGGAATATCCTACAAATAATCAGATCATTAAAGCCTTCGACGCGGATACGACCTTTACCAAAAAATATTTTCACTTTCTCAGCCCAAAGTAGGTTGATGACGAGCTTTCCCCAAATACACTTCCAAAATTAACCCGTCTTACAGTACAGGATCTATTAATACCAGTCACAGTGGGAACTCAAAACAACAAGAGTCATAATCCAATGTGAATACTTAATCGATTGGGCCCACAAATAACAGTAAACAAAGCGAAACAGTGACAACAGTAGATCGTGGAGCGGTATCGTACGTAATTGTTGCGGTGGTATCCTCATTCGAGTCACAATCTATTTCTTTATAATGCAGATGACACTTCGAACATTCATCGTCGACCTCACACACACTAGCATATAGCTAGGCGATATGACATTTAGCGGGGTATAAGCGCGCTCGCACACGGCATACTTTTTGTAGGTCCTACAATATGTTAATTTTTTTTTGTGTATGATCTACGTTTAGTAGAATGTGTGTGTTGATGTCTAATTCATTTAGCTCCAACAAACATCGACCACCGAGTCGTCTATACCGTCTGCTAACGTCCTAAAGGTGTCTCATTCGCGAGTTCCAACTAAAATTCCGTGCAAATGACGTAGGTATATATAATTCCTCTGTGTGCGTAGACAAGCCATGAATGTAGTAAGGCATTTGTATGGTGCGTAATCTGTGTTCATGGAAGCATAAGTTCCGCCTACTACGCTGTGTTGTGGATAAGTTTTCTCATTTTTCTCCAAGGCCTCCCCGTACGCGGTCCGTTGAGGATTTTTACATATTTGTATCCTTATCCTTTTGTTTTTTGGTAAACGTTTATTGCGTATAATATTTCTTTTAGATAAGCGACGTACTTTAAAGTGTAGGGATGTGTAAAAATTCGTTTACTGAATCCCATAAGAGGCTTGGGTAATACTCGTTCGTTGGGATTAAAGAACACAGCAATAGCTTACTTTGTTGTTGCTATGTTCTGGCTCACTGATTTAAGTAGAAATTATAGCAAGTAAACTAGATGTTAGACGCAATGTTGCTCGGATTAAAATGCTGTCTATAAGTCTACGTCGACGCGGCTGAATATGGTTGTTTAAGGGGAACCTAGTCGCGGGCTCGAACTCACTGATGGGCCTAGCTAAAATGCACGTTGTCTCATTAGGCATCGTGTCCGACAGAGGTAGTATCAGTGATGAGCAGTTAGACGCTAGTCTACACGCTCAACATTCATGAGTGAGATGCAGGATCATTTATAGTACAACAGGCGCGTAAAAAATTAAGAAAAGTCCTTCGGAAGATCGGGTTTTATGAAAAAACCACTGCATAAATCAATGACCAATAAAGTTAATTGAACTTTTCGATATTTGAGCTTTGTCGGTACCGACTTGGTTTTTCAGATTTTATACTTCTTTTATTACTTAAACACGCCCAAAGTTAGGTTAAATTAGCAAGAAAAACTAATCTTTGTTGGCTCCTAACTTTTTAATGGCTTTTTATTTTAGTATTCTGTTTCCGTACAGACAATATTAACAATGAGACAAAATCATACCATGTTAAATTTTTGATATACATTGTCGAACAGTGGAGTAAAACACTCCCGAAGTTTGTATGGGAAAAATTTGGACTAGGTTCACCTTAACGCGCTGACACACGTTCTCTGTTGGATTATCAATGTTCGGTTCAACACCGAGAGTTCAAAATCCGGTGCGCGATAAAATCCCGTCACGATATTTTAAAAAATATATACAGGGTGTTTGGCAGAACGTTGAACATACGAAAATGGTGGATAGGTGGGGTCATCTGCTACTTACTCAGCCCTAATTTATTTGTCCCTGGCCAAAAAAAAACGAAATAACCCTTAAAGGTTTTTTTTTTAATAAAAGCAAATTACATACCATTAGAAAGGTCACACACTAGGGATGTTTTGCTAGAATTGCAACTCCTCAATAATTTTTTTTAAAATTAAGATTTATGTATTTTTTACATCTTACTGTAAGTTTGAGGACTCATAACTTTTTTCTAGCTAACATCTAACAAAAATATTGCCTGTTTTACCCATTTTTAATAAAAATTACACTTTAAAATTAAGAAAGTGGTGAAACTAGAAGAAAGCAAAAAAAAAAAAATTATCCAGGGGGCCAGGACCATATAAATTAGGGCTGAGTAAGTAGCAGTTAACCCCACCTATCCACCATTTTCGTATGTTCAACGTTCTGCCAAACACCCTGTATATCTAGGTGGTTTAGAGGTTGTCAAATTACGTAACAAAAATATGATAGAGACGTTAATATTTTACTTCAAACATAGACTTTGACGTCATAATTAAGACCACTTAAAGCCAAATGAGACATTTCCACAGAAATATTGGTTTAGGTACATTAATATTATGAAGTTTACAAAAGGGTCGTTGAACTCCCAACATTAACTAACATAAAATAAGTCTAAGGACACGAAAATATCGGGCTTGAATGCCTCCGTCTGCACACATTGTAACATCGACTGCTTGTAGTAAATACTTTTTAGGGGCCCGTACGCAATGGGTGCCAACGGGATCCTATTACTAAGGCTTTACTGTCCGTCCGTCCGTTTGTCACAGGGCTGCATCTTTTAAACCGTAATAGGCAGACACTTGAAATTTTCATAGAGTCTATGGCCATACTGATATGAACCTTACAAATTTATTTTTACTTATGGGCGTATCCATAAGTAAAAATAAATTTGTAAGGTTCAAAATTAAAGGGGGTCCCCCACACAAGAAGCTTGGTTTTTTTTTTAATTAGCCTGCTCTGTCCCACTTCTGAGCAAAGGCGTCCCCCAAATCTATTCAGGCATCCTTTTCCAGGGCACCTCGATCCAACCAAGATTTTTAAATAAAGAAATTAAAGAAAATACTGTTAAATTATTTTACGGTTGTTACGGGACCGCGTTCGAAGTCCGACTCGCACTTGACCGCCGTTTTAGTTTCATGCCAGTACTTGCACAATTTAGTCAAAAAGAAAAAGAGTACAGCCTCTTTGTTACTTCGTAACTTCAGAATGACTAAATCTATTCCGATTAAACTTTTACTAGTTATGTAAGAACAATCTGTTGCGATTGTTACGTGTAGATTTAATATACCCTATGATAATCTGGATACTAAGCTGATAGTGAAAGTTTAGAATTAAATGGATACGGCTTAAGTAACGACCACTAAATGTAATAATAGTCCCACAGACCGTATTTCGGCCATGGCGGCCGATCTCAACGGAGACTAAACCTGGGGCGCGGGAAATATTATAGTGCAGAAGTGTAGACACAGGTGCACTCATTCTTACCTCACTCTCATAGTCCGATGGGACAGCAATCCGACACGACCAGAGAGAAATTAGGCGTAGGACCAAACTGCCAACTTCCAAACTCCAGGCTGTTATTAAGAAATTCCTAATAGAAAACCCCAATAACACTTTGCCCCATTGAACCCTGGATATTTTTTGTTCAAGTATCTATAAACGCAGCTTAATTACATTAATTGCAGCTTCAATAACAGAAAACATTACACTTAATACGATTTTATCTCATAACAAGCACTTATGAAAAGAAAAAGTGCAAACGATGTTACAAAAAAAGTTAACACGTTGTATCAAAGAGGCCGGTGTGCGCCTCATTGGACTTACGCCAGACCATAGACTTATCTAGGACCTTGTGCGACTGATTATAATAAGTTGAGCCATTTGCCGCCAATAAAACACATTCTGCTCGCGACTTTGGCCAAATTGTTCACTATATCTTTATTTGAACACTTCGTAAATGTTCGGGACACTTCGGGAGTCTGTTCAATACTTTTGGTTGGATGTTAAACATCTTATTTGCACCATTTATTCTTTTATTCTCAAAGGTTTCATTCAGGTTCTTATTAAATAGCAGATGTAATCGTTCTGTTTGGGATATCGATTTTTGCCGCTTCTGGTTAGGTGGGATAGAAACCTTCCCAGCTTAGAAAATAGGAGTTTCTAAAGAGTCGCGTGGAAATCAGTCAATTATTCGTAACAGCACGACTTGTTTCTCCGAAAGGTTCGGCAGAGGTGTACCTATAGAACACCCACATGTCGCCAGTTATAACTAAGTCCCATGTAAAAGGGGGCGAGCCTATTGCCATCGTTCGGGCACAAATACAGACTCCAGGCTACTACTGAGAAATTCCAGATAGAAAAACCTAATAACATTTTGGGAATCGAAACCAGGTCCTCAAGCTCACTACTAGACCAGCAAAGTAGTCTAATTATATTTCTTCAATTCGAAGCAAATAAGTTCTTTTAAGTTTATGAATAGTTACCGTTAAGTTTAAGTTATTCCGTAGTAGTAAAATTATTTGCAATCGATTTTTGCATCAAAACCTGAGCCAGCAGTCTTAGCACGACGCTTACTATTTCTACCTCACCGTAAAATAGAAATCGCTTGTCTATATTTCTCGGTATGTCAAAACTGTCAATTGTCTATACGGAAATGTCATTTTTGTCTACTCTTCCGTCGCTTCTCTACGGTTCTCGTTCTAAGCCTGCAGGATATCTCGTCAGTGTTGTACAAGTACACGATATTACAATTTTGCAACTTTTAGTCGACTAGCTTCACTTTACTACTCTTGTCACCAACAGCGAAATAAATCGAAAGTGATTAATAATGTTACCGTTATTAGTTCGGAACTCAACGAATCTAATTATGAAACAAGTTCTATCCTATAGCTACTATTTAGTCTATAAATATACTTTTTCATACTAGATTATTGGATGTCTACAAAATCGCAAAGTCATGCTTAATATCCGGATCAGAGGCAAAGGAATTCGACATTTTGACATTCAAAAAGATCAAATCTGTTTGTTGCTGGGTAAAGACCACTTGCCAGTGAAGCAAATATGTAGGTATACTACTGCTCTAATTAGACGAGATTTGGTAAAAGTTTGTTTCTGACACCCAGATTAAAATTTGTCCATTGTGCATCATGAAACTCTTCAAACAATTCCAGTGTCACAACCCCAGTTCTACTATTCAAGTCCTTCAAACTGGAAACAGTAGACCGTAAACCCCGAAAACGTTGAACTGTCGTGGAATTTACAGCAAATTTAACGGAATCAAACACAGTCTGTCTCGGGTCAGGAGAGTGCGGCACATTGTTACTTAGTCGCTACCTAGATGGCGCTAGTCGTTAGGGTATCTTGCCGGTTGGAAATGGAATTCATCGGGCCTTCAGACGGTCATTATAATCGCGCCCATTGTCACGTTCTTGTGAACCGGGCCCAAAAGTAAGTATCAAATAACAATAAGAAAAATTAAGGCGAATACTGACAGCTCGACTGTGTTTTGTTTTATTTATAAGTTGTTTTACTTATTAGTGTATGGGAGCTGGGGTTGTAATTCAATGACTGGTGACTTAAATATGAAATCAATTTTTAAACTGACAATTATTGATAGAAATATATTACGTAATGATCAATCAATGGAATTTAAACTTTAAAGACAGCAATGAAAGCCAATATCGGAAATATTGCATAAACCTTTTCCTTGACATAATTTATAATTGCCCAAAACCCGGGTTCGGTAACTATCCCTTTGAGTAACTCAGGCGTGCCTTTCTGTCAATCAAAGGCACAGGAATCAGGAGCAAAAGGTCTTCCATTACATCAATACATTTCTTTGTCTGCAGGATTTAGATTTATGTTGGGAATTTTTATTTGTATGTGTGTTTAACGATCACTGATCCAAGGTACACTTTTGGCACTAATAGCTTGCAGAGTATGCTCAGTCCTCATTTTTAAAATATCATGAAACGACTTCAAAAAAAGGAGGGAGTTCTCAATTCGGTTGTATTTTTTTTGCGTTTTTTACCTCAGAACTCCGTCATTTATAAACCGATTTGAAAAATACTTCTTTGGTTTGAAAGGGTATAATTACCGAGTGGTCTCTTATAAATTTGGTTAAGTTCTGATTAGTGGTTATTGAGTTAGCTTCAATAATACGTATTTTTTTCACTAAATTTATTATGTTATAATAATTTCCTGTAACTGTAATTTACTTAGCAAGTGGAAGGTCTATGGATTTGTGGTGGGGGTAGATACTACAGCTACAAAGTAAAAATAAAAAGGTTACGTTTTAAAAAATAACGAATTTCATAAAGAGAAAATTAAAAATCACTGCAAAGTAAAATTAAGATTAACTTTTATTGTTATGGTTAAATTAATTTTGGTCGATTTTCGACCACTGGGTGGCCAGTGGTCGAAAATTGACCAAAATTAATTTAAATTTAAATTTTGAATAATATGAAAATGCTTTCTGCACTCCTTTACCATATAAACATGTCAAATTTGGTACTCGTAATTCTCTTCAAAAAGGGTACAAAGTTTTTGAGATATTCGATTATTTTGCTCCTTTAACCAAGCATCATCTAGACTGACCCCGACAAAAACAGCCAAAACCATCAAACGGAACCACATCACCAGTAACCAGGCTACCAACGGTCGCTTTGCCTACCAAATCACATGATTGAATATATCGAGTCGTTTAAGGCAGGCACTTGCCAAGTGAAAGCGTGACGTCACTTATATTGCATACATTCTATAAACGCACTTGAAATCGGACGTAGCGCATTCGTAAGGACACCGGCTGTACCGGAATGTGATATGTGGCACTGATTTTGAGTTCACCAGTCTTTTTAACCGACTTAAAAAAAGGAGGAGGTTCTCAATTCGTCTGTATGTTTTTTTTTAATGTTTGTTACCTCAGAACTTTCGACTGGGTGAACCGATTTAATGATTCTTTTTTTATTTGAAAGCTAGTGCTTCACGTGTGGTCCCATTTCAATTTCATCTAGATCTGATGATGCGTTTCGGAGACAGACAACGGAACTCTTCAAAATATAACAGTAAATCAACCGCGATTGCTGCTATCGCGTAAATATGCATTGTTTTGACCCCAAGGATGAAGAAATTTCGAATTATTGGGGTAGGTACTATAACAAAAAAAGTGAAAAATAAAAACTTACCAAAAAAAATAAACAACCGATTTCCAAAAAAACACTACAAAGTGAAAAATAACTTTAATTTCGGAAGGCGGTGACAAAAACTTAAAATACATATCCAAAGTCACCGACTTCCGGAATTAAAGTTATTTTTCACTTTGTAGTGTTTCTTTTTTGATACTGGATTCCTTAGCAACAATGAATGGTTGTAAGTAGACTAATATTACGAGACAGCTGAGATCTGTGGAGGTCCAGTGGTAACGGGTTTTGTAGGTCGTAGGATCAGATTTTTATTTTGTGTAAATTATTTCGTCACCGCTGCTTTCAAAGCGGTTAAATTTCACATCGTGAGGAAATCGGCATGTCCTACAACCTAAAATTCGAAGACATGTGATATCTACATAAAGGCCCATTCCCTATCATCGAGAGGAGGCCTGTGCCTCAGCAGTGGGAACATTTCATTTAGAAGTAGAGTAATATTGCCAAATCGCGTTTGGCTTACTTAGTTGCACAGATGCTTATGTCACTTCAATACAGGATAATTTTTTAACTAGTGCGCAAACTGTGACCACGTTTTCAGCATATCATTCTAGACCCCCCAGCGCAGAAATTTGTCGTCAGTTATAAAAAAAAAATCAGCTGTTTCAATAGAAAAGTGCAATACCTACGCGGTGAAAATGTATGGAACATATTAATTGGAGAAATCTATGCTTATAAACTTTGTTATTCTCAAGTCATCATATTGCATTTTTTTTTAATTTTAAGCGACGAGCTAAGAGCCATCGATGGTAGGTCAGGTTAGGTTTTAAGGATAGAAAATAGATTTGCTAAAACTAAAAAAAAAACTAGCAGATAAAAAGATTAACAGGCGACCTCGTTAAACCAGCTTAACGAGTAGACGCATATTTAGTTATAGGAAAAACAAAAAAGTAGAACAACATTTTAAAAACGATATTAAGATAACTTTTGACGAGTCTTCAACTACGAAATTTCGAGATAATAAACTAAGCTAATTAGGCTCCTTTTAATGAACGATTTGAGACTTTGACTTTGTAATTTTCGTATTAATTCGTAATTATGTAGTAGATATTACATTTCTAATACAAATACAAAGACATATAATTTAGGTAATTATATGTCCTTGTACATATAATTCTTCTGTACGTACCTATGTATGTTACTGAACTTCTCCCAAACGACTGGACCGATTTCAATGTAATTTGTTGCGTATGTTGGGTCCCTGGATGGTTTAGAATTGGACCTGGTAAGTGGCGCTGTTTAGCCAGGACAACGTCTGTCTGGTTCGCTAGTATATAATATGTTACCGGCCAAACCCGATTTCAGGCCAAACTAGTTTGTCCTAGGTCAAACTGGTTTATTATGCCGGGGCACCCAGAGTAAATAGGTTAGCTTAGGTTAGGTTAGAACTATGACCAAAAGCGCGCGAGCCGAGCAAGCGAAGCGAGCGGTGCCGCGGTAGCGGCCGGCGAGCGCTACTTCCAAAGACTGTTAAGTTGGCTGCGACATATCACGCGTAGGATAAACCTGTTTGGCCTAGGGCAGACTAGTTTGGCCTGAAATTGGGTTTGGCTGGTAACATATAGGTACATATATATATAGGAACTCATATTCGTTGCATCCTTACATGCACTGCATGACTATGCTGTATTGTGTTGTAATGTAAACAATTATTCCACAATTCACTCTGTACCATAAACAATTACTGATGCATCAACATTTTTCCCACAAACAGTAAAACTATTTATTATTGTTTTGTTCATTAACCTCTCATGTTTCTTTGTGTTCCATTCCTTATGTTCCCCTTCTGCATCTTTTGTGCTACCCCTTACCTTCGGGTACTATTTTTCCTGGGCCATTAACCACCCCCTGTAATAATTCGATGAAAGCATTCGTTGACAGGCTCAAAGTTTTCGTTTTTGGACGGATATAAAATTTGGCAGCAACTCTGCATCTGTAGTTTCCTATAATACTATTTGAACTAATAATAAAGATGAAGTATTTGTTTGTGTTTTTTTTATTTGTGTCAACCTGATAATCTCTGACACTGTAAGTCAGATTTGAAAAATATCGTTCATTTGATAGCCTAATGCTTGAGGAAGCCCAGCAAAAAAAAAAGAGTTAAAAAGAATTCTAAACGAAAACGAAGCAATAGTGCGGGAAGACGATGCGATGCCACGCGGTGGGACGGGGGAACAAGTAAGTTCAAGCGGATGAAATCGTGGGCAGAAGCTAGTAATATAATAAAGCTGAAGGGTATATTTGTTTGAACGCGCTTATTGTTGAAATCATGTAACAAACGCCAGCACATCAAGCTACCCCAAACTGTCAAATTTTCCCAATTGAACATGAACCTTATTCGTTTTAGAATAAACTTTAAAAACTATCAAAGAAATTTGACAGATTGGAGTAGCTTGATATGCTGGCCTCTGTATTTGTCAGATTTGAAAAATATTTTTGCATTCGATAGCCCAGTTTTTGAGGTTATGGGCTACTTGCACATGCTACGACGCTTACGAGACCGATCAATAAAAAACTTTTTTCACAAAAATAAACAACCGACTTCCAAAAAAACACTAAAAACTGAAAAATAACTTTAATTTCGGAAGTCGGTGACTTTGGATATGTATTTTAATTTTTTGTCACCGCCTTCCGAAATTAAAGTTATTTTTCAGTTTTTAGTGTTTTTTTGGAAGTCGGTTGTTTATTTTTGTGAAAAAAGTTTTTTATTTTTCTCTTTTTAGTGATTCACATGTGCTTACCCCTTCACAGCGTACCGGCGTGATGTTATGTTATTAACTGGTGTAAACATTTGACAGACATGAGATTTCAGCAATCCCTGTCCATTTGCTATCATTTATTGAGGAGTTCCGTTGCCTATCTCCGAAGTTCTTCATCAGATCTTCACCAAATTGAAATGGAACCACTCCGAGAAAGTACTCTTCCAATAACTACACAAATTGCTTCAAGTGTGCCTATACAATTTGAAGAGTTCTCTCTATTTCTCCAGGATCCCATCATCAGATCCTAACTTGATGATCATGGGACCACCTGGGAAGTATACCCTTTCAAACAAAAAAAAAAATTTCCAAATCGGTCCAGCCATCTTCGAGTAATCGGGGAACATACATAAAAAAAAAAAAAAAAAGGTTCCGACGAATTGAGAACCTCCTCCTTTTGGAAGTCGGTTAAAAACAAAAAAAAACTTTAGAAGGAAATCTGAACGAAAATAAAACGAAGTTATAGGCGATGCGACGCAACGCGATGGGTTGGGGCCGAAATTTCACGCCAATGAAGTCGTGGGCAGAAAACTAGTTCGAATTTCATTACGAATGATGCTCATTTCTTCGGCTAACGCTGTCTGGTAGACCTATTTAGTTGATTGCTTCGACTAAATGATAACGATTCTTGTTTGGTTTAGGCATTACGTAATCATTTTTCAATGTCATGGAGTCTCGCCTCCGCACATTGTCCATCAAAGATAGTGTTTATTGAATTAAGTCGAAATCCAATCCTATAGTCTAGAATTTGCGTATCGGCATTAGAATGTCCCCTTTACAAAATTAGATTTTTATAGGAAAAATGGATTTCCAGGCCTTTAAAAGGGTCTTTTATTTATTCTGAGATTTAACCACTATTTATATACATAATAGCGGTTGGTAGCCGGGGACATTCGTGGATCTGACAACCAGTCTTACTAAGGGGTATCGTATTGCCCAGTAACTGGGTTGTGGCTGTCAGTAGGCAGTCGCTCCATGTTCAGCTGCGTCCGGTTAGACTAGAAGCCAACCTCGACCGACATGGTTGGGAAAAGGCTATATACGCAGATGATGACTAAGAAGCAATTATCGGGAGATTCTAACAAAGGTTTTATATAACCTACTGTATCACTCGAATCAATGTCATCGAATATCTTCAAAGCCTTGATAAACATTCGTAGGAACACAATTAGTAAGTCATTAATATTTTCCCGGAAACTATCGTCAGTATTGTCTATCATTCTAACTGCTTACACTATCATTATTGGGTTGGTTTCTATAGTCTCTAAGCTAGCTGATTAATAATTCACATTCTTAAAATATTTACTTAATTATTAATTGAAAAAGCATATTACACAATAAACGAATATATACATGACAATGACATGGTTCCGTGTGATGCCGGGCGTAAAAGTATAATAGCACCATCCCATTTCTTCCGTGTCGTAGAAGGTGACTAAGGGACTTAATAGAGAACGGGCAGCACTTAATAGAGATCGCAGTATGGTGGTCAAATGCATAGAGAACGCCTCTATGCATTTGACCACCATACTGCGATCGCCAACCCGCCTGCCAAGCGTGGCGATTATGGCAAATCTCCCCTTTTTGGGGGAGGCTTATGTCCAGCAGTGGACGTCTTTCAGTTGATATGATGATAATACATGGCAAAAAAAAATATTTGACACAAACAGACACCATACTACACAGATAGATACATGTTATATGCATAGTTAAAAATTATAATACGTTAAAATGGTATGTTGACCCAAGGAATTATTTATGATGTACCACAACATATCAATCAATAAAATAAACTTTACTTAATTAATGTTAAGGATTATGATTGTTAAAAAATTGTTGATTGTAATATGTTTCTTATTTCTTATTCTTAGAATTAATTTTTATACTTGTTGCTGTGCCCTACAGGGTCCGTGACAGTACCTTAGCTTTAAGCCAATTGTGAGACCTTTCAACATTATGTAATACAAATAAAGATATGAATATGAATAATATTAATCCTGTTATTTATTCTTTTAATATATTATTTCTTATATTTTATAGTATTTTTCAGTTTTTTTCATAACAGCTTTGTTTATTTGTATTTCTTTTCTGTGGGGTGATTTTTTTTTTTGGGTGGGAAATCTTCTCTCGCTCTGGGTGGATCGGGAGGGCGTGTCAGACTTTTACTGACTAAAATCCACCCGTGTTCCCTCAGTTGCCTGTGTACCAGGGGCCGCGGTATCTCTTTCGAACAACCCGCTACCCTGGCAGGCATCGGCCCTTGCGAGCCCCACCGGTTGGTGCTGACATCTCTTTGAGACGCGCGTGGAACACAACGCGCCGTCGCGTCGACCCGGGCTTGGTCCTTACCGGACAGCGAGCTACCCATTACTCGCCGTCCATTCTGTGGGGTGATTACGTGACATATCACACACTAACAGTAGGACTGGCATTCATTTTCACAGTTCCATAATTATTGTCATTGCGTTATTTGCAGTGGATTAGCAATATCCTTCAGATTGTGAAAACTAGTTTTTTAATGCAATTTTATGGGGTGCCGATGTTGATAATAGGGTAACATTTTACTAAATTTAGTAATTGTTTGTTTTTTAATTAAAGGTTTTTTTTCACAATAGGTTCTTATTTTACAATCCTAATATTTTTCATACTCATTTTCTAAAACAGAATTTTAGTACATATCCAGATAGATAAATAATATTATAACCGTTTCAATTGACTGATTTAGGTACGCTCTTGAAATTTTTGTAAGATTGTACAGGGATCACAAGTTTTGTAACCACCTTTATTTTATGTCCCTACTTTCTATTCTAAGCCCATAAATGATTTTGGTTTTGACTTTGTTCCCAATATGTTCATTATTTTATCAATCTTTTTAGGTAATAACATCCTGTTTTTTCCAAACAGTGGTAGCTATTGTAGGATCTACACAGGCTGCCACACTCCACAATCTGGTGTGGTCATCAGTGAAACACGGAGCGTTGACTTCCTTCGTGTCCGGCCCAGGACATTGGTAAACTGTCTCGGAACACGCGACGATGTAAAAAAAGAAATAGCGAGTAATGTTGGACAAGAGCTCCAGATAAAGAACTGATTGTATTATACATAGTAAGCTGTATGTAAGTATGGATAGACACACAGGATAAGTTTTTATCCAGTGCGCAAACTCTAACCATGAATTCAACATATCATTCTAGAACCCTCAGCGCAGAAATTTTTCGTCGGTAATACAAAAAAAAAATCAGCTGTTCCATACATTTTGACCGCGTAGGTATTGCACTTTTCTATGCAACAGCTGATTTTTTTGTAAAACCGACGTAAAATTTCTGTGCTAGGGAGTCTAGAATGATATGCTGAATTCATGGTTACAGTTTGCGCACTGGATAAAAACGTATCCTGTATATTGCAGGAATAACTCCAACTGAAAGATTTTTGAAAATTATTTATCATATTCTTATCCTCAATGACGACCCGTAACGACTGTCAAAGATGTACAAATAACAGCCGAGACCAACAGCTTAACCCGTGCGGCTGTTATAATTTAGCCACAACATAAGCTTACCCGTGGGATAAACTATTTCTAATATAGCTTTTAGAAATAGTTTATCCCACGAGTAAGCTTAGGTAGGACATGTTCTTAGACTTAAATGCTGTCTGTCTATCTGCCTTCTATGATGGAGGTGAGTACCAAGTGCGTAGGTATTCTGTTAATAATTCTGGTTTCTACAAACGGTATAAATGGCACAATATTATATTATCCCTGTGTACTCTAGAAGATCTATTTACATAAATAATTTATTGTAAGTAGTGGCTTGAGAAAACAATCTTATTTTTATTTTTAGGCGACTTCAAAAAGAAGGAGTTTATCAATTCGACATGTTTATTTTATATATTTTTTTATGTATGTTCGGGCATAATTCGTTCATACAACTATAGATGAATTTGCAAAATCCTTTTTTGTTCGAAAGATGTTTATTCCGAAACGGTCCCATTTAAATTTCATATACTTAGATCTATGATGCGTTTCGGAAACAGCCAACAGCAAATCAACCGCGATTGCTGCTATCGCATAAATATGCATTGTTTTAACCTCAAGGATGATGAAATTTCGAATTGGTGTGGGGTAGGTACTATAACTAAAAAGATGACTGACGCGTGTATGAGAGAATGGCTAAAGAAGGCAACACATAGGTAAGAGTGAAAAGCTATGGGGAAGACCTTTGCGTAGCAATGGGACAATAGAGGATGAAACAAGCAATACTTAACAAGGTAGGTTACTTTCCTTAAAAAAATCTTTCGCCTGTGTTTTTGTTCTATGTCCATATTTGGTAGTTGAAACATGCCACATATCTTATGGGGACGTCTTCCCTACCATTACAGCAGCCCCCGGTCTACTTCTTAATATGCAATGGTCCCTGCACACCATAAAACATAAGGCCTCAGGGGCCAGTGCAAATCTCGGGGTTCATTCGATTAATTGAGTCTGCTTAAACTACGCTGGTCGATGCATTTCACTCATTCATTCATACAAAACAAAACGCAATAGGTAATGGGCGCACTACAATTACGGATATATCGGCCGGATCAGTGCTCTATTATGCGTCTCACACACACCTGAGACGTTTTTAATTATCGAAAGTAAACATCCCGGAATCTGTTACGGCACTTCATAAATGTAAATTGGAGGCGCGCATCCCGTTTAGCGGGGCTGCCCCGCCCCGCGCGCCACCCCGCGGCTCGCCCCCCCGCCCCCCGCGCCAACGGCCGAGGAAACGGGGCCGGGCGCCGACGAACCGAGGATTGCGGTGTACATCACTACGATATACTTATCGCTATCGTTGTATTAGTAAATTGCGGGAAGATTTTAGTTTTCCCGGAATTGTTGGCGTAGTGATGTAGCTTGCTTAGATTACGCCGAGATTACTAGTTAACATAAGCCGGTACTTGGATGACAGCAAATGATTAAGTAGTGAAATTAACAGGCTTTACTTTTTTGCTGGTTGGCTTTTTTTGTGTAGATACAAAATTAATCTCACAGGCCAGCATGTTACCTATGTGTTAGTAAATTCAGATCGATTTCAATTTAGTGTTTAGTCATTTGAAAGTGGTTAATTTCATCATTAACTTAACACGACATAATTTAAAACAGATTTTATGGTTCAACATAATTCAATATTTGATACTCATTGAGACCACACAGATGATGCTGGATCACAGGAATATAAACCTAACCAACCTAACGATAAGGATTAAAATGGTTCGCAAAAGAATGAAACGAAATGAAATATCAAAGAAGTACGTGCCGACTTTTGAAAATTTGACCAAAATCCGTGCCGGTTGATTCGTAAGAGGCGTGAATATACTTTTATAGAAAAAGACAATAGGCAGTGAGGGGAAGGGTTCGAGTCGAGGCACAATGGCTGCGTCGGCGAGCCGGCAGGTAGAATAATTAATTGCCCCTCAGAGGCATACGTCCCAGATAGTGTTGTGGCAATTTTAAACAAATCTCGTAATTTTAGTCCCGTCAATAACTGCTAAGTAATTAAGGCAATAGTTTTGTGTTGAATTTTGTACAAATTAAAGTAACTAAATTTTGTGAAAATTATAATTTGTCTTAATTATATTACAGTTTATATTATGAAGTTAATCTTCAGTAAGAAACTTAAACAAGTCTTCATCGTAATGGAAAGTTTAGTCAGCTGGAAAAGTAATGTAGTTAAGAATTCAAATTAAAAGCAGATGTATCCGAATATGACCGAAACCTTCCTAAGTAAGTTTTAGGGGATAAAATGGATGAACTTGAAATAAGCCAAGATTAACTAAACGTAGCAAATATTAATCACGAAATACAAACAGTAAACTATGTACTTACACCGTTGAGAAGGGTAGACAGTAGATATATTTTGATAGATAGTTGGCAAACACGGGCTTGTGGCTAAGTATAACAGCCGCAGGAGTCGATCGAACAGGTTGTGCTACGCTTGTCGAGGTTAGTCCGTGGATGGGTGACCTTCTTCACAGATCTTTGACAATCGTTACGGTTGACCAGAATCACGAAAATCTGACAACCAGCCTTTTCGTGGGGCATTGTTTTACCCAGTAACTGGATTGTGGAGGTCAGATAGGCAGTCGCTCCATGTAAAATACTGGTATTCAGCTGCATCCGGTTAGATTGGAAGCCAACCCCATCATAGTTAAAAAAGGCTAGGCAGATGATTATTTGGTAAACTCCTTACAAAATAAATACGATAATATTCAGATAATAATCTGAATGAAACTGACAGGTTAAACGAAAAACACTTTCTGTTACATTCTTTTGTACCTACTAAATGCGGAGAAAAATAATTCCAAGATTGTGATATTGAGATCTGTTTTCTGTAGGTAAGTTACACAATCCTGAGAGGAATCTCTGTAATAAATAGCTAGCCTGCTGTTAATTGAAACTGTTCATTCATTCTTTTGATAAAGTGATGTTTGTGGTAGAGCAGTGGTGCCCCAGGGGCAACAGCCGCGACTTACGGCTTGTAAGTTCGACCCCAGCAAGGCGTTTTATTTATGCAAATTATTTAATCACCACTGCTTCCAAAACGGTGAAGGAAAACATCGTGAGGATACCAGCATGTCCTAGAAACATAAATTCGAAGACATGTGACATCCACCAACCCGCACTGGGCCCGCGTGGTGGATTACGGCCCACTCCCTCTTACATCGGTGAGAGGGACTGAGCGGAGTTAGGACACAGGCCTCCTATGGAGGAGGCCTGTGTCCCAAAATGCTGATTGTGATGTTTGTGGTGAGCATTAGGTATATTTTCTTCCCTAGTTGGTAGGTATTGAGCCACAAAAGGATGAATGAAAGGCAGCTGAGATGAGAATGTTAAGAGGTATGTGTGGTGTTACACGAATGGATAGAGTAAGAAATGAGTACATAAGAGGAAGTCCAATAACTGATAAGTTGTGTGGAAATCGGTTGTCATGGTATGTGATATGGAGGAACGAGGATAACGTTGTGAGGAAAGTTTTTAGTATGAACGTCGATGGCTATAAGAGTACCCCCAAAGAAACGATGGATGTACTGTGTGAATTATATGGTTAGAAGGGGTGTGTCTACCAAGATGACGGCTAATAGAGGAGTGTGGAAGTAAAAGACATGTTGCGCCGACAACCCCAAATAAATTGAGATAAGGACAGGAGAATGGATGGAGTTGGTATTGAGATAGGCAACGGTGAAAGGCTTTCAATCATCCATCAACATTTACACAGCAAGGTGTGGAAACAAAAGGGTTTGGTTTGGTGTATCGGTTTACAATCCGGGCACTAGTTCCAAAAATCCACTATCAAAAAACGTCAAAAGCTCTCGTTTGTTTCAAATTTTTCGTTGTGTCTTTTATTTGTCGGGACTTTTTTAACGTATTGTGTATATGGGAGCCCCGGTGTATTCACCACACTAGCATTTGTAGAAATAAACCATTTCTTTTGCATTGAACGTATTTCATTCAGACCTGCGAAGTAAATGCGTAACAAATTTATTTAAAAAGCACAGGCACATCACTTAAATTTAACGTAAGCTGGAAATAATCTTAATAACTAAAGGACTAATTTAGTACATGACAATTACGGCGTACATAACATTGATTGAAATATCTGGCAGCCTGGAAATTCAATATTCTAAACAAAAGAAAACTAAAACAGACTGGGGCAAATAAGCTGGTATACACCCGAATCCAAAATAAATAATTAAGAAATATATATAAAACTTAATTATAAAAAAGGAGCAGTGGTGGCCCAGTGGTAACGACCGCGACTTACAAGTTGTAGGTCCTAGGTTCGATCCCAGTCAGACGTTTTACTTTGTGTAAATTATTTCATCACTACTGCAGGCTTAGCATGACGCTTTCTATTTCTACGAAGAATAGACAGCGCTTTTTCTATACAAAGCACAATTCGTTTCCCGATTTTTGACATCGCACCGTGGATATCCTTCTACAATCTGTCATTTTGTCTTTCGTTTCTAACGATCTTTGTCTAGGTCTTATAAATATAGACTATTTCAGAAGAAAATTTCTTCCCAGACTGTCAAAATCACACTGACAACAAACTTTCTACTCGACGTCCACAAAGTATATACGATTATCTACAAAATCATGATTCGTTTAGAACACATAACTGTGATAATTAATAGAAGAACATAGCTATCTTCTCCTATTGTACATCATTTAGTTAATAGTCATGTCTATAATTCCGTCGAAAATCGGTGCTCGTGCTAAGCCAAGCTGTTCTCAAAACGGTGTAGGAAAACATCGTGAGGAAAAAGGTATGTCCTGGAACGAAAAATTCGAAGATATGTGATATCTACCAATTCGCACTGGGCCCGCGTGGTGGATTACGGCCCACTCCCTCTTACAGAGAGGAGGCCTGTGTTCCAGCAGTGGGAATATTATAAGCTGATTATGTTAATAAAAATTGAAACAAAAACTTGTCACTTACAGTAAGAATGGCTTCCATTTTAACAGTGCAACAACATTCATTGCGATATTTACAGTATTGAGCACACAAAGATTTCGACTTTACGAAGTAATGGATTAGCAATATCCTCCAAAATAATCTAGATTCTGATGGATGGTGTGTTACGTAATAATGTGTTAATGTCAGTAACATTGTTGAATGGCTCTTTGAACTTAATTAAAAAGCAATCTGTAAGTATTAAAGAGAAACAATTAATCATTTGTATGAAATACCTTGGAATTATAATTTCAACTTCGCAAAACTCCAATCTAATTAAGGGGAACCTACTCGCGGGGTCGAACTCACTGATAGGCCTGGCTAAAAAGCACGCTGTCTCACCAGGCATCGTGCTCGACAGAGGTAGTATCAGTGATGAGCAGTTAGAAGCTAGTCTACACGTACAACATTATGGAGTGAGATGCAGGATCATTTACAGTAAAACAGGCACGTAAAAAATTAAGAACAGTCCTCCGGAAGATCGGGTTTGATGAAAAAACCACTGCATAAATCAATGACGAATAAACTTTATTGAGCTTTTCGATATTTGAGCTTTGTCGGCACCGACTTGGTTTTTCAGATATTACACTTCTTTTATTATTTAAACACGCCGAAAGTTAGTTTAAATTAGCAAGAAAAACGAATCATTGTTGGCTCTTAACTTTTTAATGGCTTTTTATTTTAGTATTCTGTTTCCGTACAGACAATATTTAATAATGAGACAAAACCATACAATGTTTAATTTTTGATGTACATTGTCGAACAGTGGAGTAATACACTCCCGAAATTTGTATGGAAAAATGTCGACAAGATTCACCTTAATCGGAATAAGTAGATATTAACAGAAGAGGGGCTTGTGGCTAAGTAATAACAGCCGCACGGGTCGATTAAACAGGTTAAGCCACGCTTGTCGCGGTTGGTCCGTGGATGCGTGCCTCGGAAAGCACATTAAGTACGGTCCCGGCTATCATTCGTGGATCTTTGACAATCGTTACGGGTCGTCAGAAGCCTGAAAGTCTGACTATCCACTCCATCCAATGGGTACCTATCGTATAACCCAGTAACTGGGTTGTGAAGGCCAGAAAGGCAGTCGCTCCATGTAAAATACTGGTATTCAGCTGCATCTGGTTAGACTGGAAGCCGACCCCAACATAGTTGGGAAAAGG
This sequence comes from Polymixis lichenea, assembly GCA_949091785.1. Lineage (NCBI taxonomy): Eukaryota > Metazoa > Arthropoda > Insecta > Lepidoptera > Noctuidae > Polymixis > Polymixis lichenea. The sequence continues at coordinate 8,074,575 of OX420943.1, read as the reverse complement.
CTGGGCAGATGATGAATCGCATTATGTACATGAAAGCTTAATGGGAGATCTGAAAATGATGTCTCTGTCACACCCTTTAATGGAATATTAATGATAGTGAAATTGAATGAAGCTACATTAATAATGTATCTAGAAACGTATGAATAACAAAATAATAATTTATGAAACATAAATTAATTTCAGTTTACTCTGCAGAGGTTTTTGACAAAAACGAATGTTGCCATGATAATTATGCTGTAGACGAGCTACGGCCTTATTAGTCGACTCGCACGAATTAATTCGCCCGAATACGTCGAATCGAGTATTCCATAAATGCGTATTAGGTAACTGGCACGTTTTGTATTTTATGTAATCACGTTCGTGTGCTTTTCCCTCAACTGTCCGTTGTTTCCGTTAGTAGGTAATACGTATTTCTGGAATGTGGATTCGCCCACAAATAAATTAACTTTCTGCGAGTCGAGAAAATATTACATTATTTAAAAAGTGACGTTCGACTAATTAGCCGAGCTACGAGTACCACAATGGAAAAATTGAGCTGAATCAAAAAATCAAATAAAATGTCAGACACCTATCACAATATTATTTCTGGTTGAATTTAAAGCCCTGTGTGAAACATTCGCATGAAAATTGAACAATGAGCTTGATAAAGATCAATCATTTGAACCAGTTTTTAATGAGTTGAATGGTTTTGTGAAAATGATACTGAATCACCTCAGTGAAGAACCACCACGAAAGAGGAAAGATCGTAAGACTATAATCCGCTTCAAAAGCAGGTACCTACATGTTAAGTTGTTAACACTTCATTTGGTTCGCTTGAATTATTTCCCTTTGTTGAAAACATTAAGGGAACTAGTACACCTGATTGAGTTTATTGTCTTCAAATTGCACAAACCTTCAAGTAGCTGATTTGATTGCTTTTACGGTTTGCGGAGGGAGACGTTGTATGTTTCTTTGTCATATCTCTCACCATCCAAAACGGATGTGCTATACTTATAAGGTTATTAGTCAATTCGCACGAATTTACTCACCCGAATCGGTTGTTACGTCACTTTTAAATAATATAATATTTTATTTTTAAGTAAATTAACTTCGTGCGAATCAAATTAAAAGTACCTAGTGATAAATCACTACTTATAAGTCCATTACACCGGTTAAGTCGGTACACCGACTAGTCAGGAAAGCCGACCAGTCAGCTAAAACCACCGACTAATCGGGCTATTTTTTACTCGTATAATGCGTAATATGCTTAAAAATTTAAAAGATGGTGATTAAAATGAAATTGAAATCTTTCCTGTTTTATTTTTTTTATTATAGGATCAGTTTTACAGTTTACTTTCAGTGAAGTCAAGAAATTAGGATAGTAAGGAAAATAAACCGTTAGTTTGGTGAATTAATTAATTGGACTTAGATCCCGAAATTATACCCAAAAGTAAAATGAATTAAGACTTCTAACAAAAAAGATGAAACTCTATGGTAAACAATTGGCAATAAGTAGGTTTGCCATTTTGAACATAGCCGATGTCACCCGAACTAAACCGAAATGAATGATGGGCTTAGTCGCCTAGTCGGCCATTTTGCAGCCGACAGGTCGGCCAAAGTCATTGTCAGCCCATCGTTACTTATAAGCCAACTTACAGTAGTAGTATTTTCAAGAACAGCATTCGATTAATTGTCTATCATGAAATAAAGTTTATTTTATAAACATTTCTTATTCTTCTTGGTTTGAACTCCTTTGTAATGTAAATAACTGTTTTAGCTAAATTATTGCCTATTTCACAAGCATTGTTGTATTAAAGTTTGTATTTTCTTTACGATCTACTATAGTTATTTTATTATTAATTTATACATAGCTTCAGTGGAGTTTTAAGGGGGAGATGATTATTTAGGAATTTTGGAAGAAGGTGAGCTAAGCCTGACTTGATTCATGGTCATCATTGGGGAAAGTTTGAAAATCCGTCATGACGTTAATAAGGATAAATTGTCCTAATTACTGAGTGAGTCCGATGTATGTAAAATTGGTTCTATTTTCCTTGTAAAAAAAAGTTATGAAACAGTTGACATTGACTAACAGAATTTATAACGGTGATTTTTTGTCTTACCTACCTACTTGGTCTTTTTGGCATTTTAACATTTAGTTACTTCAATTTTTCCAGGATAATGTGACCATTTTTGATCGAATTATGCTTCTTGAGAGAATTCGCGATCTTGATCAGATTTTTGTTTTAAAGTGTAAAAATGACAATGATATCCATATTTACGTTTCTTGAAAAATAAAATGAATATTAAAAGCCATCAGAAAAAGAAGATTCATGCACTCATGCAGTACAAGGATAAAATTTTGCGTAACGAATATTTTAGTTTTTACGAGTGATGCAACTCTAAGGTTTAGCAAGTGGAGCATTACTAACAATAAATGAATCACAACAATGACATCACCATGGGAAATATCCAATAACTTGCCGACTACAATGAACGTTTGCACTGTACTACGGAGTTTGATGTCCTAGCTATCTGTATTAGGTATTTGGGACATCAAAATCTGTGTACAATGACCTCGACGGGCGGCGTGTTCGCGCCAACCTTGCCCGGCCGTCGTCGTCATGGCGGGAGCGCGGGCAGTCGCGGTCGAAATTTTAAATTTCGAACGACACGAGACACTCGGCACGTTCAGTCGAGTGATCCCGGAAAGTAAGTCCGGTCAAGTGCACATCACTAATTTACGTGTTTATGGTTTTAGTGTTGTATATGAGTGGTTGTTTATTAGTTTAATGTTTATTGCTTTTAGGGTTAATTTGCATCTGTATGGAGGTTTATGAAGGTGCAACAAATTCTTGAGTTACTTTTATGATGTAATTGAATTTGCGTCATCATTAATGGTGATTAAAAATAACATTATTTAGCTGCTGATGAAGAAAAATAACATGGACATTTAAGTAGGTGAAACTATGATCAAAAGAAAACAGAATTCTGATTAAATTACTTGTAATAATTATGTTTATGTGTTCTATATAATAGATTTAGAAGAAGACGAAGTAGGTGTTGTTAATTACTTACAGTAAAACTAAAAACCGTAGAGTATACGGTTACAGATCATTGGAAATTAGAAGCAAAGTTGTGAAAGTCCCGAAGTGCGGCATGCCAGCGATCACGTAAGACGCAGCTATCTCGCCAGCCAGTGAGCCACTCAAATATGTATTTCATAATGCCCATCTGACGACGAAGCTAGATTCAGAGGACTCCCATTCCTACCAGCTATAGGAAAGTTAAAAAATATAGGCATAGGCAAGCTCTAAGTGAAGCTAGATTCAGAGACCCATCAGCTAAAGAGAGAAGGAAAATCCAAGAGACTACGGTCACACATGCCAAGAAAACCGTAGCAACACAATCTTAATATTTGAATCAAATGACGTTTAAGTTTTCCATTACCTCAATGTAATATGAATAATTAAATACACTTCGCCTACGTGAAGAGTAGACACTACATTAACGCCATTACATTTTTTTTTAACAAAAATCTTTTCGAATGTTTTGAATACATTACCATTGTAAACACAAAACAGTGTGTATTTATGTACCTATGAATTTGTTGTTCACAGCTGCTAGCACAAAGTAAAGCTAATTGTTATCTGCCAAAATTACTCTTACCGGTTGGCCTCTGTATGTGCTATTGCACGTCGGCATGTAAGGAATTTGTTCACTGTTGCAAGGTTACTCTTATTCTGCTTATTCATCTTGTATGTTATAGTTGTACATTTGGATATTTCCAAGACTTTTGCAATGCAAATTGTTGATTGTACGCGTTTGCCAATTGACTGGCCGCTGGACTTGTACTAATAAGTATGTGGTTAGATTACAATTACCATTAGCATCGTTTTGCACTCGGCAGACTTATCAAAAATGTTGGTCGATGTGTTGTTAGTGGACACGATCTCGTTGACCTAGCACCAGTTTGTGGGCCTGTCACGGCGGTGGCGGTGGCGGCTGATGCAGTAGCGACATTTGGTCGAGATAATGTGGCACATGAGTGTCGTTCACACGGGGTTCATGCGTCGCGCGGCGATGTGGCGGTAACGTCACGCCGATATCAGGGCAAGACGCTGCGCCGGCGACTGGTGTGCGGGAAAGAGAGAGTGCGGCACACAGGTGTGCGCCGAGGCAGCCGGCCCATCAGCTGTTCGACGCGCTCGCTCGTGCCCGTTCTGCCGTTGCCCCGATGAATGCCGCGTGCATTGCGGGCAGCCACTGAACCCAGTGCTCGTCGATAGCCGCCCGCGGACAGACGCGCGATCCCGCCCGTTTGCCCGCCGATACTCGCTCGCTTCCCGCATCGTAGCTCGGATGTGTCAGTGTGTGCATGTTTGTGTACCGTGTTGTCACTGACGCGGCGATCGCGAGCTCTTTGTCTAATTAGCAGGTAGGCAAATGCTTCACTAAACTTTTTTTACAGTCGCGTCGGCCGGACACAATCGACTTACTTTTATGTCGGTTTATTTTTCTGTCGTAATTGAATTTTATGTAACTCTCATTGTTCTCACTTTTTATAGTTTATGAATGCGTACTCTTCGTACTATTATCAGAGTTGGTTTAATTATTTAGAAGTAAAACAAGTAGTAAGTAAGGCGTAATGCGAGCAGCTATTTAGAAACAAAGGTTACGCTCAACGCGGCGATAAAAAGGCCGAAACTGGTTTTCCGTGGAAAGGCATCTGGCACGCACTAATTGATATAGCATCAACTGACGTTTATAATTACGAGTGTCGAAGTGGAGCGGCGCACAGACTGACAATTTGTTAATGCGATTAAGAAGAAAGTCCTCGTTAATGCATTCTGATGTAATTGATTAGCTGCAATAAAAACCGACGAATTATCATAAACTTTTACACAGTTATTAAAGGAACATACCCACTTTTAGTAAGTATCTTTCTACTGACCTTCGTTTTAGAACTATAGGTGAGTACCTACCTACCTATGACTATGTACTAGCAAGGTCGTTGCGATTCAAACCTATTTGACCTCATTTAAGGATGACATACACACAGCTGCCTTCGAAAACTAAAAACTCACTACAACATTCAAATTGCACTGAAATACTTTTTCGTAATCTCGAAAGTGATTGATAAAGTACTAAGCAGTGGGAGGGGGTGGGGGAGTACGGCAAGAGAGAAGGGGGAGGGACTAGTGACGCCCATGACGTAACGAATCGGTATGCGATCGAGTTGACGAATTACCATTAACTATTAATACGTTTTCTAAACATGCAGCTATAAAGTCATACACTAAAAGTAATAAAAGATTATAGATAGCTACATAATACGAGTAAGTACGTATTACCTGCACGCGATAGGATGCTATTGCCATATTGTCGTTGCCGAATGAATACTGGCTGCAGCAGAGCAAGTGCATGCACTTGTTTTTTTTATTTTTAAGAACAAATTTTCAAAACGTTAAATTTTTTGACAAGTTTCAACTTTGGAACTAATTTCACACACAAGTTATCGACACATAAAACTTTTTTCTAACTACAGTGTCGTAGGAAAAAGTTTCAACAACAAAAAGTTTTGTTTCTTTGCAACCCGTTCTTTAGTGTTGCCAGCCACATTAAATATTTAAATTACTGGTAATGAATGGACATCGGTAATGATGGTGTTTACTCGTATGGTTCACTACCGATTATTACTATTATTCAACAATTAAGATAATTGCTTCTTTATTGTTTTTCTTGTTTGTTTTGTAATAAAATTCACGGCATATTTTTGCTCAGTCATTACGTATCTCTATTAGTGATTATGATGTCTGCATCAAAACATGATTATCATCCTACGAGACTGGAGACTGCTATAAATTTTAATTTGTATTCATATATCATTTGGTGGCCTTTCAACTTAAATAAATAAACAGTCTACCTACTTAGTGTTCTGTGCTCACTACCTACACGATTGCAGTGAAGGTTTTTGATAAAAAGGGAAAAATAACTTGACGTAGACCTTGTGTAAGAATAAACAAAGACATGAACTGCATAATAACTTTGACTTTCGTATTAAAAACTGGTGTTTATGTCTCAGAGAAAATTAATAGCTTCAGACACGTCACATTATAATTTATGTCGTAGACTTTATCATACAAAATAATTTCATAGTCAAATTCTTCGTTACTACCTGAAAAGGTTGTTCACATAATACGTATTTAATTACAGTTGACATTGAAATGAATTCAATTACTACTTGGGCCTATTTTGACCTGAATTCTAAAACATGACAATTGGTTTACATAAAAAAAAAACATTAACTACTTAGATTTACCATAGGTTCAACTAAATGACGCAGTCCAACAAGTACGTAGCTAAAATAAATAACAATGTGAAGTTATTGATGCTGTTGGATCGGGTAATTACGGCGACAATAAGAACGATAAGTGGTACGTTTTCAATAACTATATTAACCAAATAAAACAGATAATTACAATTATTAGAGTTTTTCAATGAACACATCACAGGCAATCATCATGATAATTTTGACAGCTAATAACGCGGGAATAAGTCGGCGACTATACGAAATAGTGATGTGCCACTATAACACTCCTCCTCACAACACTATTGCAGGAGTCCCAGCTTGTTCCTTAGAGTGGATAGTCTGGGTCCTGGGAGTGCCTTGGTCAAAATATCCGCTTCCATTTCTTCAGTGGGCATGTACATGACCTTCAGTACTCCTTCCTTGACGCAGTCTCTAATATAGTGTACCTTCAGGTCTATGTGTTTGGATTTTGGAGACACTATGGGATTCTGACTTAGTTTAAGGGCGGCCTGGTTATCATTCCAGATTGTTATCTGCCCCACGTTTACGCCTAGATCTCTGAATAATGACCTGAGGTGCACGGCTTCTTTGGCGGCCTCAGTGAGTGAAACATACTCAGCTTCTGCTGTGGACAGGGCTACGCTTCTCTGCTTCTTAGACGCCCAGCTGATGGCTGCTCCAGCATACTTGAAACTGTACCCAGAACATGACTTTCGGTCCATTTTGCAGGCACCCCAATCAGCATCAGCCATGCCTTCTAACGGTTTCTGTGCTTTTGTGTATGTTAGTCCAATGTCCATTGTACCCTTTAAATAGCGTACGACTCGCTTTGCCGACTTGAAATGATCCTTCCCAAAACAGTCGTTGAATCTGGATAAGTAGTTTACGGCGTACGATATGTCGGGTCTGGTGGCTACTGATAGGTACATCAGCGTTCCGATCAAGTTTCTATAAGGTAAGTTCCCCTCGTTTTCATTTTTATTTGGTTCTAGGTTCAGGTTGACTTCCATTGGTGTAGTAGCAGGATTGCATTCTTCCATCTTAAATTTCTTTAGTATTTCTTGAATAAAGTTCTTCTGTGTCAGTTTAATTTCTTTTTCTCCATATATTATATCTATTCCTATGAGGCGTTTCGGCCTTCCCAGGTCTTTCATTTCAAATTTTTCATTTAATATCTTCTTAATTTCACCAAGTTTTCTAGGGCAGGAATAGGCTATAAGTAGGTCATCTACATAAATTGTGATAATTACCTTTTCTCCTCCTTTCGCCATTATGTATACGCATGGATCAGCCTTTGATGCTTCAAATCCAAGGTTCTTTAGCTCTGTATCTAATTTAGTATACCACTGCCTTCCCGCTTGTTTTAAACCGTAGAGAGCCTTTGTGAGGTGACATACCTTCTCTTCTTCTATGCTCTTTATATCTTCTAGCATCGTCTTTGCCTTGTTGTATAAAGTGAAATCATCTTTGTCACATGCCTCTACCATTATCTCTGCAATATACTGTTCTATATACTCCGGTAGTTTCATGAAGATGTTCTCTTGTATTTCACCATTTAGGTATGCTGTAGTAACATCCATTTGGTTTAGTTCTAAGTTCTCTTCTATTGCTAGTCCTATCACAGATCTAATGCTGCTTAATTTTGTTACAGGTGCAAACGTCTCGTTGAAATCTATTCCGGGACGTTGTCCAAAACCTCTAGCTACTAGTCTGGCTTTCTTTGTCTCTTCATTTCCAGGATTTTGTTTCCTTTTAAGGACCATCTTGTTATCTATTACCTTCATGCCTTTTTCCTTTTTTACAATTTTCCAGGTTTCATTCTTAACATGTGCCTTTATCTCTGCTTTGATAGCCTCATGCCATTCTGAGTTTATTCCATAACTAGAGTCTGCTTCACATAAGTAAGTCAGTTCATTTATATCTGTTTCGTCTGATGGTTCATGATATTCATCAGAAGAGGATTCTTGGTTTAGCACATAATCTTGCTGCCAGATAGGAGCCTTTATTTCTCTATGTGGTCTTACATTTTCATAGCTTCTAATGTTAACATCCTCTTGACATATACTTTCTCTAATTTCGGGTTCATCATCATGAAAAGTTGTTTCTTCTTCAGGATGTTCAGATGCTTCTTCTAGAGCTTCAGGGACTGTTTGTACAGGTTTGTGAGTGAATTTGACTTCTATTACAGGTAAGTTTTCTTTCTTCTTTCCCTGTTCTTCATTTTTGTTCTTTTGTACGTTCTTACTCATCTTCTTTTCTTTTTCAGGTTGCAGCTGTTCCTGTTTGTCAAAGAGATTTTCATAATTTTCATTATGGTTGCTGTTGTTTATGTAAAACATCTTGTCAATGACTTTCACATCTCTGCTAATGATTACATTTTCTTTTTCAGGAATGTAGATGCGAAAACCTTTCGCATTCTGTGCATAACCCATGAAAATTCCTTCAGTAGATTTTGGTGTGAATTTACCTTTCCTGTGTTTATCCAGTACGAATGCTTTACTTCCAAATACCTTCAGATGATTTCCAGATGGAATACGTCCAGTCCATTTTTCGTAAGGTGTATGTCCTTTCAGAGCTTTTGCTGGGCTTCGATTGATGAGGTAATTCGCTGTGTACACCGCTTCAGCCCACAATTTTTGAGGTATGTTTCCTTCAATCATTAAGCAACGGGCTTTGTCAAGCAGCGATCTATTTTTGCGCTCGCTTTGACCATTCTGCTGCGGTGTGTATGGCGCTGTAAATCTCCTCCTGATTCCATTTTGTCTGAGGTATTCATCAAATTCTCTGTTGGAGTATTCCATTCCATTATCGGACTGTAGACTTTTTATTTCTTTATTATGGAATTTCTCTACCTTGCTCTTGTATTCTTTAAACTTCTCAAATACTTCATTCTTGTGTGAGATGAAGTATATGCAACAGTACTTTGTATAGTCGTCCAAGAATGTTACAAAGTACTTTGCTCCGGCCAAGGTTTCAGTATTAATCGGCCCGCACACATCACTGTGGATTATTTCTAATGGTTGTGTAGACTGTGGTCCTTTCAAAGAAGCAAATGGCAGCCTTGTCATTTTTCCCTTTATACACACTTCACATGCAGGTAAAGACTCACCTTTAAGTTCTAGGCCCTTAATTAGATTTTTATTTGCAGCTAACTTCAGGTCATTTTCATTCAAGTGGCCAAGTCTTCGATGCCACATTTCAATATTTCTTGAACTTTGCTTGCTTGCCATATTAGCTTTTTCTCCTTTTGTGTAGTACAAGCCATTTTCCTTTACAGCTGTTAAAATTATTTCACTGTCCTTGTCTGTAACGTATGCTTTATCTTTAGTAAATAAGACACTGTTACCTTTTTCAGTGATTTTTGCAACTGACAGCAAGTTGGTTGCTAAGGTAGGTACATATAGAGTATCATGGAGGTTATAAGTATCATTGTTTATGTTAAGACGCACTTTTCCCATTCCCTCTATTTTTGTTGTGTGGCTTTTCGATGCTAACCTCAAAGATCCGGTTTCCGAGTCAATATTTTCAAACATGTTCTCTTGCGCACACATATGAGAGGTACAGCCGCTGTCCAGACACCAGGTATTTTCAGAGGTGACAGACAAACATGTAGGTGTTATGCTAAAATTCTTTTCTTCTCTTTTCTTGAAGGATTGTTTTTTATTTTTATTACTCCAACACTCTTCATTTGTATGTCCTTTCTTCTTACACCTGTGACAATATTTTCCCTTCTTCTTAGCATAAAATGCACCTTCGTTATGTTCTCTTTGTGTTTCTTTACTTTTTCTAGCTTCACTTTCCTCTACTATTTTGATTTTTAGCTCTTCAGGTTTAGGTAGTTTATCCCTCGACTCGACTGCTATGCGGAAGTTTTCATATGAAGCAGGTAAGCTATATAACATCATGATGCTTAGAAGGTCAGGATGCAAGTCTATGTCCATGTCAGCTAGCTTATCAATAATGTCCATGAAGTTGTTTAAGTGTTCACGAACGTCGCCAGTATCTTGTTTTTTTAGTATAAGCTGCTTTAACAATGTTGCTTTTCTGGCTGGACCTGTGCTCTGGTATATACTTTTTAGTGTGTGCCATACCTCGTATGATGTTTTACATCCCTTTATCTGTTTGAGTTCCGACGGTGAAATGAGTAACAATAGCTCGGAACGTGCCAGCAAGTCTTTTTGGTTAAATTCTTGTTTCGCTTTGTCGTCACTTTCAGGCGCAGTTATTTCGCCACTTACGTAGCCCCATAGTCCATTTTTAATAAGCACTGCTTGAGCCTGGAGGCACCACGTATCGTAATTTTCTTTTGTCAGCGCTTCAATGCGATGGTACGCCGACGCTGCACTCATTGTCATTTCTTCTAACCACGCTCTGCTACCAATTGTTGGATCGGGTAATTACGGCGACAATAAGAACGATAAGTGGTACGTTTTCAATAACTATATTAACCAAATAAAACAGATAATTACAATTATTAGAGTTTTTCAATGAACACATCACAGACAATCATCATGATAATTTTGACAGCTAATAACGCGGGAATAAGTCGGCGACTATACGAAATAGTGATGTGCCACTATAACAGATGCCATCAATATATGTAGGTATACAGGATAAGTTTTTATCCAGTGCGCAGTCGGTAATACAAAAAAAAAATCAGCTGTTCCATACATTTTGACCGCATAGGTATTGCACTTTTCTATGAAACACCTGATTTTTTTGTATTACCGACGTAAAATTTCTGCCTTGGGGGTCTAGAAAAAACGTATCCTGTATACAAAACAAAAAACAAAAACGAAATAAATCTGATCGAATTCCCCCAAAGTATCCAAATGTCCGAACAAAGATTGCCACGAAGTCAGCCAAAGACCAATACTGGTCAGTGACGGACAGAGAAAGAATTTATTACCCTCTTGCCAGTATTTTTGCAAGTGGTAAAAGTCAACTGAATGGTAGGTTATTGTGATTACGAGCTAGTGTCGAACCAGTACAAAGTGTGTTATTGCTACCTTTATGTCCAATGTTTATGTTAAACTTGACTTTAGGAGTAAAAAACCCGAGACCTTTTACGACACTGTTCAATATTTTTTATGAAGGATTATTAAGCTTGGGTTCAACCTTCACTTCGTAACATTAAACCTCTTTTAACATATATAGGTACCACATCTTACCATATATCACCATCTTGAATTCTTGATACAATGAAATTAGTGCCTATTCTACTTTTTAGTAGCTCTGAATGAATCACTTCACTATAGCTGAAGAATATAGTTTCCTATACATGGATGTTTGATGAATCTCCTGCACACAAAAAGAGAGAGATGGTCGTCAAACGTCAACGAATTGACAGGTATAACATTGATAAGAGCAAAGAAAAAACCAACATCTTCCAAGTTCACAACAGCTAATGAACAGCAATCGGTAACAAATACAAAGCCAACACATGAAGTAATTAAACCTTATCTAGCTTATATTTCTTTTCTGTAGCAAGAAATATTATTAATTGCACAACCTTAGTGCTAGTAGGTATAATTGACACGTGTCGACTTTTATTCCACACCGTAACTATAAACAATATTAAGAGCTCGTTTCTTTTTAATTTATTGTCCTTAGTACCTACTTCCTATAGCTTCCATTTTTTTAAATGTTAGGTTTAATTTGAAAGAAATACAGGGTAAGTTTTTAACCAGAGTGCAAACTGTAACCATGAATTCAGTATATCATTCTAGACCCCCAGCGCAGAAATTTATCGTCGGTTATACAAAAAATAATCAGCTGTTTCATAGAAAAATGCAATACCTACGCGGTCAAAATGTAGGTATGGAACAGCTGATTTTTTTTGTATAACCGACGAAAAATTTTTGCGCTGGGGGATCTAGAATGATATGCTGAATTCACGGTTACAGTTTGCGTACTGGTTAAAAACTTATCCTGTATATTTCGTAACTTGTCGAGTTTCCCTGTCTTATTTGTCGACTAAACGAAACGTGCCAGTTGCCTAATACGTATTTCTGGAATTGTGGATTCGCCCATAAATAAATTAAGTTCATACGGGTCGCTTATAGAAAATAAAAAAATAAAAAAAGTTACGATTCGCCCGATGTGGGCGAGTTAATTCGTGCGTAAGCCGTTTTCCTACATACGCTATGAATATAAAATGTGGCTAGTTCTTTCTGTTTAAAAAAATCAAATCAAAATAGGTCTATCATCGAATAAGAATGATTAATGTTAGTTGTGAACTCAAGACTTTGGTTTTAAAGGAGGTTGTAACCAAGTAACGAAAAAAGAGTTCACCAAGGTTAACAGCCAGCTACTCGTCTAAGGGTGACCCTGACTCACATAAAATCACCAATTAAAACAGCATACTAGTAATAAACGTAAATCGTAGCTAATGTTTAGTAGAAACTGTTATCAGTAGTTAAACAAATGTCCCTAATAGATCATAGAATATTTGTGTCAAGTTTGTTATATTCGTAATAAAGACGGAAAGTTGAATTTTGGAATTCCGGTAATAAAGTGAAGGCCACGAAGTAGATTGAAGGTTAACTGTACACTTTTGAAGAGTCACATAACTCTGCAATAAATACCCTGTGGTATTAGAAAATTAAGTTATTGTAATGATCTTGAGTGGCATTTCTGCTACACAAGAAACTCCTCGTTTTGTAATTTGACAAGGACATAGGTAAGTTTCTCTGTAGCACCATGACACATGAGGTTTCAAGGGCTAGTGCTAATCTTGGGGTTTTTTTGATTAATCGAGTCTGGTCAAACCACGCTGGGGTCGGTGCATTTCATTAATTCGTTCATGACAAGAACCACAAATAGGTAAGTAGGTATAATGACAATGAATAGCACAGCAAAAATTCAACCCAAACCAGTCATCAAAAAAAACTGAAAGAAACTAAACATGCTTAAATTGAAACCGGCGGATATGTAGCAACGCAAGATGAATCCATATTCCCTAGTCTAGACAGAACCGACGTCGCTATCTGTATTCCGCTCGTTGCGACAAGACGTGTTAATCGTCACAATAGCACCAAGCTTTTTATTAAAAAAGTAACGGGTAGGCATTGAACCTCCGACCTCTGGACAAATACTCTGGAGACAGAGAATTTCGCTTTTTTTCTTTATCAATACGGTAAAGTGTATTAGACTATTAGAGAGTTATTTCTGTCCAGTTTTGTATTCAGTTCCAACTTTAGATAAACATGCAGTAAGGCAACGTTTATTTTCCCGAACAACACAAAATATAGTTTATTTATATATAATATAGATAAGTAGTCCCAATTTCATATGTTTCGAACATAACATTTAATTTAATTCTGCACGTGTTTCCAAATAATTATTTCGCTGAAATTGTTACAATTTTAGCGATTCAAATTGGGATTTGCTTGTGATAATCACATTTTGTTTTTTGAAACACTGTCTTTATCTGCAAATACTACAGTAGAACTATATTTCCAAACGAATGTACGTTTCGATGTGAACTGTGTCAACAATATCTCCTGCTTTATATAAAATTGCAATAAAAATACTGCGTTTAGATGCATCCACAGCTACTTCCATCAACCATTCAATTGAACGACCGTAATCCCTGAACTCGATCCCATTAGTTTGTATACAATGCCATTGATATCAAATACCAACGTCTGTCGTCTACATTCTATATGATACCTGCGTGTATGATAAATAGCCTAAGTATATTATCTTGTCTCAATGTAGGAGTTTATCAATTACCTAATAATTTTAAATCTAGTCGCTACAGATTTTTAGAACGTGTTTATGAAAAATAATCCATAAAAAAGTCTGATTTTTGATAAAATCTGGCATTTAAATGAATCTCTGCAGGACTTTATTGACACTACAATTTAGAGGATTTTGCATATCGACGCCCCCAAGCAATAAGTCGATAACGTAAAACTTAAAGTATACAGGATAAATGTTTTTCTGTTTTTGTTGAATAGCTTTTCAACGAGTCGGAGTAGTGAGGTCATTGATACACGCCAATAAGTCGGTAATAACAACTTACCAAAATTAAATACGAAATACACTTTTGTATTGATACGTAAAGATACTTTTCTCGACATCATTTCGTTTTTTTTTAATTTGCCTACAATAAAAGTGTTTTTCATGATATCTTCGTAAATATCACTACGAAACATGTGAAATAAATTACTAAGATGTATCCCAACCCATACGTTCCGAATTTGACATAACAATAAAAAGTCCATAATAGCACATTATCGACTTATTGCTTGGGGGCATCGATGTATTTTATAAATTGAAGGTCACTTACTAGTCTACGAAGCGTAGCTATTATTTTATCTATGTCTAGTCAAAATAAGTCTGAATTTAAGTCTTAGAAAATAGAATTGTTGTAAAATTTCAGGATTCAAAACTAAACGATTGATTCAACAAATTCAATTCCTAACTTGTGAAACGTTTCTAATTCTGATCCTAATCTTCAACCACAAAAACCCAAGTATACCGACTTACAGAATTCACATAGTTTCAATTCTCAAGAAGACTTATAGCTCAATAATAGCCAGGTCTTTTGCCCCATTGGTCTAGCTAGGAGCGAATACGGTGAAAACCGTTAACGCCTCAGGCAAATCTATAATTGGATTTATATTGAAAAAATCGCTATTACAAATTCCGGAGTGGGACTGTTTTTACGTGTATTGGGAATCCTGATGGAAATAACGAATTAAATTAAATCCCTTAACATTCTCCAATTTTAAAACGATTTGGGCGAAGGTAAAATCAGAAATGATGGTGAACAAGATGAAAATTACCCGAATTTAAACAAATCCGATCCAGTTTATAAACTATGTAGTGCGTATTAATTTCACTAATAACAGACTATCAAATATGTTAATTAAATTGCTCAAAATTCCCTCCATAAACTCATTTGCGACGCTTCCAGTCGACGCCGACAATGAAAAGCTGTTAAACAATAACGCTCCGGAATATTCCGTGGAAACTGGAAAGTTAAACTTGAGACCTAAGAAAGAACTTAATAAAAGTGGTAG
This sequence comes from Polymixis lichenea, assembly GCA_949091785.1. Taxonomy (NCBI): domain Eukaryota; kingdom Metazoa; phylum Arthropoda; class Insecta; order Lepidoptera; family Noctuidae; genus Polymixis; species Polymixis lichenea. Next base: position 8,059,254 of record OX420943.1, on the reverse strand, counting down.
TTCAAGTAAAAAATCAACATTCCCTCGGTTCTAAGGGTTCCTGTTTATCTTTAAGTCTGGGTTGAAGTCCATTTTGTTTAACATATATCGTGTCCATGGAGTCTAGAGCGTGGTTTTCCAATTTATTACTGGAAGAGTTGCGTGGTGTAGTCGAATTACTAAAGTTTTTGAATACTAGTGAATTATAAAACTTTAAAGCCAGTGTTTTTACCAGCGGCTTTGCCCGCGTGAAGGTTGAAAATGATCCCTCGGGAAGTTATTATCGGGATAAAACATATCCTGTGTGTTAATCCGGGTTATGATTTATCTATCTGCCAAATTTCATCCAAATCCGTTCATCTGTTTTTGCGTGATTGAGTAACAAATATCCAAACACAAACTTTCACATTTATAATATTATGTAATTTATATAAATAATATTATATATAGAACTAGCTTTTGTCTGCGGCTTTGTCCGCTTGGACGTCAGAAATTATACCATGGGAACGTACTACCGAGATAAAAAAGTACCGTTCCGTCCTAAACCAGGTCATAGTCTATCCGTGAGCCAAATTTCATCCAAATCCGTTCAGCCGTCAATACGAAAAAAAGGTTGCTTTTGCATTTATAACTTAAACCAATATAATATAGTAGGATGTTTGTTTGTTACGCCTTCACGCTAAAACGGCTGAATGGATTTGGATGAAATTTGGCACAAGGGTAGACAGCAATCTGGATTAGGAGATAGGATACTTTTTATCCCGATATTCTCACGGGATTGAGACTTATGAGGGTAAAACCGCAGGGCGCAGCTAACATTAATAAAATAAAGGCATATATATTTCCGTTGTGTTCTTGAGTGGAGACCGCGAATCGGCAAACGTAAAGTAGGACGCCCTCAGGCTAGGTGGAGCGACGATCTTCGCAGGGTGGCTGGTAAAAGCTGAAAAGAGAGTTGCCGAGAACCGAGCTGAATGACGTGCCATTGGAGAGGCCTATGTCCAGCAGTGGACTGCTGCAGGCTGATGATGATGATGAAGATATATAGATCCATCCAGGCTATATGTCATATATCGACGGCGAAGTGCCAATAACTCCTAACTGACATTTTTCGAGAAATTCACTTTTTTATTGTTTTGAATTTAAAATAAAAAAGTGAATTTATCGAAAAATTTCAGTTAGGAGTTATTGGCACTTCGCCGTCGATATCATCCTTGTCTTTATTTGTTACATACTAAGAAACAACTATTTACTTTTTCCAGATCTTTGATTTAAAACAACGACAACGCACAGTCGCTCTAGAAATAAATCAGTATTGTTAACCTTTACACATCTATCCTTTCTACAAACCAATATCCTCTAATTAACGTCTACTATTCGAGTTCTGATGAAAAGTAATAAAAATAACGGTTTCCATTTAGCAATCCATTGCTCTTTAAAAACGTGGCAACCGAAGAGTTTTATCGAAATTACCTTAGAAACGACGCAATGCATGGAATAACGAAACTCTAGCTCGCGTTTCATACCTTGGAATTCAGACGCAGGCTTTGTAATTTGCCTCGAGGTAATTTTTCTTCGGAACAGTAGATTTTCTTGGGATTCTTTGAACAATTTGTAACTAGAGGACCCTTACGGATTGATGACTGCGGCTATAAATCATTTTTATAACTACCTCCTGTTCATGGAGGCCTTATGAGGAATATGAGGTACCATTGCAATGTGTAATAGTGAAGTATGTTTTACAAGAGAAGTAAAGTCAGGGAGTAGTAAGAGTAATTTAGTTAAGGCGCGGTAAGTAGCCAATTTCTTGGTATTTGATAAAAGCGCGTCGCGGCAATAAATAATTTAATAGAATTCGAGGCCAGCTTATACTGGTTTTGTTACTGACGTAGGGAGGACTCACAATCAGTCTATAATGTTCGCAATCAGGCTATCAGCCTCTCCCAGAGAGTAGACCATAATCTACCACGAAAGCCCAGTGCGGGTTGGTAGATGTCACATAGATCGGTATCCTCACGTTGTTTTCCTTCACCGTTTTGATGAAATTAAATACACAAAATTCCTGCCTGGGTTCGAACTCACCTTCCTACAGAATAGTAGCTATCCCACTAAACAACTTACATCCTTATTGACAAGATGTATAGAACTAGTAATCAGCTCGCTCATTGCAAGTCTAATTATATGTATTATAACCTTATTATTGACCGGAGACAGCTAGCAATTGGTTCTAGTTTCTTAACAACTTCATCTGACACTTTTATGGGATGTACTGACGAGGTAAGTGGTACGGATACTAAATAAAAGTTATTTTTAGCTGGAACACAGTGGCGAAAGCACCATGTAACACGATTCCTACCGGCTCCCCTTTGGGGATTCGCATTGGCAACTCTATCGGTAAAAACAATGGCATGTCAATTCAGTAGTGGCTACTATTGTCAAAAAATATAGTTACACTCCGGATATTTAATTCACCATAACAATGGAACAACAAAAAAAAAACTAAATTAACCCGGTAAAACGTCATAATCGGAAACAATAAATTCAGACAACAGCGATCCCGTAATGCGATGCGTAAAGCGATCACTTTAGGTGACGTGGCACCGCTTGATATGAACGAGAGCAAGTCGCTGTACAACGGGTTATGATAGAGACAGGTATCGAAAAAAGCGTCAGCGAGAAGTTTTTCAATTTTATTGTGTTACATTTTTACATTCCTATATTAATTTTAGAATGATAGTAAGTATTCTTTATTGATAAATCAGTAAATTAAAGCCGACTTCGCTTCGGCTTCTTTCTTAGAAAAATTTGACACCTCGCCGCTGCTGGAACATTTATGCACTACAAATAAGTCGGGTTCGAGAAACTACTTGGGCAGATCTCTTGCGGGAAGTTAACCGACATTTATTAAGCCGTTCAGAAATCTTTTCGCAGCAAGACGATTAAGATCTATAATCTCTTTTACTTCTTTCTTATCTAACGACTAGTTTGAACTATTTAGATTAATAGGTACATTTATTTTAATAAAACCGGTCAAGTGCGGAACCCTTCGCAAAAGAAGGTTTCCGTGCCACAAGACAAAAAAATCCGAAAAAAAAAACAGTTTTCTTGTATGAAGAGAGACCCCATATAATTTTAACTGAAGTATTTTAATTTTATATTACCTATTTGTTGTTACAACGGCAATAGAAATTCACACTGCAAATTTTAGCTGTCTAACTATTACGGTTCATGAGATGCAGCCCGCTGACAGGCAGACGGAGAAGATAGCAGATACTCAGTAATAGGAACCCTATTACTTTAGCATCCTATAAATAAGCACAGAACTCCAAAAATACAACTTTTTAGTCCACAGTCGGGTCTAAGGGGTCTATGTTATAAGTAAGTAAATAACATAACCCATACCACTTAACCTAACTCCAGTTTTAACCGTAAACTAGACCTAAATATGGATAACAGTTTCATCTGCCATTTCCTGTCTAAATGCACTAAGCTGTTACACAGATTTGCAGACCCTACTATGTATGCACGTGCCTTCAAGCGTTGCCAAAGGTCCTTGCTTTGGTTGGCATCGTCTGGGACATCATTCATAAGACGTATGGTACCTACGTAGATACACAAAAGATGTTGCAGTACACAAGTTGTGACGTCATCAATCCGTGGCGAGAACATTACAAAATAAGCGTTTCGTGATTTTTTTTTAATGTTTCGGGGTCAAACGTCGCCATCTAGCGGCAGTCAAGGTGAACAATTAACTGTTAACAAGTTTTCTAGGAGTGCAGTAATCTCTTTTGTGTTCCACTAATTATTAGGTTTGTACTTCTTAGTAGTACTCACCTTAGTGCTATTTTACCTTATTATCACTTTTTGTACAGTAAAATGAAGTATCTAATGATAAGTCCTTATGTTGGTAATACAAATTGCCAGAACCCTTCAAGTACATAGTAATGAATGAGATTTTTTCATTAAAAGCCATTGTTCGTAGGTTCTTAAAAATAACAGTATTAATGTCCAAGCTAAATTATGATTATGTAGTAAGTAATTATTTTCAGGTTTTCGTAAAAACTTCTTATTAGTCTTGTAATGTGTAGGTACTTACCGTGTGAAATAAGACCTTAGAATAGTTACTACGCTTGATAAACCGGTCTATATTAGCAGGAAGATCATTCACTTATCATTAAATCAATGTCACTGCGAAGAACAAAATATCCTCAATGTGTACGAGGAAATTAAATGGTAAACTGTTGAGAAACCTTGTGAGAAAATGACATATTTTTTAATATACAGGGTGAGGAATAGTATGGTGTACAACATTTGGGAAAAAATTGGACAAGATTTTTTTTTTAACTTGGATTTTTTAAATTTCGTTTTTGAAAAAATATAGGCTGTTGTGTCCAATTAAATAACCTGAACACAAACGATTCGAAGAATTTAATTTATGTAACTAGGTACTTAGACGAAAGTCAAAGTACTCAACTTACTTAAGTATCTTTTACCGTCAGAAAAAGTTACAAAAGATTATGTTAAAAAGCTTTGTCTTATATTCAATTATGGAAAGGTTTTAAGGCACAGTCGTTCAGATCCAAGTTAATTCACCGCAACGTTTCTTTATGGCTCTGCCGTGTTTAACATTATAAAACCGCGTCAATTATAACTCATCGACATGAAACTGGACATTAAAACCGATCAACAAAGCGCGGGCTAACGTTGCGTTGCCCGTTTCTCGACTTCTCGAGCACTCGATCTCGCAATTCTCGCAGTAGCTCACAAGTTCTCGTCGCTTCCCGCGCCTGCCCGTCAGTAGCGTTCACCGCGCGACGTATTATTTTAGTGATTTCCAGAGCGAGTTGGACCAATCAGCCACAAATGATATTAGGTAGGCGTGTGTGTAACCTATATGTATCTTTATAATACGGCATGCTGCAGTTCTGCATAGCGTATTAGTGGCATTCGTTCCACATTTAACGCCGTTCACCAACTTGAAATTTTAAGTAGTTGACGCAGCTCAAACAATGTGTGTAAACTCGAGAGCTACGACTCTACGAGTGTAGGTACGTTAGTTAAGTTATCAACAGTGATTGATACGGCTTCGGCGCTTGTTACGTTTATCTTTTCATTGTTTTGTGTAAGTAATCGTAACTTGCTTCTTATATTCTTGCATCACTGCTACAATCATTCGCGTTATCTGTGCAAATGTAGACTTTTGATGACGAATTTCTGTCAAAATAATAAACCTCCACCGCTGCATTTTTTCCTTATAATAATTTTCCATTCCACGTCCACAAACAAACATTGTTTAAAAGGAAGATTTATACTTGCCTAATAAGTAGACGAATCACGTTTCATTGAGCGGCAGCGTTGCGTTTGTTGACAATCACCGCGGCTGTGACGACACTGCGCACAACCATAGCGACGCAAACAGTATGTCAACTGACAAAGAAAGAATTAAATCAAGTGCCAATATGGAATCAGTGCAATTTCTACACGGACCTCAAACAGAGAGTATGCTATTATTTAAAGGACAAAGCCGACTTGAGTCTTTACTTAACTTTCCGCTAAAACGAGCTCCATACAAAGCCAGGCTACATAATTAAATCGCGTTTTGCACGGTTCGATCGTATTCTTCGCACAAACAAGCTACATTGCTGGTCCGACCGCTCGACAATGTAGCATCAAGTTGTAAGCTTTCAATGAACGCGGATCAAGTTTTGTCAGTCGCGTGGCGACCTTGTTGGGGCTGCGGGTAATAACAAAAACTTTGTTTTGTTTTGTGAATTGTTTGACTGTTACTGAAGTAGTTCGATACATTTTTTTTTAATAAAGATGGTTAGTTCTTGTGGTTAATGAAGTACGAGCATTTGCGTCGTTTAACAAGCGGGGCACGTTAAGCCATTGTTATTGCTTGATTGCGGGGATTTTGTTTTGTAAAGAGCCGTATTATTGGATCGTCATGCCGTAATTTCGTCATTGTCATTAAAAATTCCGGAAGCGAGCAGAAAACGAATCGTCTCCGCTAAACGAACCGAAATCTCATCAATATTCGTAATTGTGCTGTATCAAGTAATGGATCGAGGAATATGCTTTGATTCCTGCCTATTGGCAATGCAGAACTAGTGTATTATTATTATTTTACGAGGCTCGCCTCCAGTTCTCCGTGGCTCCGCCATTGTTTCTTCTCATAATAAATTCCTATTATTTATAGTGTGATGGGAATTTTCTATCGTTTTTGTGCACTTTTAGTGTAACTGCTCAAATTTTATTAAAATATTAGTTTTTTTCTCAATAACAGATTTCTTGGATTACATTTTCCGACTTTGATGAACTAGGTAGTAGAGTAGGTGGGTGGATAGGTACCTCTAATAAAATCCTGTAATTAATACTCTAAACCCGTATTTGCGAAGGTCAAATTGCCAGGTGTTTAGATAACGTTAATCTTAAGAACTGATAAGAAATCCACCATCATGACAATATTTTAAACTGTAAAGTAAATACCTACATTTACTTATATAGTTTTTCTATGGGTATTAGGTAAATAGTTAGGTATACTATTCTGATGTAAGAAAAGTAACTTCTGAATTGCGAATTTGTAATCGATCGTTGTTATAGCGAGTGATTTTCGTGAATTTTGAATTTGGAATCGATCGTTGTAATAGCGAGCGATTTTGACATGTTGTAGGAAGCGTGCGGCGACCTTAGTGACGTCACTTCAACGGAGGCCGCGCCGCTCTCTCCGCTCGAGTCGAGTCAGGCCGTCAGTCACGGCAGGCAGCCCTACCGCGTGTTGCCGACCGAACTATATTGCTCATTCTTTATTTATTGAATTTGCCTTTGCTGTCGCTCCACTTTTAAATTATTTTTGCTCTGAATGATGATGAAGTTGGCGTAAGGGGACTAATTTATCACACCTTTTATAATATTAGTTGGCTCTATTAACTACCTTAGGCATAAGATTTCATTTGAAATCAGATCTGTCTGCTCTTCTATCTAATAGAATTTTTTGAATGTCAGTAAAAAGAGCGAAAAGTAAAGTTACTGAAATATCTACTCAAACATAAACTTCTACTAACGTAATTATTATTGTAAGGCATAAAATATGAATCTGTTAATCACTGAACCAGTGATTAAACAACTACTAACCAGAGTTACATTCTCGTAATTAAGAATTTCATACACGCTTTAATATTTTCGAAGGTTGCCTGGCGACCTTTATAATGTCCTTGAATATTTAAAAACTATTTGTCGCTGAGCATGTGCAAAGATCTAGGTCACAACAATATGTAACATATATAAGTAACTGGTGCGAGCTGACGATCAAATTATTTAGTGAAAACTTAGTAGCACAATGCTATGCTATGATAGCGTAAAGTTTATTTGTTATTAATCACTTCATTGCGGTAATCTATCCGCCTATTGTCAAGCTTGTCGGTACAGTCTTGTACGTAAACGTACTTCTCGAATAACATTATTAATTCTCCATAAGAACTCAATACTTATACTCTCGGAGTTCAGATTATGACAACTTGTGTTTTAGATTTTAATACCTACTTAGATACACAAATTTGGATTTATTTGAAATTCTTATTTACTGGTAAAGGGCAAACTTGGGTTTCGTCGTGTTTTAGTCATTTAACGGTGTGTGTGACTAATTTCTCAACGGTGTTGATTAATTAATTAAACTATCCCTAAATTGATGTGCACAAACACAACACAAAAATAGCTATACGGTGTTGATTGCAACATTCAAATTGAATAGCAGGAGCAAATTACGGTGAATGAATAGGTACACATTTGGTCTGAGGCTTAAATAACTGAAATGATCAACATCCAACTGCAATCATGAATGCCGATCGCGGATTTTTTTTTCAATTCATATCCTGAAAAAGTCCGATCGTGTTGTTACCTCAAAAATGTGCATATTCGGTGAGTCAATGGCGTTTTCATGGTTTGTCATTTAAGTGGTTTTTTTTTTTTTTCTGGGTGTGAAATCATCAAATAACTTCTCCCGCTCTGGGTGGAGCGGGAGGGCGTGTCAGACTTTTACTGACTAAAACCCACCCGTGTTCCCTCAATTGCCTGTGTGCCAGGGGCGGCGGTATCTCTTTCGAACAACCCGCACCCCCGGCAGGCATCGGCCCTTGCGGGCCCCATCTGTTGCTGCTGACATCTCTTTGAGGCGCGCGTGGAACACAACGCGCCGTCGACCCAGGCTTGGTCCTTACCGGACAGCGAGCTACCCATTACTCGCCGTCCGCAAGCCCGTGCCTACGGTGGCCGGGAATCAGCCTGGGATTCCCGACGCCCAGGGCGTCTCCTGCGAAGGCCACGGCTGTGAGGGCGCATGTACTGCATCTCCCTCACGTGCGCCGCCTCCCTCTTTGCGAGCATAACTGCTTCGCTGAAGGAGGCGACTGCCAGCCATGCCCTCTCGCTCCGTACCATGGCCTAGACCAGGGTCGGACGCGAGAGATCACCGCCGCCGATCACCTCCACGAGGACACGGCGGTGCTCCGCCCAAGCCGGGCAGACCTCCACCGTATGCTCCACCGTGTCCTGTGTCCGTGTCGTGTGAACTGAAATGATCAACATCCAACTGCAATCATGAATGCCGATCGCGGATTTTTTTTTCAATTCATATCCTGAAAAAGTCCGAACGTGTTGTTACCTCAAAAATGTGCATATTCGGTGAGTCAATGGCGTTTTCATGGTTTGTCATTTAAGTGGTCAATTATCAAATTCATTCGTGACGAAATAAACGTATTGAAAAGACAGGCGGCTACAAAAACGTGAACAAATTTGAGGACTGAAGTGTTGACCAATCCAGTTACCAAATACGCAATTGACTTTTCTATAGAACGGTTACAGCCAGCTCTCTCTCGTATGAAAATTCTATCGACCGATGTAGAAGTTTAATAAATTACTTTTTGTTCAGTAAAATCGGGGGGACCTAGAAGCCTCTGAAATGTTTCCACAAAAGGTTAACCGGACAACACAATTTGATACTGAAAGAAACAGTTGAAATAAGAACAAATACCACACATTTTGTGCTAACACAATACAAATACAAGAAGAAAAGAATTAAAATGTGACGCAAGCGCGAAAGTGAACTTAACTTGAACTTAGGCAAAGAAAGGAAGAAAACAAAGGAAAATATTAATTGTCCTGTACGAAACGAAATAAGTGAGAAAAGAAACAAAAATTCCATTGCCTGCAAGTCATGTGGTACTAGATTGGTACTGTTACTGTAGTAGACAGTGTGTGTTATCGCCCACAATACAGGGCGGCCTTGCTGCGTTTATCAGTAAAGTCAATTACAGAATGCAACTGTTCTATACAAATGGAACACATCGCTTCAACGTCGTTCGAATTATGAATGCGTTCGAGTTTGAAATATTTCGAGAATAATTCAATTAGGTATATTTGCATTGTTTTTTGCATTTTTTTTTGTAAATGGATTGTTTTTATCTATAGCTTTTTAGTTGTCACTTTTCTAATATACTTAACAACAAGTTTTATTTAAATTAATTTAGTTATGGACTTTCTTTCTTGGGAAATTAGTAGGTAGGTACCTACCTATATTTCATAAGAATAAAAATGTATTACTATAACATTAGTCATGTCCTAACTAGGTTTAAAAAACGTGTTCACGTAGTATTTCCACCCCACTCCTAAAATTCGTGAACAGTCATAAAATTTAGGCAACTTTGAAAACATACAGCGTCAAAAATCGAATCTCAAGACGTGTCATATTACCGTTAAAATATCGCTTTAATTGTAAACCCGCTGGCAACAGCTAGTCAAAAATAATCTTTAATAAAATTAACATAAATTCAAATATTTTAGATAAGTACATAGAAAAACTTATAAATGTAGATCAAGTTAGTAATATTTTTAAGTTTTTGGTTTACATATAAATTTCGAGTTTTATTATTTTAGATTTTAACATGCTAAAATATAAAATACTAAAACACTCACACACACAAGAAACCAAAGCTTTGTGGCGTCACACGTGACGTCACAAAGTTTTGACCGCCCCTGTCCCTTGTCATACAATGTCACATTTCGTCGACCCCTTCCCCCCTTAAAGTATGACGTAATTTATGGACGGCCCCATAGCACGGGTTATCAATATTTCCAGCTTATTACTAAAATACCTCTACAGATTAATTCTGTATCCAGATTATGTCAACACCAATACGTATATCGAAAACAACAGTTATTTTGTATAAACCGACGCTTGCAGATTATTTAATTAAATACTACTAGGAAACGGAATATTTGTTCATGTTGAATAGGTTTACAAATAACAATCAAAATTATGTTCTAAATCTAGGCGTAGCTGTCATTTTGACAGTTCAACAATATTCATTGCGTTATTTACTTTGTCAAGCAGACAGATTTTTCGTACATATGAAGCAATATATCAGTAATATCCTTCAAAATGGTTCCGATTCTGATTGATAGTGTGTTAAGTAACTAAGGTGCTGATCTGATTCCGAAAATTCTAGATTTCTGCTATAGTATAGCCAAGAGGTCATAGGATATTCTGCGGATATAACCATGTCTGCCGTGTGATGCCGGAGTGCCGTGTGGTGTCGGACGTAAATGAATAGCACCTTCCATTTTTTCCCGTGGGTGTCGTAGAAAGCGACTAAGGGACTTACTAGAGAATGGGCAGCAGCGTTCTCCATGCATTTGACCAACATACTGCGATCGCCAACCCGCCTGCCAAGCGTGGCGATTATGACAAATCCCCCCCTTCTGGGGGAGGCTTATGTCCAGCAGTGGACGTCTTTCGGCTGATATGATGATGAACCATGTCTGATGTTGAAACAAGAGATAAACTTTAAAAAGTTTTGATAATCCCTAAACTGATTTTTCAATCGCCAGATAGGTATTTTTTTTTATCTGAGGAATAAGTATTGTGATTTGTTAGCTTTAGCACGGAAAATATCTCCGCCATATTTTATAACTTTTATTATATAGTAAAAGTTATCTGACGATGACGATTGAAAAATCGGCCCATAAACAGTTTACATACTTACACCAAAGTTTACATACACTAATAAAAAACAATCAAAACAAAGCGAGCTTAACTACTTCCTCCACGTATTTGTTGTTATTATACGGTCCGGTGAAACGCTAGCTTATCGTGATACTGTTTCAAATAAACCTGATAAGCCATTTTTGTGTAAACCCTTACCACGTGTATAAACAAACTATTCCGCCCCTTTTGTTATTTAAACATGATGATTAGAAAATATTTCGACTAATACGAAATAGTTTACAAAAAGTATACTTTGTACAAAAGTTTACAATAATTGCCTACACTTTGAAGAAAGTTTACAAAAATTGCACATTTATCAAAAGTCCGCAGAGAAAGTCGACATTAATCAAATATTATAGAAAATAACAGTACAAAAAATGTAACTATACGACATCGACATATGAAAGTAAAATTCTATATCCAAAACCAAATTCTTTGTTAAAAAGTAGCTGTAAAGAGGTTAATGGAGACACATCTATATATAAAGTCTGTTCATGATGTGTATCACGTATGCACGTGATCGCTACTCTGCAGTGCTCGGCACATAAATATCGTAATAACATGGCGAGTAGTCGAGTAGGTACTCGCCACAGTCCCAGTATCGGTTACATACTCTTCTAGCAATGTTGATGTTACGCTTTTTGCCCTTATTGGAACAGAATTGTGCATAAACTTAGTATTAAAACGTTTTAGTACCATTCTGGTCATTGTTCTCAATTTTTGCTTTGTTATCTGTAAGCTGCTTTTTTGATCGTTTGGAATTTGTCCTTTTTGAATTACTACTTTGTGTTTCATCTTACCAGTTTACCTCTTATTTTCAAGTAAATATAAAATTTATATACAGTACTTATTTTTTTAAATGACCTGTTTTAACGAGGTATTTATACGAACGATTTTGATAGAGGTGACTCTATCAAAATCGTTCGTATAAATACCTCGTTGTTGAAGTACCTATCCAGGTACCAAGGTATGTCGTGAGTGAACTAAATCATGCTTAATACTTTAATAGCTCAATATCGATGTGTGTGAGCAGTGTGACGTACGGTACCGTAAGCTATAATTTATGCGATGATATCATTTTCGAATCGGTCTCTTCATTGTAATTAGAAACTTTGAACTAAAGCTTTCCTATTGAATTTAAGAAAAGAAAGTTCAAAATAATAATTTGGCAAAAAGCAAAATTTTTATGTACAGTTTAGTTTATTTTAACAATCAGAATCTTCATAGCGAACGGAATTTGAATGATGACATCATTCCCTAATAGATTAGATTTATCTTGGCAGCTCATGAAATTAAACAACGTGCATTTATCAGTGTAGCAGACCATTTATACATCCATTGTCTTAAATCCCCACCTTGCTTATATCAGAATTATTCAACATACTGCTATTTAGAACATATTTCATGTCTCAATATTAACAATTAAAATTATTAATGACACATTTCAAAAAGTTCCAACCTTGAATGCAACAGTACTTACAAAAAGCAATCACAAAAACGAGCAACAGCTCATACATGTACCACATTCGTTGCTGGTCCAATTACTCTGTAATTTGGGGAAAGAAACGGCAAACGAGTATTGAATATCGTTTTAGTTGAAGTGTCGTATTGCGAAGGCTGGGTGCGTACTGCGTAAGTACGGTACGTTACGTTTTGTCACAACACGTTTTATTCTACAGTATTTTAAGTTCGTGCAGCCTTGACATACGCCCTGCCATTTACTATGGAAAAATATGGTTTGGATTCTGGGAAAAACACAATGTCACCAAAATGGGGGTAACTATATCCTTTATGACGAGAGGCAATTGAAACGGGATTTTTTTTAGGACTTTTCACAATGTTTCAACTGTATCGAAATAATACCTAATAGTTACCTATCTATCTACATAACCTGATAACGATACAATAATAACTACGGCAACGGAAAATATAGTATTAAGAAAATAGAAAGTCTTAGTCTCCGTTACCAAATAGTTAGAAAAGCCTTATCTCATGCTCCAGTTTTTACTGATTAAATTCAAAAGAAGGCAGAGCAAAGGAAAAGGATTAAGAAACTTGAAAAAAATGTGTAGGTTAGTGACTATTTATCTCACCGATATAGATATAAAATGTGATAAAGTTCGTATAGTGCAGTTGCTGAGTTTCTACAGTTAAAGATAGTATCGTCAGATCGAAGAAAACGTGGGTGTGAATGTCATTCGTAACTCTATTATAGGAACCACTACTACGCTACCCAGTTTCTATGATGTACCTACCGCGATTGGTTTGTATACCTATATGTAACTGTTTTGTATTTCTAGAATATATAAAAGCGTAGTCTTCTACAATGAATGTCTCTGGTACAAGAGGAAGTATTCCCGTTTGAGCACCGATTTTTAGAGCACCTATGCATTGAGCATCAAAGGTACGGGAATACCTTGGTGCTCATTGCATAGGTGCTTTAATAAGGGGTATTAATAGGCAAAAATACATATATAAAAAGCAGTGACAAACTGGCATCACCACCAGCAAAATAATTAGTTTTAAATGTCGACGCGTTACCAAAAACGGCAAAAAAACTGACTAATCTAATAATCTTAATTTTAAAATATGCGTAGCAACAGTGCGTGTACCTGTACTACTGTCTTTTGTTTACATGGCTGTTTCACGCCGGGGAAATGACCACGATAAACGACCTACAAAATGCTTACTTAAAAGTGGGTCGACCTCTAGCGACAATCGGCGTTGGCGTTCATCGTTAAATTATTTTTTTACCCGCACAATAAGTAATCTACAATGTTCGAGAGTTTTGTTGTGAGATCGGTATAGAACCAGCGCGGCCTACGCTTTAATTTAATGTGTTCGGGATACAATTACTATCGTATTACCATGTACTAAAGCGTATTTTATATACTCCTCCAAAGTTCTGACGAAAATGTGAAATGTCAAACGCGTAATGATGACGTCACGTAGTAGTGCCGTAACAAGCTGTTAGCGACCTTGTAGTCTACCTAACTTGCTCTCGGTTGTGGCTTTCAGTTCTTTGAAAGCTTAGAGCGCTTCAATTAGCTCTCCATTATGTGAATGATTTACTTTGCCACCTCCCACGCTGTTCAAACTGTTTCAACGTCGCAAATCGTTTTAGGTTCTTGAAAAAAAAAACAAATGCTCATTCACTTTCTTTCGTTATTGGCGGTGATTATCTTGTTGACATTTGGTACCGACGCACAAGACGTAAAGTAGGCGAGGATTGTGCCGATTTTACGCGGAATTAAGCGGGCTGCGAGAATGTTGCGGTATTTTGACGGGCAACGGGTAATGCACGGCGGGCTAAACGTCGGGCAGAGCAGTTGGACGGCGATCACGGCGCGCTCCTCAGCGCGGGGGGCGGGGGGACTAGTGCAGTAACCAAAGAACCGGACGCGCTTGGACAGGTCCGGATTTCGGTCGTTTACTTACAGTAGATAATGCTTACTAGTTCGCTGTATTTAAACACTTTTACTTACATCGAAGTTAAAGTTGTTGATAGCGATATAATACAAACAAAGAAAAATGTTCCTGACGCGAGTAAAAATTCGAACAAAGTAAATCAATACGTAGGTAGACAAGTAAAACATAACGTTGACGCATTCCGCATGAGTGCACTTACGTCAAAAATCGTTTCATAACAATACGTAAAATAATGCACAATAACATAAAAGAACGCAAGTGCCATAATGTTTCGAGACAGCGGCATAATCCTTAGAGAAGTGAGTGAGGGCAAAACATCGCGAGGGTAAAATTTCACACGAAAATTTTTGGTAAACCTACAGGGTGGGGTGGATCCACACCCCGCGACCTCGGCCCACCAAATGAATAACAAAATCAAAAGCAAATAGGTGTTCCTTTCGAACTTATCTTAGCCGTTTTTCTACCTGTATTTTGTATTTGGTTTTTAATTTGTTTACTATTTGTCAACTTGTATTAATAAAGTGCAATTATTGTAAACAAAAATAATTACCGTCTAGTTAGTGATACTTTCATTTGATTCTATTCTAGTCTAGTTTATGAACTACATAAATGACAAAATTAGAGTTTATCCAAGCCTATTCGATACATTCGATTCTCCCGAGGCGTCCTTTGTAAATAAAGTTAGATTAGATATTACCAACAAATACAGCTTCAATTTACATTTTAATGAGCCAGTCTGAGTTTCTCTTATGCGCTCATGTTACTGACATTATTTAAGTTTTATTGTTTAAACATTATTACGAGACAACAGTGCATTAACACAGAAACGCGCGTTCTAGAGAACGTTCGAGTTCGCTATCACTACCGCGCTACCAACATAATGTAGAAAAACTTGATTCGGTCGCGTGAATGGCTAGATACCGCTTTGCGCTGAATATTTTAAGCTCTTTCAGGGCTAAAAATGGCTACAGTTACAGTATTCATTGTGCAGCCATTACTTTTATATATATAGCAAAGGATATAAATCCAGCCCAACGCAAATTGGAGCTATTTGTTATTATAATATTATACGTGCTCATTTTAGTATCACATGATTTTGGTATCTTTGTGGGAGGTTTGTAAAAGACACAAAAGAAAATAATCCCTAAAATCAGCGCCCATTATCAATGGCAATCCATAAACAAAATGATTCTGTTAAACGCCCCTATTCTGCAATTTCAACGCATTCGATTTCGGTAAGGGGTGAAAGATGTAATTAATCGAGCAACTTCTGTCACTAGATGGCGCCGTATCCCCTAGAAGGCAAACTTCCAAGTTACGCAGGGGCCAGTAAAATGTGCCCCTAATTTTGGCGCGAAATTACTTCCTCGTCCCGCAATAAAACTCTTTATATATAGCTTATTATGTTCCATATTGCCGTGCACCGCTTGCGAGATACGAATAATGCAGAGGGTAGATTTTTCAAATAAATAATTGTAAGGGATTGTGGTTGTTAATCATCTACAATCGAATTACGGCGTATTGTATATGTTGTATTGATTTTACGCGGAACTGAATTTTGACTCTCTTAGTTAGCATAAACCAAATTAGGCGCGGCAAACATACACGATACCCATACGATTTGAACACGTGATTTCAGCCTTTGTGCCACAAATAAAGCCTAGAGCCATATAAAAATTTGAAAGAGACGTTTATAAGATAGATACGTAGCAATTTTTTAACCAAGTACCCATTTACCTTTTTTTGTGGTCCGAAAGAACAATGCGTACATTTACGCCCGTTCTAATTACATTTTAAGTTAATTATGAAGATATATTCAGTATAAATGCGTAAGTTTATCGACTTACTTAATAATTACTACGGCGCGTGTTGCTTGAATATTAAACGGGTAGGGCTCTTACAACACGGATAAGTTTGTGAACTTATAGGAAGATAAGAAAAGATAGCTTTATTTACGTCCTCATCATTTACACATAATGTGGGCTTCACCAGAATCCTTCGACAAAAATGTAGTAGTACCTTAACCTCATAAAATATTGCCGAAAAACGGGAATATCGCGTGTTTTTTTAATAATTTGGTTAACATTTTTGAAATAATGTAACCCTAATTAATAAAGTAACTTTGTTTCTACATCGTTTGATAGAAAAGTACCTACTAACTTCACCTCCTACGCTCAAATTCCAAGGCCGTCTGGGCCAACCCAGACCTTGATAGTACACCTAAGTACATATAGGTATCAGTCTATTTGAACCCTAAGTAATAAGATTCAACCCTTAAAAATTAAATAACCTATGAGAGAGCTGTGATATAAATGTTGCTAGACGAAAATACTCGTCGTTTTGATTAATTACTTCGTCCCATTTTTTTGTATCCCTCCTACGTAATAATACTAGCTCGGGAACCGGCTTTGCTCGCGTGAACGTTGGCTTGGAAAAAAAAGACTGTAATGTCCTGTGGACACAACACAATAATTATTTATTATTTATTTCATTTTTGGAGCTTAAATCTGATTAAATTGAAGATTAAGTGTTGTTTAAAGTGGTCGAACTAACCTCCTAATAGTGAAGCAGTAGGGTATAAATTAGTACAAAATTAGCACACAATTAATTATAATACTCCGCCTGTCTAATTTCTGGTGCAGACGAAAATAATCTCATTTTCGTTACGTCTGAAAATAAATTACTAACAAAAACAAACAAAGTCATGTCATCAAGCGAAAACATTTAAAAACCTAATCAACACCGCAATCTCAAGAAAAGTGACACATGTACACTTTGTATTAAAGCAACAAGAAATTAAAATCTACGTAGGTTGGTATTTTCATCTCGTCTTTCATGAAAGGAATTTTTTCATCTACTAATTTAGCGGAGGGGATGCTTGAAGAACCACAAATGGCACTCACTTGTCGCTACCAGGAACAGAAAATAATTTTATAACCGTGTAATTACTAATTAGCTAGTTTACATTAATGTACTGTATTTATATTTTGAAATAATATTCCGCGTCCTTGTGAGATAACCGAGTTAAATGTCACCGATATGTTTGACATTTTTGCGGATTGGTAGCATATAATTATCGGCAGGAATATCACTGGTTTCAACTGTTGAGAGAGAAAAAACGATTGGACGGTCATATACAAGTTTTTGTGGCATAATATCTAGTGTAACGATGAGATAAGGTCAGTCAACGCTCTCTGTGCAGTTTAAACAACCCATAATATCGATAACAATCCGATTGCCTGTCTTGAGTCGATTAATCGTGACATATTTAAAATTACTTTTCACGTAGAGTCAAAACTTAAATAAACAGAAAGTAAGATTATGAACTATTACTATCGTTGGTCACAATGTTTCAAGGCTGTTTAATATTTATAGAACAATGATAGTCTTCCAATAGTTTTGTTTACACAAATTATACAACGAGATAAAAAGTATACTTTTTGTAAAACTGGAAACTGCGGCGGGGCCCGGAGTAAACAAAAAATAATATTGAATTTGCCGTGAATATCAAAAGTCACACACAATGGATCGAAGGGAGTCTGAAGGTAACTTTATCAGTGCCGCTATTCTGAACGGCATGTGTTTAAGTGCACTAAAGCTAACGGTAATGTTTACAATCTTACGTTACATTCCAAAATCACTTTTTATTCCAAAAGCCTACTTTTTAAATAAAAAGTGATAAGATTATGAGCAACGGTATAAAGACAGAAATCTTCATGATCCTGGCAGAGTTATAGACGAAACCATCAAGTAAGTAAATTAACTCTATAACCGATTTCTGAGAAAAATAACTGTGCCAAAGGAATCGTGGCTAACTTGATTGTAAAATAAATCACTACAACTTCGCCATTCTATTGTTATTAACATTGACGACTTGGAAGTTACTTCTTTGCTATATTACTAAGGCATGTATTTAATGCGGCAACTAAGTAAAATGAATATAGGTTTTAAAAAAAAATAGAGTGGGTACCATATATAATGGGTTGGCAGCTAATAAGGAGTATCGTAATAAGTAATAGGTAGCATATTAATATATCAGTAATAAGCTCCGTTTTAATTTAAACTAGCATCAAGTTTTTCTTTTGGGAACTGAATTAATATCTAAGCGGAAACTTAATGGCAAAAAAAAAATAGAAAATGGGCATTCATAAATAATATAAATCAGATTCTATTTAAAATTGTTTGTATGAAGAATAAATATAAACTAGCTTATATTCTAGCTTAGTTTCTGTCACGGCTCCGGCGCTGCGGGGCTACGGCGGTCCCTCGCGAACTTATCGTCGCAGATGGTTTAACACTCACCACCGCGGCTTCGGCTTGCTGGCCGGCTTCGCCGGCCAGCCTCAGCCGCCGCGGCGAGTGTAACAACCACCCGCTCCTCAGCTCGCGGGCCGCCTCGCCCCTCCGTGCCTACGCGATTCTAAATTACACTCTAGGGGTAGGGCAGACAAGACTGCATGGAGTCGGATTTATAGCGATTCGTTTCTGTCAACCTGAAGAACCTAGTTTTTTGCCACCCTACTAACATTATTAGTCGCCAAGTCATTATTTATAGCTCCTCGCCTAATATTTTATTTGACTGGTATAGTTTATTTGCTACCTAAACGCAGCTGCTAGTTTTTAGTTTTTATAACACCTTTAATTTTGAACCTTACATAATATAATAGTCGCGAAAATATTTAATCGCTGGCAAGTTATTTTATTTGTTGCAAACATTTAGTCGACTTTTAAGTTATTAGTCACTCGGAAAATAATAAGCTTATTACTAATATAGATTCGTTAGAAAAAAAAATCAAGATTCTGTTAAAAAAACGTCGCAAGAATAGCAGTGAAATTCCGCGGAGCAAAATTCACGTTCGCGTTGTGCAGTCAGTCATTAAACTTGGTTCACAGTCGGTACTCAGTGGATATGTTCGCATAACGGTCCGGGCATGCGGCCCGCGGTCGCCTGCACCGCAGCGCCACAGCGCCACAGTGCTTCCCTACACAAAACACTACCAAGTTTTCGATCAACAATGCAGTCTAGTTTAAAATACACACATTTATGAATGAAAAAAGCGCTGACTTCGCTTACATTCACACGTCACTCTACGTTACCCATCTGTCAGGGTTGATGCGTGAAAACATTTTGGTCTTAAATTAAATGGCTTCAATGTGGGAGTCGGAGACGTGATACGGCTCTTACTCCTCTTGCACAAGACTGCTTATGTGAACTTTAAGGAATTTTGTTTTATATTTTGACCTTACGTTAGAGATGGCTTTATTACAGTTTGTTGTTGTGGTAGAACATGATCTTGTCTTTAAAATATCACTTTTAGCGAGAAGACCGCCCATTGTTTCACACCCTTTGTAAAATAGTACATTTTTAACTGTATTTTGAAAAATAATCAAGAGTCAATAAATCTACCTAGCCTTTTCCCAACTATGTCGGGGTCGGCTTCCAGTCTAACCGGATGCAAATGAATTCCAGTGCATTACATGGGAGTGACTGCCATCTGACCTCAACAACCCAGTTACTGGGTAATACGATACACTTGGGTAAGACTGGTTATTCAGACATAATCTCTATAAAGTATAAAACAAAGTCCTTTTTCGTGTCTCTTAAACTAAGTACGGCGTGATCTTTTAAACTATACGCAATTGATTTTAGTGCGGTTTTCATCAATACACAGAGTGATTCCAGAGGAAGGTTTATATATGTATAATACACCGACCTACACGCGGTCGAAGCCGCTGGCAAAAGCTAGTCAAGTATATTATATTCAATTCTTTTGCATTTTAACACAAGTATGTGTTATTTTCACATAAAAAGAACATTGTCAACAATTTTTCATAAAACCCGATCGACCCTTACTATAGAATACCATTCGACCCGTTTCGTATTACAGCAGTCCGTTAGTCGATTGCAACTGATCACGCTATGATCAATCATAGACAAAGAACGAAGCGGGTCACCCCTAGTAGCAGGCACTTTGTACTCAAGCGTTATGAATACTATGTCTAACCAATGAGTGTGTACTAATAATGAGCCAGTCGACATGCGTTACGCAGTATCAAGTTGATTGACCACGCTGTCAATGACATTACGTGCTTAGGGCTTGAACCGTGTCACTTAGTGTTCCTGTAATTGGAACAGATGGTCGCTGATTTTATTTATAACAGCGTATTGATAAATGATTTGATTTCTGTAAGAAGATTTGTACGGACAGTTATACACGTCAATCATAGTTTTAAAATTAGCTGGCGTTTTCTATCTTTAACTGAGAAGAAAGGCCGAAACAAACTCAGACGTCACAGTCTCCTTTAAAGTCCAGACATAATGTTGGTCAGATCATGTGAAGATGTCAGAAATGGTATTGAGAGGAAATAACCACACAGATTAAGTGGACCTGTCCAGCCAGTGCATTTGTCAGTAATCACGGAGCTCAACGATTCGACGAACAATACCAAAGAGAAGACGTTTAGATAGGTCGTATAAATTACTTAAACTGCCAGATCATGATTAAAACTAGCTGACTAAAAAAAAAACAATGACCCACATAGTCCTTGCATTCACAACAATTAAAAAATACTTTTTAAATGTATTGGTATTGGTAGTATAGTATTAGTATTGGTAGTATGGTATTGGTATTATTGGTAGTATGGTATTGGTTGTATATTATCAGTTTCATAGTTCCAATCAGTCAGTCGTCGAATGAAACTTATCGTTCAATGTTTATCTGATAGTGTTATCTATGGGTGCTAATATGCTAAATTGTTTTGTATTATAGTTCGATATTTCATTGTTTAGTCTGGAAATAATCTGAGTAGGTATACTGTTACTTTCTAGTTGTGTTAATTATCTTAAATGTTCATATAAGATGCGATAAGGTAGCCCGAAACTCTTACGTTTTTTGTAGTTCATTATATCCCGTTGATTGATTAGAAATAGTCTTTCAATGGGATGGGATTACATGAACGGGTTTTATTGATGATTTTAGTGAATATAATTCTATAAATCGTGTTATGTAATCGTATTTTGTTCAACATACAGCCTAATGGACCTTCAAATAAAAAAAACGCAAGAAAACTTGAATTTTGCTTGCTTCCGTGGCGCCTACCCCTTAACAAAGTAATAGAAATTACGTAATATATTAATCGAAATTTCTATTTTCGTGGAAAAGATTGAAACAGTTTTTTTTTATTTGACCATTTATGCACACACATAAACAGACCAGAAGAAAGGAACAGAAAAATACGTTTAAAGGTAATACTTATTTCTACAGAAATCTCTTTCAGCACACCTTTTAATGAGAACGATGTCAGCCATATTTACTCGGGATATGGAATTCACAAAGTTATTTAATCATTGTAAGATTTGCGCATGATCCCTAAATTGTATTTATTATTGATGCCTCCAAGTGTGACCAAAACAGTTTCACTTGAATTTGTTATTTTGTACGAAACTATAAGAGCCTTCTCTTTGTGTTTCACAAATTACGATACACAAGTGTTTTGTTGATCCGATTGATCGCTTCGACCTTTTTGATATGAGGAAAACCGAAGCAAACCCGAGTTCCTTTGAACTATCAAGATTTTTACCGTGTAAAGTAACTTCAGTTCTTGAAATATCCAAGTTATTTAAGTAAGTACTTGGCAGTTTTTATTGAGTCCATCTTTCACTTAGGAAAGTACGTCTGTGAATTCCACTTTTGTTGTTGAATCAATCTGGGGTTTGCCAACACAGCAGTTACTGGAAATTTCCTTCATGTTGGCTGAGAACGAGTCAATGGAAAAAAAAATGTTTTGTTGGAGGTCTGATTCTGTACCTTCACAGACGATACTTCGAACAGTAATACATTCAATAGCACACAGGCAATTTGTAATTCATATAAAAAGACGATGAAGTAAGAAAACATTGGAGTTACAGTGTAGGCAGCGATGATATTACCCACGCTTGAACGCACCGCGAGCAACGGAGAAAGCGTTTGGCTAGGTATTACTAGTACAGGTAGGTACATCTGTTCTAACTTAAGCGTGAAGGGCTCACCACTAGTCGAATAAATAACCTAACTTAAAAAAAGAAAAACTAAGAACCATACTTAATAAATTAAATAAAATGTACTTATGTTTAGAAATTCTTTTATAAATGTAATACATTCATTACAAATGGAGACCTTATTTCGTAAAAATAAATAACAGCCAAATTAAAACAAAAAAAAACTGAAACGAAAAAGTAAAAACAATCATAAAAATATATATACAATGCATATGGTTAGATCTTCCTTTAAAAATAAAATATGTTATAAATGGAGACCTAATTTACCATATACTAACATTTTGTTACCAGAGCTTACACAAATCTCACAACAAAGCGCGGTTCATGGTAAATCCCTTTGGCAGTCCGCCATCTTTTTCGCATAACGCGGCAATATCGTTTAAATTAACATGATCATTGGTGTTTTAAAAGTGCGATCGTGAAACTCATTTAAATAAAAACCACTTCGTTTATATTTAAAATCAACCTATATTTTACTTGGCATTGTTTATTTCGACTTATACGTACTAAGTAAAAATAAAATAAAAAATAAATGGTGTTTTATTGCAGGCAATGTACCCCAAAGAATTACAGTACAAAATAAATCAAATAAAATTTAAAACAGAGGTATGTATAGGTACCCATAGTCATCAAAAATACATTAATTCTGTCGTCATCTTTCCTCATTTTTTGTTCCCGCTCAGGTGAACAGAAATCCAGTGCACGAATATAGGGCTTGCTAAGTTGCCCGCGACAACCTTCAAAATGCTGTTACTGGAGCATCTCAAACTTCAAACTAAGTGAAGATGTGTTAAAATGTTTTTTCACATTAATTTTCTTTAATGTTCACTTAATTTTGGTGTTTGTTAATCTGAGATCATTCAGAGCACATAAATGTTGTTTTTTAAAATGCCGTTTAATTTTAGTTTAGAACAAACTAACTAAAATAAAGCGTCCCCAATAAAAATAAGTGCGCAACTTATGACGTTTTGTAACCGCGAAGTCTCTAACTGTTCTCTAATTGAAAAAGCTATACAAATGTCCCACTTCGGTCACCGCATCGATTTTAAAAATAGAAGCTTGGTGCGTTTTCGATATACGCCCGTGCTGCGATAAACTATACAAATACTGTAACATCTTTATCACAAAGGAATAGAGTACATTATCGTGCGTGTTTTAATTCATATGATATTACATTATTTCGTCAGCGCCGCCCGGCTGAATGGAATTCGTACGATATGCTCTCCTACGTTGAAACTTGAGTTCAAACAAATAGAATGCTCGATTTACGCGATGAATATTGTGAATCGGATCCAACATTTGTGAATCGATTTTGGCGTCTCGTTTTACATTGTATCCTAATTAATTAGCCTTCAAATTTTTATCCTTGAAACGATTTATGAATAATGTTAATGACATGCGACCTTTATTTGCATAGCGTTTTGATTTATTAAATGGTTTTGGTGAAAAGTACCTAAGTAGGTTTGTTTTTTGTTAAACCTAAATAGGAAAATGCTACTGATTATAAGCTTGTAAAAAGTTATATTTAGCAAAAAGTAAGTATTTATATAGGTTATAAACAAAATTCGACGCTTCATGGCCCGGCGTGGCATAGCCGCAAGGTTGACTTAAAAATTAATAAGTCAGCTTGCCAACCGTACCTAATAACTATCCGGTACATTTATTGATTACAACCACTACTTACAACGAGCTTTCACCTATTTGTCAACTTACATGGCTGTTCACAAAGAAATTACAACATGGTAAAATCGGACTTAATATCCAATGATATGCTTTTTATAGAGAACACAAATCTATGTCTTGTTATTTATTACGGTAATTAATAACTTAACTAATTGATGAAACAAGAATCTAAAAGAATCTAAGACGAATGAAAATTTCCTTTTACTTATTAAGGACGTATTTGTTTTAAATTGTATATTCTAATCGAAATCGGAAATTTAAATACCGTTAATTCCCGCAAATTTAAAAACCAAATTGAATGAAATGAAACCCCCGTTCTCATTAATCGGGCGCAGATAAAATAATTAATTCACAAAATCTTGAAGCTCGTAGCAAAATCATGTTCGTAAATAGTTTAGAGGGGGCGTATTCTATAAACCGGGTGAATTGTTTATGGCACTTTTTGATCGCTCGATTATTGGTTCGGAACTTCCGACAGTCGATAGGCCGACCACAGATAACATAGATATTGTACCTTAATTTATGCTTTATGGATTAAATCCCTGAAAGCCGGTTAGTTTCAGGTAATGCGGTGGGTGGATATGTATATTGTAAACGGTTCAACACAACTCTGTTGTATTTACCTTGGTAAATTGGTACTTATAGTTTGTGGTAAATGTAGGTCATATAGACCAAATTTGTTTGGCCCGTACAAACTATCTCGAAAATTATCAAGACAATAAAACGTAAAAGGAAACTTGTTAGTAGGTCCGTTTCTGTTACCCTACTGTACTGTTTGTTGACTAGAGTAAACCTATCTATACCTACCCACATAGAGTAGATTTAGTATGGCGACTACGAGCAGAGTAAAAACCAGTGAAGAATTCTCTTGTAAAGTGTATTAATGAATCCCTTTGCCAATATTTGAAGAACGTTAAGCCTTTAGATGTTGGTAGAAATTCCGTAAAAATCAATTTGGTTTATTATTTCATTAAAAAAAAACTTTTTCATGTGCCGCCTGAATAGAGGGGCAATTCTCGTAATTTTATGAACGTGCACAGTCTGATCTCAGTCTCATTCTGCCAAAAACACCACGAGTTTCCCTACATGTACCTATGACAAGTTTTGACATTTGCTTGTCGCCGAGATGACACTGCGACTAGATTTTGAACGTTTTTAATTACGAGAATTGGCCTTCTGTTACCGTGGGTTCATTGCGTGATTCTGAACTCCCTTTTTTGCTGTACATTTTGACCGAGAAGATATTGTACTTTTTTATGAAACAGCAGAATTTTATTTCGTACCTAACCAACTAATAATTTCTAAGCTAGGGGGTCTAGAATCGTATGCTAAACTCATGGTGTCAGTTTGCTCGTCGATGTTTCTGCCACCCTTTATAGTTTCGAAAGCGCCTATCAAGTACTGGCCTAAGCTACGTTTCGTTGTACGGTTGTACCGCAGGCGTGCCGTGCGTCATCCATCATTTGTGACGCTAACTGCGACCCACCACGTAACTCTGTCACTATGCTTTCTTTACTCACATGGCGCACTTTTTTCCAACCTATTCTTACTGAGATTAGCGGACGAGAAAGTATTAAACATCCTGTTATTCTTGTACACCTATATAATGTCAAACATGGAGTACATTGAGGGTTTTGGGCAGCTAAAAATAGATTATATACATGCTCTAACAAACCGAATGATTCTGCTTTGTGACATATTGAATAGTTTATTTATTTTTTAACCATGGATACTTAACTATCCACCCATTACCAAAATGACACTATAAAATAAAATACAAAATATAAAAACTTTATTAATCGGTGCGTCGCCCCAGGGGGCTCGTAATGTCGAGCATGTTACCTCAGCTAACTAATTGCAGTGCAGGAAATAGAAAATAACATTCGTAACATTCTTTATTAAGTCGTCACGTAATAATGAACGCCCCATTAGTTCAAAGATGGCCGCTATTAATCCCAGCTGTAATGTCAACGTCAATAAATAAACAATAAGCAAAGGCAGCACGACACACAGCTAGCTTGCAGCGGCCGATGCGTTCCGATTCACAGGTGCAGTTTACACGCGGAACGATCCGCATGCGATATTGATGTAATCGTGATGTTGTTACGTTCGAAAAAACTCACTAGAGCGGGGAAAGTGACGCGCCTCAAGATCGTGAAAGGTACTTAGTCGATCACCGGTTGGCGCGGACCCGCGACGTCCCTCTCCTCGCTGAGGGAAGCGTGCGCAGGCGAGGACGCCGACTAATTTGCCGGGGCTCTAGTTTGCGTGGTCGCGTAAACTTACGACACCACTGCGCGTTCGGAATTCGAACTACTTTCGCGTAATCTGTCTGAATAGAATATGGCGCCCTAGTTAGTGAGCATCGGTTTTT
This sequence comes from Polymixis lichenea, assembly GCA_949091785.1. Lineage (NCBI taxonomy): Eukaryota > Metazoa > Arthropoda > Insecta > Lepidoptera > Noctuidae > Polymixis > Polymixis lichenea. Next base: position 8,032,710 of record OX420943.1, on the reverse strand, counting down.
CGGTGAAATTGTATGAAAATAATTAAGTAAGTACTCACTTGCATTGGATTAGTATGATGATGGAAAATTATAATCAGAAACGAATACTTTGGTGACTCAATCTAAAAAGCCTCTGGATGATACTTCACTATCTACGAAAATTAAACAGTTACCTACCTAAGATAGGTAGGTGACTACAGCAAGTTCTAAATAGATTTTCTCAGTTCAGGCAACAATAATTCTTTTAAATCCACGTTCGCATGGACGTAAAAATATCATGGCGGGGTTATTTCGCGTAGGTACCGGATTTGCAACTTTCGGTGCTAAGCCGAACATAGATAATCCAATAGAGCTCATCCTAGGGCGTAAAAAAAAATACGATCGTTTAGTCCCTAGGTACAAAATATCTACTTCTAACTAATGATCTTCTTCCAACTATGTAACTGCTACACATACTTTTTAAAATGTATGAATTCTTTTTCCAATATTTCCTATACTAAAAAGTTTATCTTCATAATAGTGCTTGGCGTTCGGAATGGGAATGCCGATTTAGAAAATACCTAGGTACTTAACATGTTTATCAAAGGAATCAGTTACACATTTGAGTCTACATTAAATTCCGCTTTATTATGCCTAGTAACGGCTCCATATTTCGCTTTGATATCACTGATAATCATTTCATTCATACGATATGTTAAAATTTGATTATATTACCCGCTAATTACTTACGTTCCACTGTACGCATGAAACGCAATATCAATTTTAAAATGGCGTATCTCAAACAAATAGGACAACATGTTGCGCATATACGATGTTTATTGTAGACAAACAAAAACATGTTGTTTCCGTCCGATTTATTCTAATCGAGATCATAATAAACGATTCAATTTTCCGACACTACGATGCAATTTAATTTCCGAGTCCGATTTTCGGGGTCCCTATTCTGTGATAAAAATAAGAACGCACCTGGCTCCGGGCTCGGTGCTCGGACCCTGTAGGGTTGCCACAAGCATCTTTAGAGCCACACATAGCAGTTTTCATAAAGATTGTCGCCTGAACCGATTCACAGATGTCACTAGCTGGAGGCGCGACTCGTCCGTAGATCGCTCCGAGTGCTGCGTTCCGGACAAAGAAAACAGATTGTAATCGAGCGACCGGTCGCCCGACCGCTCGCCCTACTAATTTAGAATCAACAACGTTGCGCCACCAGTCGGCCGACTCGTCCGGTCTTCGTACATACCTACCAGTTTAATTTACGGTGTTGAAGAGAAGATAATAGGTGCTGTTAAAATGCCGCCTTTTTGACAATATTTCCCTGTGAGCATTATTAGTGAAGGAGTTAAATTTTAATGATTGTTTGCCATGGTTGTTCCGTGTTAACATATTTTTTCTTAGTTCCATCAAAATACCTGTAACCGGATAGTAAAAAAATTACGGCGTAGGTTCTAAACAAACACTTCTAATAACATCAAAATCCCATATGGATTTTTTTTTGTGTAAAATTTGCAGTCAATTACATCATATAAATTCAAACTTATCAGCCAATTTGTAGACAAGTTAAGAGTTAAACGGCATCTAATTAAGAGCGGGCATAAAAATTGGAAGTCGAAAGTTTCTCGAGTCCAGACTGACGCAGTCCATCGAGTAGTGCACTGAACCCTGACTGTGTGCGCCAACTGTCTGGGTCTAGATCACTACCACCCAGACTTCAGACATTTTACGCAAATCCGTTACATAGGTAGGTCTTGTTTATTTTCGAGTATTTTTTTTCAAAATCTCTTTGCTTACAAGCATCGCCAGTCCATCATAGCAGAATTTGTAAATCAATTTTCTTTTAGGCAATTACCTAATTGTTTCTTATTTAATCATTATAGTTTTTTTGGCGATTTGAAATTCAAATTGCATAAATAAATACATTTTAGTTACAATAGGTACCTATTTACACTTTACAATATTTGCCAACCGTTGCAAAATTTGAAATCAGAACGAAACTTGTGTACCTACATAATTAATTTTTATACTCTAATTTGAAATAAATATTGACCGTGAGTTATTCTTAGCCGTTTTCTTTTAAGTGTGATGTTACTATAGTAAGAAAATGCATAGGTAGCAATAGTTAAAACTTGAAAACTGGATGTGACCGTGTCAAAGGGAGCCACGTGGGACACGACCATACATAAAGGTAGGTATATACAGGGTCAGTGACTGACTCCGAATTCGAGACAAGTCAGCGCTGACCCGAAAGAAACCCAATGTAAATTGATTTGAAGTCAGTACAGCGGTATGAAGTCAGCGCTGACTTGTATATTCGCAGATGAATATTTTAAAGTCAGTCCGCTCCTGACTTGTGCACTGACCCTGTGTAAACCAGCCTTGATACTAATACTGTGTGTCTAATTGACTTCCCGCCGCCCGTGTATTATCTCAAAATGTACGAACCATTCGGAAACAGGGAAATTTTATACGATGACGGTTTTCGTCAACAAATAGATGCCTACGATGAAGCATTAAATTCATTACACGTTACGTTTCGCCATAATATAAGAGAATAAATAAATAATGATAAATTGGTTATCAAGTCATGAAGAGAGGTTCATTTGGGTGAGGAGGAGAACCGTCAACAAACGTAGGCGTTCTGTTTTCAAACATTTAAAATATATACACGCTGATTTTTTATAGGTCATTATTATTTGTCTATGCTATTGAATAAACCGCAAGAATAATAATGTGGCTTGTAGATAACATTAAAAACTAGATGTTTCAATGACACGGCTACTGTACCTAAAACATTCAACATTCAGAACTAAGATTGATATCTAGATCTAACAACCGAATGTAGACGCGCTAACGAGATCTAGTGCGAACCAAATTCAAAAATGACCATTCTAGAACACTTTTTTTTATTAACATAGTTTTTGGCTCTTTTGAAACAGGTATTCCTAGTACAAAAGCCAGGGCTACACCGATATCTGTGACTTGAAATTAAAATAAATAAATGGTTAATAAATAAAAATTAAATATTTATTAGCACTACTGCTGACCACGAAGTCCTAGGTTCGATTCTCGGGTCGGATAAAGTGTTATTGGGTTTTTTTACTAGTCTGGATTGCTGCCTTGTTCATGGCAATTGGCTTGCCCCCTATTAAATGGGACTAAAACGTAACTAGTGAAATATGAGTGTATTATAGGTAAATCTCTGCCTAACCCGCCCGGTAATACAGGCGTGATGTTATGTTTTATGTTTATTTTTAAAGATGTCAGGGTAGGGTGATACAGGAATGTTTATTTACGTTAGTATTATGAATAATACGCAACAGAGTCACTGACACTTGGCAAATATCACTCAAGTCTGCTCTGACATTGATATCTATAAATATCACTAATAACAATGTTTTCATGGTTGTGACTGTATATCAGTCAGTAGTAAGGTTTTTACGTCACAAACAATTATTTTTGTCTATGAACAAATCTGTAATTTTCTTATGTTTGAGTTGAATGACCCTGTTTGAGATAGCGTAGTACCTCCTTACTGTCATCCGCCATTGCCCATTAATCTATGGCGAGTTGTGTCCTCTAATCAATTAGATACAGATTATTGGCCTTTAGATTACACGTGTCAGCATTACACATAGATGTTGTTGAGGTTTTAGTTATTCTACTACTTGGCTAAATGTCACATGTTAAAAGAATCACTAGCTAGAGTTCTTTGTGGTTCTAAAGTCTACTATACGATTTATATTAGAAATATGTAGCTAGATCGCTCCACTTGTTTGTAATTAATTAGTGCAAGTTCCACTCTGCAAAAGGCTGCATGGTTTTATTTCAGCGCACATTCAAGCCCTCCCTCCACTCATCCTAACCATAGATAATTAACATGGCGCATAAATACTTTGTGTTTACGCCACCTCATTACTATTTGTCTATGGCTAATTGATACTCTTGTCAAAGTGTGAACGACCCGACGTTATGTAAAATCGATAATTTACAGATTACCTTTTTAGTGTTAATTTATTAGTGGACTATAAAAAATGATGCATTGTTTTATAGGACATGCTTTGAATACATAATATATTGTTTCAGAGACGATGTAGCCTACGGAAAGTTTATTGCACTTGAGTACCACTTGAGTACATATTTGAAGAAAGGAAGATATGATTTAGAATAATTTAACAGTTGGTAATGTAGAATCTTGTTGATCCAGTATTTAAGCTGATGATATCACTACGCTGGCTCATCGGCTTATTGCTTCACAGTCTTTCGTGCAGGCACTCACTTTTCAACTGCTTCCCGCCATTCCCGGTGAAATGACAGTTGACATTACTGACAGCAAGTGAGATCGATAGATACAATACAAGGAAGGTACCTGTTTAATTTACATTGCATACATACGGAAACCTTGATTATTAATATTATCCAGAGTCCAGGCCAGAGTTTCATGCGGAAACTATAATTGTTTAATATTTCTTGACGTCATTTGACCAGAAGTGGCATAAAATAACGATTTTTGCGAACGTCAGTGGCTTTAATTGATAAAATTCGTTAATTGGGCCTAGAATTTCCTCATAACGGTTATTTGAACCTTTACCTTTGCTTGTTTTTAATTTACTTTTTACGTTATCTGTACGGCATTCGTTGTCTATGGTGGGATCTATGTCTTAGGTATATTACACATAGTTGCCACACCTCTGCCTAACTCTTCGAGGATTACATGCGTGATGTTATTTTTATGTGGGTACCTACTTGACGTGACCTATAGGCTTCTATCTAAGTAAATCAAGTCTATCTAAAAAGGGGCATTTACCTTCTCATACATATTATAATAATTAAACCGACAGAAATTATCTCCCTACACTAAAAAATAATGGCTTAAGCAGGTAAAAACCATCTCTACAGGTTAAATGAAAAAAATGTGATACAAACGCACCATTTAACATACATAAGTACCAAAATGAATAGAATAGTTACATTTAAACTTTACATATTTTATTTATCACCACGGTTGGAATGGCTAGTGAGTGTGTCTTTCATGAATATGATGATAATCTGTACTACAGATACGGTGGCTTACATCAAGCTATACATTTCCAGTTTACGCTGATTTCGCACTGTACGGAAATCCTATACAATGTGAGATCAGTTTATACTGGAAATGTATAGCTTGATGTGTTGCCGTGTGTACTTAAAAAATAATCATTTTATAACAGTTTAAAATAGTTAATTTAACTCTTTAAGTTTCTACAAATTATGCCGTCCATTTTCTAGGTAAACGAGGTCAGTGTAAGAATCAAACTGATAAGAATAAAATAATTAGCAACAAAGTAATGTTAGATAGTACATTATAGTTATACAATACTACTAAGTAAGTCTCGATGATATAAGTTTCGTCGATAAAAAAAGACGGATGTAGGATATCATAATAGTACAGAGCCCCGTCTCTGTAATATTACTGCACTAACATTAGTAATGGTTTTCATTTTGACAGTTCTACAACTTTCATTGCGTTATTTAAGACAAAGTTTTAAAACTTAAGAAGCAATGAATTACTTAGTAATATAATTGAAAATGATTCAAATTGTGATTGAAAGTGTGTTGCGGAATAAGAGTGAGGGTATTTTAAAAATATTCGGCTTCGGCTTAATAAACTTCACCGACGTGATTACTATAGAAAACAATATTTTTTCTTTCCAAAAAACATATTTTTAAGTAAACAGCTGATCACGGGATGACCCCGTGATAGCTTCATGTTTAATACAGTAATTTTCTTATCGTGTTTGATTTGCTATACTTACTTAAGGGGAATCTAGTCGCGGGCTCGAACTCACTGGTGGGCCTGGCTAAAAAGCACGGTGCACGCTGTCTCACCAGGCATCGTGTCAGACAGAGGTAGTATCAGTGATGAGCAGTGAGACACTAGTCTACACGCACAACGTTATTGAGTGAGATGCAGTATCATTTATAGTAAAACAGGCGCGTAAAAAAATTGTAATAGTCCTTCGGAAGATCGGGTTTTATGAAAAAACCACTGCATAAATCAATGACCAATAACGTTTATTGAATTTTGCGATAGTTGAGCTTTGTCGGTACAGACTTGGTTCGGGAGGTTTTACACTTATTTTATTACTTAAAAACGCCCAAAGTTAGGTTAAATTAGCAAGAAAAACGAATCTTTGTTGACTCATAATAACTGTTTGTTTTTTTTTAGTATTCTGTTTCCGTACAGGCAATATTAATAACGAGACAAACCATGCCATGTTTCATTTTTGTTATACATTGTCGAACAGTGGACTAATACACTTTTGACATTTGTATGGAAAAATATCGACAAGATTCACCTTAAGTTAGTCTGTGAAGTTTGACCAACAAGTAAAATACAGTAGCTGCAGTAGAAATAGCACACTATACAGAAGGTACTGAAATCTTAAAAGCGGTCGCAGACAGGCGGGGTGAGACTATTGTGTATTGACTCCAAAAAAAAAAAAATAGCTGTTGCGTACATTTTGGCAGCGTAGGTAACTTTTCTATGAAATAGCAATTTTTTTTTGATAACCGATGATAAATTAAGCCTGTGCTAGATTCATAGTGGTGTACTGAGTTCGCGAGTCGATGTGTACCTCGTACCACCCTATATAAATCATCTATTTTATCTGACCGACACGCTGTTTAAACTACAGTTCAGTCGTGTAATTTCATCGGTTTGTAATCCAAAACGGTTTTATTGGAGAACCCGATAGAACTAATTCCTGTTGCCATTGACGTTAGGGTTACACGAATGTTTATCAAGTCTTTAGAAATAAACTATTTAGAATTGTGGAACTTAATTCTTATGTGGTTAGGCGTGAACATTCTCAGTAAGTTGCGTCTTTGTCGACGTTGTTTATTCGTTGTTCAGATGGAGGTAAAAAAATCGCGGCGAGATTTAATCGCGCACTGAATTTTCAACTCTCAGTGTTGAATGGAGCATTGAGAATCCATCAGAGTGCATCTCAGCGCGTTGACAAAATACACTGTTCGATTATCAAATCTTGGCGCCAAGCATTGCATTAAAGATGTAGCGCGCGAAAAAAAAAATGAAAAGTTGTGAACGTCGACTTAGAGTCTGTATCAGGGGGCCTACTTTTTTGTACGGGCAAAACATATCGGGAGTAGGGACAGTTTTCACTTACGGTATGTCCGTAAGAGAGACGGAGAACGAAGCGCCCCTAACGATGGCCGATACTACGGATTTCGCTTAGGGAGTAAGCCCCGTGATACGGAGTTGGAAACGCCCGTTACTTCGACCGGAACGACGGACTTCGTGCTTAGGAAGTAGGCCCCCTGACATAACATTATGCCTGTAATGCCCGTAGGGTATGGCAGAGGTAAACTTAAAGTACCCACACCCACATTAATTCGCCAGTTATGTTTAAGTCCCACGTAATAGAGGGCGAGCCTAATGCCATCAACCGGGCAGAAATCTAGACTCCAGGCTGCTAGTGAGATTTATTCCGAAAAACCCAAAATAATAAATTGCCCGAGCTGAGAATCGGACCCAAGAACTCATTCTCCGCAGTAGCGCTAGCGACCACTAGACCAACGAGGCAGTCTGAAAGTATCGAAGGCCTGAAAATACTTATCAGAGAAATTATATTTAAAAAGTTACTCTTTGAACCCACAAATATTACGTATAATTTGTGCGGTTCAAATATAGATGTTATGGATTTATTTGGTGACTACAAAAAACATAGGTATGTGACGACTCACGAGACTGCTTGGTCATCGACGATGACCGTCCCGTAGTCATTACATTAATTATGTACACACTTATTCGGTAATAATCCCCTATCTATGAATAATTACTAGGTTTGTTAACTTCTGTTCAATATTTTAACTCAAATTACTACGGATCCTACGTAGGTGTGCAATCTGACTTGTGACGTTATTTTGTAAAAGGCGAAATGGTATTTTTCGTTTTGCACATTTTTACTGATTACAGGCTGCAGTTGGCATGTATTTCTAATAGAAGTTTGTGCTAAACATAATGATCTACTTAAATCTTTTGAATTTAAAGGAGTTAATGACCCGAATAAAGCTAATCACATCGACAACCACACAACTGTCACTTGCTTTTTTAATAATCAAGGACTCGGGCGTCGTCGACGTCACTCAGCCTCGTCGCGTATCGGTGCCACGAACGGTCGACTCGACTATTTTCGTGTACACTTCGTGTTTTATCGGCCGCGGTACCACGTAGGCAAGTCTTTTTGTTCGACATCGAGAATCAAGTGTTATCACCACACTATTAGTGAGAACGTTAACCAATACAATGTATTCTCGCAATCATTTATTTAGTTAGAGTAGGTATATAAGTAGGTTTTATTTATACACGCTACAGCACGTTATGTACTGTTTTTATTAGTTACGTTATGCTTATGTGTTAAATAATTAATTATACGTAATTATAAGTGGGTATGCTAAGTTATTACTCCTAAACAGCCAAGATGTGAGATTTTGTAGTATGGATGATAGAAGGATGTAGGTATCCTACTAATATTATAAATGTGATAGTTTGGATGTTTGTTACCTACTCAATCACGTAAAACGGCGTAACGCATTTGACTGAAATTTGGCAAAACTATGATAGGTACTTTTATCCCTGTAGTACCTACCTACGTTCCCGTGGTATAATTTTCGTCCTCCACGCGATCGAAGCTGCTGGCAAAAGCCCATCTAGTGAGTCATCTCTAAGTTCATCTGACATTTGTAAATTACGTACACACGGCTACACATCAAGCTATACATTTCCAGTTTATGCTGATCTTGCATTGTATAGGATTTCCGTACAGTGCGAGATCAGCGTAAACTGGAATTGCATAGCTTGATGTGTAGCCGTGTGTCCCTCGGGTTAAAGATATCTTTATTTCCCATAAGAAAGAAATTTCACTTACATGAGAAATATTTTACATAATAAAAAAAAACATTGTTGATGTAAAGTACAGTTTTGGTAAGGAGAAACTAAAATTAAAAAATACAGCATACAGAAATAGTCAAAAAGTGTAGGGTAATCTCTAACAAAGTGAATACCTGCAGCTATAATGTTAACATACACGGAACGCGCGCAACTAGATGTGGTATGCAATGTACTAAGGTGCACTCGCTATATTTTTATTAAACATACGTAATTTTAAGTGTTTCTTAAATATTGACATAGTTTTTGCACTTTTTATATTATTTAGTAGCTTGTTATACAATTCAGCACCTTCGTACATCACATACCTAAACACCACAACCAAACTACAAAACTTTCTGTAATAACACCCGTTGCTGATTTACCTCCGCCTAATTGCCTAAAATTGGTAATTTGCTGGCTTTCAATATGTCAAATTATTAATCTAGGTACATTAAGATATAAATAAACGACTATGTACAAGGTAACATTAAAGACGACTAGGCTACCCACACAGTACAAATCTAAATTATTTATCAATTATTAAAATTACTAGGTCAGGAGGTTGATTGACTGACTCCAGTGTTTTGCACGTTAAAACATCAGATTTCCATTCAATGGTGGGCATTATACGAGCAATAAAAACAGTGAAAGTGTAGCTATAATACAAGAAATATGTACTTTCTAACAAAAACTACAAAGAACACTATGAGTTACTTCGTGTAGTCTACGAAAATAAAGTTCTGCAACATTAATTAGGTGTCCATATTCTTTATTTAGTTACAATATTTCTGTAGTGAAACAGAAAGTCGAATGGTAGCGATCACAGTGATTTGCATCCGTTCGTGGTCGTGGCATTAATTAGCTAGTGGCTCGCTGGAGACACAGCACCGCCTTTGAAAACCGTAACTACTGTTGCCATAACTTTGGACATTATTTCGAGCGACGAACACACCTATTTGGAATGAATTGGACGATTGAAAAGTCTCAAATATTGTATTTTTTTTTATAGATCCTTATTTAGATTATATAAAAACTACCGGTCTTAAAATAATAATAGGAGTTTCGGCCAAATAATCAGCGTTGCCATAAAACGTGGCAATGCTGCCAGCCTTTTAAGCACTTTTCCCGTTGACAACGATGCGGACGAATTTTTTGATGCCCTGTGAGTATAGTATAGATAATTTTCTTTTTTAAATATGTACATATAATTTTTATCTTCGATAATTTGAAAGAACAGGAAGTTTACGCATTTTTAATGTTTTCAATTCAATTAATATGAAACTCAAAAGATTTTAAATGGCGTGTAATTTTTTGTGTTCCGACAATGATTAATAAATTTAGTAGAGAAAGCTGCAAATACTTTATAGATCCGATAACCCTTGGGTATATCTATGTATTTCCTAAATTCAGAATATTACTCAGTCACGTAGTGACTGATCTTTTGACTAACTTTTTACCAACTATGTTGGTATGTTGGATGCAGCTGAATACCAGTCTTTTACATGAAGCGATTGCCTATCTGACCACAACCCAGTTACTGGATACTACGATACCTCTTGGTAAGACTCGTTGTCAGACTTTCAGACTTCTGGCAACCCGTAACGACTGTCAAAGATTTACAATTGACAGCCAGGACCACCTACCTGCCGAGGCACGGCAGGTTCTTGGTATGTAAAGATGGTCACCCATCCACGGACCAACCGCGGCAACTGTAGCTTAACCTGGCCGATCAACCCATGCGGCTGTTATTACTTAGCTACAAGACCCGAATATTGCTCAGTATCTTCTTGATTTTTTTTTTTAATATGACCCAGATTACGGAAAATATTTCGTATCGGTTTTTCAGATTGTTCCCAATGAAGAGTTACACAGTGTACTTACAATGTTGTTGATTTTTCTTCACAGTTTAAGATAACGACCGATTAGATATAACTGACGTAAGTTTCTAACTTTGTATAAACTATCTGCGTTTCATAAGCACCGTTATTACACGGAACATCCATAGTGAAATGGTAGAGGTGATTGCTTTTTCCGCTTTTTAACCAATTAATTGAATTATCAACATTGACGTTTGTATTTAAATAAAGAGATAACATTAAATATTTTATAACAAAATAAGCTGATTCTATGACACCATAATATAGACAATGCAAACTGTTTGTTCGTAACCAGTACTCTGAAGCTGGATTAATATGTTTTTACTTGTTTTCCTGGAATTTTATAACAATGACACGGGCTTCCTTCTCTGTGAGTGGGCCGTAATCCACCATGCGGGCCCAGTGCGGGTTTGTGGATGTTAAATGTGGTACTGGTAGTGGCACTGGTACAAGAATGAATACCTATGAAGTTGTAAAGATAATTAAAAAGTCCAACATTCAGTGTTTTGGAGTTTTCTTTTTTATGAGCTAGTAATTTTTTATAACTTACTAACTTTTGGCAGCGGCTTCTCCCGCGTGGATGTAGGTGTATTTAAAATTTAAACCTTCCTCTTGAGTCGCTCTGTCTATTGATGACATGATGAAACTGCATTAAAATCCGTTGCCTAGGCCGACATCGGCCCGCGCGGTACTTAATTAGTTAAAAGATTTGAGTAAGTGTACAGACACGAAAAGCGACTTTGTTTTATACTATATAAGGTAGGATAACCAACTTCATTCAACTGATGACTAAGTGCGGATTTTACCAAACAAAACTGAAAACGATTAGCACTTTTAAACCGCGTTAAAGACCTGTCAGTGTCATTTATTCCATAAAAAATTGACACTGACAGCTCTTGCTTGAACGCGGTTTAGATGTGATAAACGCATTCTGTTTCATTGGTGAATTCAGTCCTTTTAATGTTAGGTACTAAGTATTGTTTTTAACCGACTTCAAAAAGGAGGAGGTTATCAATTCGACATGTTTATATATATTTTTTTTTTAATGTATGTTCGGGCATTACTCCGTAATATATTGACCGATTTTCAAAATTCTTTTTTTGTTCGAAAGGGGTTGATTCCGAAATGGTCCCATTTATATTTCATATAGATCTGATGATGAGTTTCGTAGACAGACAACGGAACTCTTCAAAAAATGACAGCAAATCAACCGCGAGTGCTGCTATCGTATAAATATGCATTGTTTTGACCACAAGGATGATGAAATTTCGAATTAGTGGGTGGGGTAGGTGCTATAACTAAAAAGTGAAAAATAAAGACTATTTCCAAAAAAAAATTCGACTTTCGGAAAAACACTACAAAGTATAAAATAACTTTAATTTCTGAAGGCGATGACAAAAAAATAAAATACATAGGTATCCAAGTCATTGACTATCGAAATTAAAGTTATTTTTCACTTTGTAGTGTTTTTCCGGAAGTCGGTTGATTTTTTGTTTGGAAAAAGTTTGTTTGTATAAATAAGTATTTCAATTTCTTCGTGATAATATTCTTTCTAACTGACATTTTCACCTGAACAGTACTATCAATCATTTCTTTAATCGAATTCAACAACTATTTTTCTCCCTATTTTAAAAAAAAATAATTCCCACCTGTCCGTCTTATTCACTTAATATTTTACGACCCGATTACTTTCTTCACGTCACTTCATCTCGAACGCAATGGCCGATGTTGAAAAACATCGAGATCATGCCTAGGTATTGTTTGTCTTGCGGAAATTTCCAAACAAAACACCACCGGGCCATATACAACTAAGTTAGACGGTTATAATAATGTTTATACTACTTTTCCACCATTACCTACGCGACGACGTACGCTGTGCTATTTCTCAGGAGTATTAACACAATATGTACACAAACCTCCGTGATATCATCTGTAATAAATATCTTCACGTTAAAATAAAGTGGCTCAATCTTCAAGTTTTATACTACAAAGGTAATTCTGTTAATTTCCTGTCGTTTTGTTTTCCTGCCAGCTCGTATTATTAGCAAAGGTAGTTCGATTGATCTTATATTTATTTGCATAATATCCACAGGCGTTCGTTTTCAAACACTTTCAATCTCTGCTGGCAAAATAAAAATCATAATCGTAACTTTTAATAATTATATTATCAAAACTTGTTCATAAGAGTACTTATAACTTTTGGCCTATATTTGAGGAGTTATCAAAATGTTTTATCTGTATTGTCGGCTTATTAGTCGATTCGCAGGAATGGATATCTATGCGTCGCTTTAATATGAATAATTGTTAATTGTTAATAATAATCACTAATTTATTTATTTGTGGGCGAATCCGCAACTTCAGAATTTCAGAAGAGAATTTTATACACTTTATTGTTTGCCATAAAATTCAAAACGTGCCAATTGCGTGCTACGTATTTCTGAAGTTGTGGATCCGCCCGCAAATAAATTAATTTCGTGCAAATCGCCTTTAGAAAGTTACTTATATATTACTTAATAAAAAATGTCAATTCGCCCGATTCGGTACAGCAAATTCGTGCGAATGAACTAATGAGCTATATTGTCCAATAGCGCGGTAAGCGTTGTTTCTTTATCAATATTAATATGTAATAACGTTATTCACACATAGCCTTATCTCTGACGTCACACCATAGATTGGTGATAACGGAAATTTAAGGGTATCGTGTCCAACGCTGCTCCGTGACCTCGAACATTTATCGGTCGTTGTCTTTGTATTTACGGAGGTTTTTGGCGACGCCATTGTATGAGGTGTTGAAGTTTACCCTCGGTTGATGTTATACGTAACGTAAAACATATTTTGTAGATACTATATCTACTTGATTTAGATACTAACTACCTATATCTACGTAAATGTGAAACTGTTTTCCTAGAACCTACCATAGCTTAACAATGTTTCATATACAGAGAGCCAAGTTGATTGACTTTTCTGGAATAATCGCGACCTATGACATTCTGTTTTTCCGCTCGGATAAAAATACCCCGTTTCAGAGTGTTATCTAAACGACATCAATATTGTGGGAATGCGATATTCAAAATGTCAGGTTAACATTTTGCACGTGCCTGCGTTCCCGTTTATTTAAATATAATGGAGTCTTGAGCCATCATCTCTATTAAAAGCATCGATTTAACGAGCGGAATGAGATGGTACACTCAGCGTACCTACACTGTAAATATGGGTCGGGTGCGTCGGGCCGCGCGCCGGCCGCTCGCATGTAAACTTGCTCCGAGTAGCTCACACCCGCTAATGAAATAACAAAAGGTGTAACGCCACGCTTCGATAAACTGTTTTTGTGTTATTATAACCCGCCTTAATAAAACTCGCTGCTCTCAGAATATCTCTCTGTTGCAATCATCTACAGTCGTCTGCATTGCACTTAACTGTCATTAACGCGCATTATAGCACTGAAGCCGTCGTGTGCCCTAAATATCGTTTGTTATCTGCCGAATTTTCGACACTATCAATCGTTACACTTCGCAAAAAAGCCGATTGTCATTTCCTTGAGAGTGTTACGTAACAGCGAGTGAGTCCGTACGACCGTTATTCTGGCTGTGTCGGCGAGTTGAGGCCGTTGCACTGGTACCGCTTTCCGAAATTCTGATTGCAAAAGCGCGAGACGTCGCGATCGCGAGCGGCCGGTGTCGCGGGCTCACGGCCCGTGCCACGGGCTCGGGCGGAAGTTACGGTGAACGGTGCCTCGGTGGCCTTGGAGCGCGGCCGCTGCGCGCCGAAGGTGAAAGTCTTGACGGTCCGCAATTATTGAACCTCGACCTGCCATCCTCCGATATTCGGGTTACACCAACCCAGCGGTTACCAACGCTACCGATACGTTCCGGCTCACTCCCGACTTCCGCATTCTCAAACCAGACGAAACATTTCCGACCCTAATTTTATTGGTCGGCTATAGATACTCTCCGAAGAATAAATAACATTCGGATTCGGACCAAGTTCGCAAATAGATAAAACATCGGATGATAGCGATAAATCAGTGTTAGGACAATTATTTGTATATACAGCTAGAAGCGTTGGGCTGCACCTTCGCGGTTGATTGAATATAGCAGTTTGAGGGTCGATCTGACATCTGCTTGTGTCATTGCTTGGCTCTCATTCAAATTTAAATGTATTCAATTATTCAACAGAAACGTAGTATCGAGATGTAACTACTCTTACATTATCGTTACTACAAGAATCTGCGAGTTCCATTGATATTCATGCGTTGCTTGAGAATGTTGTTATAAAGCGGGTGAATATCACCAACTAGAGGTTATGTAACTTAAATTTCAAGATAGTCACTGTAAAAATTCAATTTGTTACTCAAGTCGGACTTCCTGTATGTAAATTCAGGAAGGTAATGTGCGATGGGCTGGCAACATATCTCCACATATCTGTGCCAAACGCTTTAAGTAGTGCTTTGACTCCAATTATAATCCTTGTAAACCCGCTAGGAATAGTAAGCTTGATGAGTGATTTATTCTCAATGATAGCTTACAAGTGCACAGCACAGGCCTGCTTAGACTGGTTTCTACATTAACTAGCATTCATAAATGCATATATACTCCATAGATATACGATAATTATGAACACAGAAATCTAATTAAAGTAACTCACAAAGTCACATCTAAAACTTGGATAGACGGAGAAATCAAGAAAGTTTGTTTAAAAATGTTAGACAAATGGTCGGGAAGTTTATTAGTAAACTATGATAGAATATGGCTTGTGTTGCCGTCTGAGGCCAAGGGCGACCCAGGCTCAGGTAGTAATTTTTTAACGACTGTTTTTCATAACATGCTCCGCTTTTTGTTAAGGATTGTTGTGATCAATGCATTTATTTGCCTTGTAGGTAATTATTGAAATATCTTAGCCAGAAGAAAAGAGTTTATTTAAACATGAAATTATGCAAACGCACTAGACATTCCCACATCCAGTGCGTCTATTAGCAAATTAAGGATAAATGAACATGCTGTGAATTTAAATGCTGCAGTTTCAAGTGGAGATTATAATAAGAATCGTTTTAAACGAAATGCGAATAATGCAAATGCGACGAGAGTCGTTGCCAATGTTTATAATATTGTGCGTGCTTACACATAGAAGAAGGTCGGTACGGTTCGATCTTTTTATGCAGTTAGTTGTCTGATGTTGATGTTACTGCTCAAATCCTTAGTCACGGTGACGAACAATCTGAACAAAAAAAGTAAAAAAAGACATGTTGGAAAATGGAACTAAAGCCAGAATCGATCTAATGACAAGGCATTCTGATTTCTGTTTCCCCTGTAGAACTGAACAAGACAATTTAGGGAAAAGTTTCTTATGTTTGCCAGGAAAACACTAGTAATAAGAATGAGAAGAGCATGTATGTGCAGCTTCATTTTGTTTCTCTCTAAATACTACTTACAGACAAATGCGCAAAACAAATTAAAATTGCCTTTGTAATTTTTAAATACTATTCTAAGCTGGATTTTTATGTTCTAGTCCTTGTTTATTGTTATAAAGCGAATTATGTTGACATCCAAACGATCGCCTCCTTTGTATTCCTCTTGGCATTTACCTGCGTTATCTACAATGAGATCACCTAGACCCAAATACTTAACTGCTAATTACTAATGTATTATCAAAATATTTCACTGCAGCGTTCCAAATGGTTTCAAACTTAATTGTCTACACCACATTAGCGAGATACAGTACAACAAATGTACAATCGTAGCTGTTTGTAGCCTTGAATATCAATTGAGCAATATTTTTTTTGTGATCGTGCGTTATACAAATAGATTGGATTTTTGTTTTAACTTCAATAAATTCAGATATGACCTTTGCAGATGGAAGCATGCAATTATCTCAGCGGGATTTAACTTTTAAAACTCATTGTTTCTTTGTATTTTATTTAACATATTTTATCGATAGAATTGAAGAACAAGTGGCGTTTACGTGATAAGCCAGCAATCGCAACGAGATATTAAAAAAGGGGTCACCAACAGTGACACCCTATAAATAAAAATTATCAAAAAGGCACACGGATTACAGTGAGGATAATGAGGTATCCTTCGCTAGGGGAGCATCCATGGGCCGCGCTCGCCCGCTCGCCCGCCTGCGCGCCCTCTGTAAATCACCACAACTTATGTAGGTACGGGAGAACAGACGCAGTTCGGCGCGCGGAGCCGTCACTCGCACACGTTCGCGACTCGCCTTCTATTTAGTTATGTAGTAGCGCTCGCCGCTCGCCTGTTTGGACAAGTGCTAAGTTGATCGTTTTATGTGATACACCTCGTTGGCATTATGTTTAATTTAACCGTTCGATTTTTAAATTGTTTCGTGTCGTATCATTGTTTTTAATTTTGTTTTTTTAATCTATTGAAGTGTTGCACACTTTTTGGACTGTTGTTTCTTGGATTGCTAAGGTAATTTATTTTTAATTGACATGAATTAGTTTTAAGAACTATATTATACATCTTTTACTATTTTTTTGGGCTTGCGAAACTTTATCTGTTTGAAACAAAGGATTCGATAGTTTATTTGGCTATTTCTTACGTAATGTTTTGTTTGTGTGTATAAATATTTTTGTGAGCACGTAATAATGTAATTGCTCGTTTAAATCTACCTGTCGCAACACAGTTACTTTCTTTAATATATTTAGTGGTTGGGGAACTGTTTAAAAGTGTTTTATTATTTAAGTCTAGTTAAATGTTTATGAATATTTTAAAAAGTTGCGACGTGAAAGAAAATAGGAAATCAAAAGTAGATAATCGGATGATGAAGATGCAATATTTTTTCGAATTTAAAAGTTCTAGAATGAAAGAGACAACTAGACAAAGGATAGTGGTTTCACAAAAAGTATCTTTATCTAATACTTAACTGTAAGTTAATGTACCGATGCGCTGCATTACGTATGCGTGCCGGACGCTGTAGTGGGAAAATAAAATAATAACACTTATCTATTCAATATGGTGTTATCGACTTAATGTTTAAAGGCTAACTTCAACATTTTATTTCACTAATTAAGGAAAATCTAGCAAATTATTTAATAGGCAATGTGTTACTGGTTTATATGCGAGTGGTTATTCTGGTCTAATATATTTTTAAGGGTCCTTTTGTTCGCCGATCGGATATAGCCATCTCTGTCGCACTGTAGGAGCGTGACAAACGGTATTCGAATTCGACTACCGAGATTTTCAGAATAGGGCTTCGTGACTCGATATTATTTGTAAAATTTTGATTTGAAATTGATGTTCCATAAAAGTACTTATCGTTTGTTAATCGCTGTATTTTTGTCTCACCTATTTAGATGTAGGACGTACCTGTTATTTTGAGTTAGATATTTAAGAACTCGCTAATGTAGGTACTTACATAAAATTATAAGCCTATAAAAATGCACATTCAAAATGATTACAAAAAATCTGGGAAAACCAATTATTAAGGGACACATGAAAATATTCCGAAAATCCGAACAAAGCTTTTAATTGTTCACTCATAACCGCAAAATAGGGTCATAGTGTTATTACTTGCGGTACTGTCGCGCGCAATCGTACTCTTTTATAAATATAGATTTTAAAACTGAAAAATATAAAGACCACTTCCAATAGAAGCTATGCAGTTTCAGACTTTCAGTTACTTGTAAAGCTTATCAACTCGTTAATAACCGTAATGTTACAAATAAGTAAGGCGTCTAATCAAAAAATCTATTGACCCCACCCAAGTTCGGCAACAAAGCGCCCGAAAGAAACTTTATAAATTGTATAAGTTCTACGGAATTGTATGTGTAATATTTTATTTTTAGGACTTTTTGTTTGATTTCTACCTGGTCTAAATTCCTAGATCTATTCCTATGCGTCATTCGATATTTATCCCAGTTTATGCAAGAAAAATGCATTAATTTGCCTCAATTTATTCAAAGGGATTTTTTCCTACTTTACAAGATTTCAATAAATGTAATCTAAATAACATGTTATTTCAACGTTAGGTAATATCTAAGAGTCACTCATCTAATTTCCAGTCTTTACAAGGCTGGATATTAGAATTTCACTCACATAAGAATTTTCACGAATTTTCAATGAGATGATTTTTATCATCTAGGAAATTCGTATTCCTCTAAATTTCCTGCAACATCCTTACTTCATGACGATCACTGTCATTTGCAGGTGTTGCTAGATGCACGATATTGGTGTCTCTTTCACTCAATATTATAAACTTTACTGACGTGGGAAACGTGCCAAGAGCTGCTACTTTTGTTAGTAAAGCGGAAAAATAGAGCTTAAATAAAGTAACCGAAGTGGGTATTTTATGTTTGGCTTGTGATTATTTGATAAAAGCAAAAACTTTTGTGTTTGATCAACATGATTAAGAAAATGACGCCTTCAATGTCAGTGATTTCAATCGAAATATAATAGGATAATCTTGTTTAAAATATCTGACTCATTGTTCCACTTAACATCTAAAAGCATAATTTTCGCCAACTCCTGTTTAAAACGAACAACAAAGTACATATCTATAACAGAGTCAATAAGTTTAAAAAGCGCGTCAACTACGTAGCCATTATCCGTGATTTATTTGCTGTGAACCGCATCCATTGTCTGCTGCGGGCTATCAACGTTATACGGCGCTCGATTTAAACACGCAAACTATGTTATATAGTGATTTTGATTGCACCACGTGCTAAATTACTTGGTATTAGGCTTTTACGGCTTCCGTGGATCGTCTCAAATACTTCAACAGTATTTTAAAGGTAATGTTCTTTCGATGTTTGTTTCTTTATTTATTTTGCCGCTGGTCCCGGCTGTCATTCGTAGATTTTGTCAGTCGTTACGAGTCGTCAGAAGCCTGAAATTCTGACAACCAGTCTGGGTATCATGTAACCCAGTTACTGAGTTGTGGAGGTCAGATAGGCAGTCGCTCCATGTAAAATACTGGTATTCAGCTGCATCCGGTTAGACTAGAAGCCGACCGGCCGATTTAGGTATCAGTTTCCATTGATGGTTGTCATCGTGCATATTCGTACAGGGAAATTTTTGCAACAATTCCATTTAGCATGACTTCACAGTAAAGACCATGACGCATGGCACGGTACAAGTTCAAACAATCCTTGTATTAGATGCCGTAAAAGGATAACTTCTCATAACTGGCATTTGAACTTTATTAGTTTCACCTTGGAGCATAAAACTTACAAGGTGTAGGTAATTATATTTCTACAAAATCGAAACTAATTTCCTCCCACAAAATAAAAACCATAGCTGCAGTGAATAAACAAGATTTTTAAGAAGGAACTGTAACTATGAAAGTCCTTTTTAAAATAAACAAGACTTTTAAGCTGATTGAAACACGCCGAGTAATTTTCCGGGAAGCCAAGGATAACACCGAAATAATCTTGTTACAAGACAAAAGTACAGATGATACAATGAAAAAAACTAGCAGAGAGGAAGTTAAAGTTATGGTAGCAGTACTCACAGTAGAAACTGAATTAATTATTCGTAACTTGCGACCTAGAAAGGTACTGCCTATTGTGAGGTCATTACATAAGCACTCTCGGCTTTGTGCGAGCAATTGTATAAAAAATATGATTCACCCACTTCCATAGAAAAATTCTTTAATGCGCATCATTGATGAATTTAATAGGATAGGAAAGATAAAGGAATAAAAATGAGGTGAGAGTACTAATCAAAGTAATAATGATGCAAACGCACAAATGGTGAAAGCCTAAAAAGATGAGGCAGTTTATATAAAAATTAAGGAAATTCTTCGAAATATGATAATGCTTTTACCGCTCACATTGCAAGTTAATGTCATAGATATTTAGTATCGTGCATTTATTAATTTGTAACACACATGAAGTTATTATAGTATTAATGAACAAAAGCAATTTATGTAATACCCACGGCACAGTAATTGATGATGCAACACACGGGGACGCACAATTTCGGCCATAGACACCAATTACAACACATTTACGTGTGTACGTGATCTTTTACAACTTTTTAATTGTCATTGCAAACAAAATACTTTGGAACGACGGTGGATACGATTCTTACCATACATCAGAAAAGAAATGATCAAAACCCTATACATGAGTATATATTTAGACGACATATTAAATACAAAGATAATGCTGAATAGATAAACTGAAAGTGTAGATAATAATAAGTACAAGTAAATCGCAGCCACATTGTTTTCTACAGAAAATGAGTAATTTTGTTCACTTAGATGCGGCTATAAAGCCAAAAGAGCTGATGCAATTAAGGGCAAGGCAGAGATTGACGTGAAAGTGTGCGATGCGGGAAATTAGAGAAAAATGTCGGAGATCGTTAAGCTATTATATCGTATCGGTAATATGTTTCCACCTACATTCTATAATTCATCGTATCATACTATGTTCTCCATAGAAGGTGCTCTATCAAAACGCCTACGCGGTCAGAGTGATTTAGCAAAAAATATATACTTTGTAGAAATATTTATTACCTTCAAGGATTTCTACCTGAAGTAGATTGGAATTCGATATGACGGCTATGATTTCTAATGCAATCCTGCCTGTATGTTCTGCTATAGCCTGAAGTTTATCAAGTAGAAGTGAATGAACAAATTAAGACGACAGTGGCCTTAGCAGAGCTTCTAACTTTAGCAGTTAGCAAGACTGTCCATTACGAGCCTCTCGTAAAATCATTCCTGGTACAATAGTTATTATCGCCGACTGGTTATAGTATTATGATTTACAGATGCAGGAAAATTATAAAGACGCCAATATATATGTGATCAGTTTGAAGCGAGCAATACACATAAACTCAGCAAGCAAATAAATCATCGTAAAATTTTGTGAAGGAAAAAGTTTTCACATTAAAAAGTTAACCATACGTTCACGCTACTTGTGTCTTGACATGACTTATTCGACGAAAGCGAGGAGAATTGATAACGAATACCTTATTCAAATGCTTCATTGTTTTGTTTAAACTGTCCTACATAAATTTCAAGAATTGTGTAGAGATTTACATTAAACTTTTGAAAAGACGAACTAGCATCGGAGGCATCATCTACGATGTCAAATGTTACAAAAAAAGTCCTCTATATTATGGTGGCATTCACATATCAGTGGATTCTTGCCCCCGGCTCGTGTGGGACAGAGAAAAGAAAGTGCAGGTAGGCAGTAGCGTCGGTCGAGTTGAGCGAGATTTATTAGATCGTAACTGGTGGGGTCGGCAACACCCGGAGCACTGTCGTCGCGCATTCGCCACACGAAAAAATAAAACATGATCAAAGCGTGTTGTACACATTTATTAATGTTAGTAATTTTGAATTAGGTTTCGAAACAAGATGTTATCTCTATGAAGACTGAAATCTGAAAACACTTATTCATAATAAACCATAAAATACAGACAAGTGAGGACAATACACATGAAGTTAAATAGCTTGGTTACCATTAAATACAGGAAAAGATTAGTATAATACATCACAATAAACTATGTGCTGACATTGACCAAATTTGATTTCAAGTCCAGTCATGGGTTACGTCGAATGGGAAAACACAGAAGTGAACTTTAAAACCCAGAATATCAATAAAAACCTAGAATATTGAATCTTGATGTGAACTCATTTTATTCAAGGCCTATCAATCGACTTATGTTGTCTTTGGTGGAAAAAGTTTAAATGTCAAAAGTGGTGGTTCTGTCAACACGTTTACTGCAGTTTTAATTACATAATATTAAAGTAATTGTGTAGGCTATAACTGCAATAACAGTTAGCAACATCGATTAGCTGTTTCAACTTTATATTACGTCACATTTAATGCTGAAATTAATATTTCGCTCATTACGCAGTACTGAACTGGAGTCACATGGATTTTTATATTTTATCAGGATAAGTAGCCATTTTTCCGAATGAGTTTACCTTAGACTGTCTCTGTTTTAATATTTAGCGTTACTTAAATGTCTCTAGTGAATATTGCAAATAGGAATATCTGTATAGAGTTGCTTAGCTTTTACTGTCTAGGATTTTTAATGCGATTGTACAATAGTTGTCAAATCTTCTAGACTTAAAGTGATTGCCTTGGGGCTTAAAAGGTAGCACAGAACAAAAGAAAACAGCCGCATTAATACAGTCGTCACAAATCTTTCTGCCCGCCAATTACCTTGAATAAACAACAGAACACAACCAACACTGAGATAACACAGACAGACGGCTGCAATATTCAGAAAGCAATGAGAGATACATATTATTATGAATCAGGTTTTAAAACAAAAGCTGTGGATCCAAAGGATTCAGGGCAAAGGGCAATTTTGGTGCAAAAACACGTAGCTGGTAACGTCTTTTCGATAATACGATTGTGAACGAACGTGTTTCAACACTAGAACTAGTCCAGGTTTTATGAATCCTTGGCTGGTTTACACACTTTTCTTGTTTTGTGTTTATAGGTTTTCATTTAGTGAGCTTTGACATTTTCGACGCCACACCAATATGAAATGAACGTGATATTTTGTAATGCAAGAAGGGAAAGAGTTATTGTTTTTCTTGAGGTTGGCAAGGAGTTGGCCACACATGTTGCCAAAAACATACTCTGTTCCTTATAATCCGTTCTTTCAGTTCTACTCGTCTTTTGTTACAAATACTATATGCCTAGTTTCAGTTTCTCAAAAGCTTCGTTCGTAGGTCAAGTCGCTGTAATTTACCTTTAGGCTTTTCGTATTCTCATATTAGTAGCTCTTAAAGTAACTTATTGCGAAGGTCGAATGGTAACTTTGTTACCTCAAGTGTCCTCTGAACGTTCTTGTTATTCCGGAGGATGGTTTCAGGCATTCACCTCGTTTCAGAAGACTTTAATAGTCCAACATTTCAATTGAGTTCATGTTGCATACTAGAACCGCCCTGCTATTCCATCGCTGCAATATATGTGGGTTTTTCAATTACATTAGCATTCGTAGCCCATTAATTTTGTCAAGATACAACTGTTTTTATCGAACAGGATAAAGTTTTTTCCTTGTGTAACTGAATCTATAACAATTTCAGTTATTTACATATGTATTTTTCATAAATTGGGCACTAGATATTAGTAGATATTACTCGCATCTTTTGTCTCGTACACTAATTTATACGGCAAGTGACTAGTCAAGCTATAGCGTCTAAAATGACGGCTATGGTCTACGTCATCCGTTTCCTCTCCATACGTACGTAGCAGTACATGACGCAATTGGCTTTTCAATGTCTTATCTACAGCGAGGTATGTTGTCATTCGCCGAGTGTTCGTCGAGCTGCGCGCACGCCGCTCAGCGCGCGATTTATTTTTGTTTCACTTGTGTCTTTGCTTTTTTATAGTCGTTGAGGACAAAGTGACGAATTGAGCGCCTGTATTGTGCCAGTGTTTTGAACTTTGTGAGATTGAAGTTACCATTTTTACAGTGATCAGATCTCAGTGGTTTGCCGATCATGTTTATGTCAGGGTTCCTCATCATTTCCCCTGATTTATTTAGGTAGGTGTTGACGAAATGCATTTCAAGGTGTTTTTTATCTTCAAAACCTGTTCGCTAATATCTGTTGTAGTTTTGATGTGTTTGCGAATGGAGAGCGGATTATAACGAGTTGTGAACCTGATTGGCCCGTTCGGACTTCGATGCATTGTTCTCCGATTGACCTAGTACTTGTTATTATGAAATAATTAGGGCTTCTCCTTGACTCGTTCACATTCCGTCACAGATTTATTAATAATAATGTCTTTGTGATTGATTAGTGGTTTACTGAGTAGCCTTTTAAAAGTTTAAAGGGTGTCGACTTATCCAATTAATTATTTTCTATGCTATTACCAGTTACTTTCCGGTTGTTCTAATTTCGTGCCCATTACTAAAATTTACGTATCGCTAATATGTACTAATGTGTCCGCGTTTTGTTACAGAATGACGCCGCAAGAGGAGCGCGAGAGCTCACGCGGCGCGGAGATCGCCGACGCCTTCGAGGACGACATGTTCGGACCGCCGCGCACCGAGCCCGCCGCCAGGCCCAAGCTTTCCATGATCTCGGCGCGAATCCGCGCTAACGAGGAACGAAAGCGGGTCATTGAGATCTGCTCGCAGAAATTGGAGAACATCGAGGACCCCGCGCGAGATTTGAGGCGCTCAGTGTGCATTAACAACACATACTGCCGACTGAGCGAAGAGGCACGTCGGGAGAAGGAGGCGAGAAGACGCCGGGCGAGAGAGGAGTGCGATGACTCCTGGGTCGGGAAGAAAGCGAGGCGAGAGGTTGAGGACGAGTGCCTGGCGCTGCTGGATGCCATCCCCGAGCTGGGCGACGCTAACCTTGGCTGCGCGCAGCTAGCGCGGCAACAGATGCCCCGCCAGGATGTCCCCCTGCTGCCCCCTGGGCTCCTGACCGTGCTGGACTCATGACCGCGCCGCCCTGCGCACCTCCACAACTCATAAGCGAACACAGATGTGTTCGCGTGCTCCTGATGCGAGCCGGCCGCATGCCGCGCAAGGAGTCGGCTCCGGCCCGGTCCGAGCCGCCGGCGCTCCACCGCGGCTCGAGAATCACTGGACTATTGATTCATGTATAATTTACGTTACCCGGAACGGATTGTCGACGTTTAGCCAATTCTTTGTTGTTAAGAAGAGTACTTACTTTGTTAGCGTGTTTTTTTTTATTATTTAGTGAAAGTTGCTCAGGCGCTGCCGACGGGCGCGGTCCAATTAGTGTTCAACGATTAATTTTTATCGAACAGAGGACTCTGAGTGTACGTAGTCGCTACAGTGACGCGCTCACGTGTAGTGCACGTTTAACAGTTCACGATGGAGGCATAGTTTTAAGCGATAATTATTATGTTATATTATTGTACTGTAAAGTAAATAGTGATTAAGAGATAGTGCAAAACGACTGGGAACGGTTGCGTAGACGAGCGGTAACAAAACTTCCACGCTTATTTAGTTTTATTTGAATAGTATTATTTTGTGCTGCCTTTGTGAGATCCGTTGACGTTACTGAATAGAGTGAAAACTTTTGTTCTCGATGCACACATACGCGTCTGTGATTGGAATAATAAGGATTATGCTGTTAGCAAGTTAAAAACAAGTTTTAAAGTAGTATTTCTCAATTCGAATCTAATTGCTAACATTACTAATAGTCTGTAAGATGATAAAGGAAAATTTGTGACGTTTGTGTGTGTGTCATCGGAAACTCTTGACGGCATTTTAGTTTAGATACTTAACAAATGTGGCGCGTGTCGACATTGAGGAAACGTTTGGCCAACATTGGCGGCCAACGACCAACGTTTGCTCGCGCCTCACATTTTGCTAACAAGTCCGAGAGTTACTTTGAACGAGTTTTGTTGTACTTTATCGCTTTAAGTTTTATTTAAACGTTTTTTGTTTTGTACATTTTAATGTTACCCTATTGCTTATGTCACCATTTTAAGCTTTGTTACCATTATATGATATTTAATTGGGTTGAATCTGGGTTTTAAAGAACTATCGTGTCATTGTTAATTTATTGTATAATTCAAGATAGAGTCTACGTGTTCCTCTTATAAGCGTTGTTAAATTAATTTTAAAATAATTTGAATATCAGACTGGCAACAACTGTTGCTCAATTTAAAACAACGTTTATAAGTTGGGGGATTGTGTGTAATAAAAAGCGTTAAGTACTTATCAAACGGTTGTGCAAGAAGTTTGAAAGCCAGCAATCGTTCGATTGTGCAATTGATCCGCGGAACAAGCGAGTTCCTTTTCTTTTGAAATCTTAATTGTCGCAAAATATATCGCTAGTAGCCCGTTTCGCCCCCTCTGAATAGTAAATAGGTAGGGGAGGCGCGGGGCGAGAGGCCCGGGGAGGCGCGGGGCAGGGGGGGCGGGCGCCTTGCGCGGTCGCGTGGTGTGGGTCTCCGCACCGTTCCCAGCACTCCTGTGATATTAGCCTAGCCTGTGTGTCGTATTTGTGCTAGTTTCCCCAACCGACGTGTTTGGATATTGTGCTTGTAAAAAGCTTGAAAAAATTTAAATTCCTTTTCTATATCGGCCATTTTATACGGATTAACCGAATTTTAAATGTCGTTTACCCGACGGTAGGATCGCATTTAGAGTTCCGATCACCATTTGTGACGAGTAGATGATTTGTTTGTTTCGATCATTTGGTATGTTGAATGTAATGTTGAATAATCATTATTGTATTATAAAATTTATAAAGTTAGGCGCTTGTACACTTAGCTGTTGCCCTTATTAGGGGATAATGAGAAGATATAAAGTTTACAAATACTAAATTCTTACAAATGATTAGTGTTTCAAAAAATTTTGGTCACTAGTTGTTCATTTGAATTTGAAAGCAAAATATACTTTATAAATTGAACTTGAACATAAAAACGCACATATTAAAAAATAAGTAGATTTTTCAATGTACTCCTACTGTAAATCGGCCATGTTGGAGAGCGCACGGAATTCAGAAATCAGACTGAGAGTTAGTCATGTCGAAAAGTTCATAAATGTAAATTAAGTTTTGTATCAATGAACTCTATTGTCCTATGACGGGTTTTTATTGTCTAATATACCAATCGACCAAGAATTGTTTAGAACGATGTGCTTTCTAACATTCCTATCTCTTTGTCATTAACGCCAACAAGTCACTGTAGACGTAAGGAGAATGATTGTACTCGTCCCACTTATTTCATATGTGGCAACTCCTTGGACGATGTGAGATTCTTAGAAAATAAATAATTTAATACCGAGCCTCTAGCTATAGTCATTCAATCGTGTTGATCGGAAAATGCAAGAAAAAGAAGAGGATGTAACAGACTATCACATTATTGAATCAAACTCGTGTTCATCTCGCTCCAACATTGCGTGAGCGAGCGAGACAAAAGGCAAAACGAGACGACATGTCGAAAGAAATTGTAATATTGTATCGATAATACTCTAAAGCAATTGAATAATTTTATTGGTTCCGTGTGAGCTTGAGATCTAAATAAACTTAATAGTTCAGCTTATTTGGCATTTTATTTACTACTTGGCACTCCTGCATATTATAATAATAGAATCCCCGATTTGTTTTTCAATATCAAACCGTGAGTCAGACAATCAGTTGAAATGATTGAGTCATCCTCATTCAGACAGAAACTTTACATAGAATGAACAGTACATTTTGTGCGGACATATTAATTTGGGCTAAAATCAATTTATAAATAGAAATGAAATGGAGTGGAGTGGGTGATACCGTACAAGCCGTAATAGATGAATATGACGTATGGGAAAGGCTTGATGTAACACTTGATCTCACATCAAGAATAGAAGTGACTAACACAGTCGACGTGCAGATTATTTAAGAATTACTGACGTGCTAATATCGTGCAATATGTAGGTACAAAAATACAAAACACTACATATATGTATATTATATTGTTGATCCGTTATATTTAATAGTAATCAAGCTTGCACAAAGCCATATTTAGCTAAATATACAAACAATATACCTTATAATGTTAATGCAAATAGAATAATTTCTGCAGATTGTTTCGTTGAAAAGATTTTCCCGTACGATGTTTCCCGTGAACGTTCTTAGGAAGAATTGATTCATGAATGGATGCGAAGCAGTTCTTAGAAATTATTTTATTTCGATTCTTGTTTGAGGTCGAATTCAGAGCAAATTTTAAATATTGAATGTATTGTATGATGGCATCTACAAGAAGTACTTACTATTAAGTATGATGTTTTAATCGTGTTTGATGCGAGGCGAGGTACATTCTTGTTTGTTTGTGAAAAAGTAAATTTAAGAGAACGTTTTGTAAATGTTATCATAATTTTATTATTGTGACTAGCTGCTATTTTATAAATGTTTCCTGTCTTAAGCTAAGAGATGGTCAATAAATAAAATATTAAATATAAACTGTATAACTGTACATTTTATTGTGTGCCTCCGATGAATAAAAAAGGGTTGTTCCCAGTGTTACTAACATGAATTCTATCCAGTAGGAATATTGTGAATTTTCTTCAATATCACTACCATTACTCATCCACTTTTGATGACTACAATCAATTTTATTAGGTAGAATTAACAAAACAATAAATGTTATTTTTCCTACCAACATTAAACGCGATGAACTGCGAAGAAAAATGCACACTCTGATAGGAATTCATGGTAGGAATAGAGGGAAACACCCACAAAAAACCCAAAATGTCGATAACTAAGAAATAATTAATTAACTAACAAAACTTGATTAAACAAATGACATGACGCCAAGAGAAACCACAAAAAAAAAACAAATTCTTTCCTATGGTATACATTACAGCAGCAAACTGTACATAGAGATACAATAATACAAACTTCAATATTATCCCTATTGAGTTAATTAAAGCAGAATGTATTGATAAGCTGTTTGCTAAACAAAATGTGATTGACGGTCACACTGCAGCTGAAATTAATATTTATATACATATATAACTCAATTGCTGTTCGCTTGTCTCGCTAACTCTCAAAAACGGCTTGACCGATTTGAATAAATTTAGTTTGGTGCCTGTTTAAATAAAAAGGAAAAACCCAAAAGTAGCATCCGAAAAATCAAGAAATCTGAAATTGCATTTTTTATGGGAATTTAGTAAGAAATATAGAAATTTGAACAGGACGAAGTCTGTCGGGATAACTAGTTATGCATATATTTGTGGCACTCTGTCGTCTGACCCATGATTTTTTTAAACATATGGAATAACAGTTTCAGAACTGGAAGTAGCGTAATAACAATACTTACAACTTTTACTTCTTAACTTTCATTGGCACCAAGTATTCATAATTTTTAATAGCTATAAGGTGTAACAGTGTAGTTTGTTCCGAATCGATTTTAACCCTTATTTAGGTATTTATGTAAATATTTTATGTAATCTAGATTAGAACCACCGCGTCTAGTCTTGTCGAGTAAGCAAAATCTTTCATTTAAGGTATTTAAGCCTTATCTCAAAACAATAAAGCCTAACATTAATAAATAAACGCAAGACCGATGTTAGGTACATTTTTTCTGTCATTTTATGATTAGTCAGAAACTTAGGACAATTATTGCAAAGAATGGTATGGTTTGGTTTAGCAAAATGAAATGACAGATTCTCTTAGTATTTTATTTGAAGTTTAGCAAAATGAAATGACA
Source organism: Polymixis lichenea (assembly GCA_949091785.1). Taxonomy (NCBI): domain Eukaryota; kingdom Metazoa; phylum Arthropoda; class Insecta; order Lepidoptera; family Noctuidae; genus Polymixis; species Polymixis lichenea. Next base: position 8,002,817 of record OX420943.1, on the reverse strand, counting down.
GATTCTTTTAGTATTTTATTTTAATATTATTATTGAGGCGTCTGAGGTTTCATGTTTATTCTGTTGTACAGCTAGTTAGCAGGGAGGAAGCAAGGCTTCCTACCTAGGACTATACTCGCATTTATACAAGACCAAAAAAAAACTTTCCTTGTTTTTTAAATCGCCTATCACATCTGTGACGTTACGCTAACTAATTCCATTTCACCCAGTATATTCCCCTTTATATAAATGGTCATTTACGTACGTGACTATTTCAATGCATCCCATATTATCATAGCTACTACATTTCTTTAATTCCTAGATTACCACAAAGTATGCAAATGACGTAATCCATAAAGTCATCATTTCAGCCGCAAGACGTCCATTGCTGGGCAAGGGCCTCTCCCAGAAGGGGGGTTTTGCCATAATCGCCACGCTTGGCAGGCGGGTTGGCGATCGCAGTATGGTGGTAAAATGCATAGAGAACGCTGCTGCCCATTCGCTAGTCCCTTAGTCGCCTTCTACGACACCCACGGGAAGAAATGGGATAGTCCTATTCTTTAACGTCCGGCACCACACGGAACCATAAAGTAAACAAGTCTATTACCAACACGTTACAAAAATAATGGCTTCACACATGCATGACTTAGGACATTAGACATAAGGAACTTACACGTAGGCACTAGACATGGTACAATATCTTTCTTGTGAAATAGAGTTTACAAACGTAAACTCTCGTTTCTCTCTCGTATTTAATAAACTAATTAACATGAAGAAAAATTGTTTGAGAAGCAACAGAATTTATCGATGCAGCCGTAGGTAAGGTTTGGGTCGTGCGCGCCATCTAGTAGAAGGTTCAATAGTCTCGAATTTGAGACTTGTAAACCGGGAATTACTAATAGATTATTTTAGTAAAATGTGATTGGGAGAATATGTAAAAAAATTGAAGAAAAAAATACCAGGGCAGTTTGATGTCAGTGACTTTACAAAAAAAAACTTTTTTTGGGCAAAACCATTTTATTTCTTATTAGCTCAATACAAGATAGCCCAGCGTTTTTTCAATTTTTAAAATTGTGTCCAAATTATAGGTTGGAAGGTCCATCCAGAAAGTGGTCCGATGATCTGGTGAAGGCCGCAGGAATCCGCTTGATGCGAGAAGCACAGAACCGGCCGAAGTGGCGGTGCTTAGGGTAGGCCATGTCCAGCAGTGGACGTCTTTCGGCTGAAACGATGATGATTATGAAAATGTTTTGTCAAAGCCCTCAAAATAGGCATTGTTTTCGTGATGACTTATTTATTAGACCCAAATCTGATTCCACCCAGCCATTTCTTCAGGTTTGGAAACGGGAAATAGTCACAGGGGGCTAAATCTGGAGAATATGCTGGTTGCCACGGCGACTGCATGCCCTCGTCTGACAGGATCAACCTACTAAAGAAAAGATATGAGATTATCTATGCATCCTTACAAATAAATGAAATTGAAGTGTCTATTTGTAATCTTAAACTAAGAGCTTATTACTAAATGTATATGAAAATATATATGGTACTTAAAGCAAAAAGTCTGTTTGTTCCGACTAATCTCGGAAACGGTTGGACCAATTTAGACGGGATTTTCTCTGGCAGATAGCTGATGTTAGTCACTAGGCTACTTTTTATCTCGGTAGCACGTTCCTGAGGGTTAATTTTCGATATCCACGAGTCCAATAAATACTTTTGTTTCTTTCTTTCCTTCTTTCTTTCTTTCAGCACCTAGTTATGATAATAAAATAAGATGTCAACCGTGCAAGTAATAGAAGATGCATGTAACTATTAATGAAGCAATACACAATAAACAGTACATGGTGGTTAAGCTGACTGCAAGATTTATTAAAGGGAGCTTAATACGCGTAGTCTAAAGGGTATAGATTTCAACCCTGACACGGTTCAACAAGGTTGATATTAGATCGAGCTACGCTATGGCAGAGGTACAGATGAAGGAAAGCGCCCACAGGTAAGTTTTGGATGGGTAAATGGATAACCGTTGCGGATGGACATGGTATTGGAATGGACTGTAATAAGCACACATGTTTATTTTATTTAAACGATTTTCCATAAAGAACCCTTTAATTTCAAAAAACCTTGAAACCTTTTATTTCAAATGTTAAGATCATATTATTTACAGTCATATAATCTAATGAACTATCTGTCACATTAATAATAAATCGTTCTGTTGTATCATCAATTATTTTCCTAGCTATAATAACACAATTTAACAAAAGCGAAACGCACTAGCAAAATCGGAAATGTCGATTGTTGAGAGCGCTGTCAAAGTCTGGTTAACCGACTAAACGTAATACCTGCCACTTCAGTTGCCATACTACATCACACACAGTTGTACTTTTCAATTTAGCAAATTCGTTAAATTTTCTAAAAAGTTTTGGGAACCAGTCATTATGGGCTCTTTACAATCGGCAGATTACAAAATATTATATTATTGTAATTAATTTAACAGAAAAATCGTGCTCAAGTAGTTACATCTAGGAAAAGTAGTTTAAGAATAAATGATAAAGTTTAATATTTATTAATAAAAGAGGAAACTACCGCATAAATCGAAAATAAATATGATTTTGAGACACCGTATTTTTAAACAAGAAAGTGTCAACAATAAAAAACCCTTTTTACGATTTTTTTATCTTTATTTAACTACCTAAACCTATGGAGTATAGATATGTTACAACATGTTCGATACTGCCACTGTTTTGTAAGAATATTTTGATTTATAAAAGTGTGTGCAATTATTGTTGTTGAACAGTCAAAATGAAAGCCATTCCTACTGTTAGTTTGCAAAGCAATTACCCCGCTGTGCGCTTACTTTGTTCTCATTCCGACGAAAAAGTCATCTCCCGTCGCGTCGCATGTTGCGGGAACTACAAGGATATTTTCATTTCACAATTCGGGGGTGAGAAAGGATGACGGTCAAAATGGGCATAAGTCCTACAGAATTGAAATATAACTCAAATTATAGCTTATAATTAGTACTCTATTTCATAGTATGGCAAAAAGTACCTACCAAAGTTGCCGGAGGACAGAGATAGAGCCTATTGAAAAATTGCATTTTTCTGTATAAATACCGAAGATTTGTTGACTACATCTATCACGTTTAAAAACTTGGCCATTGGTAACTCTGCACATATAGTTTCTATAATAATGGTACCTTGGTTTGGGACGACATGATCCATTTATCGAACCGCGCCTCATTTGTTACATGTTGTCAATTGTCATAAAGTAGAATAGAGTTTACTTGGAGACTTTATTTTGATTTGTTTTTTTTAAACAATGTTTTCATTCAAAACCGTTCAAATATTTTTTTTAAATTTATTTATAAGTATCCCCGTTACGTAATTATTAAGTTTCTTGTTTTATTAAAAAAAAAAAAATTCAAGTAGACCCGGTGGATATGGCTAGGGTTATTTGTATAAATATCCCAACAACTGGCACTAGTTGCAGTTCTGTGGCCCTAGTGTGAGTTTCATTTAACCATCTCGATCAAACGCATCGAACGCGTTCGGCGCCGGCGCTCCGATTGGTGCGTATCAAGTCAGGGCCAATCGGAGCGCCAAACGTGCTCAAAGCGTTTGATCGAGATGGTTAAATGAAACTCACACTAAGGCCTCTGTTAGTCTTACAGCCCACCATTCTTTGGTTTGTGTTTACACCCGCTACATATAAGACTATATTTTTTACTTAAAAACAATATTCCTTTATATTATTTATATTGAATGAATGAAATGTACCGACCCCAGCGTACTTTGACCAAACTCGATTATTCGAATGAGCAACAACATTTGCACTAGCCCCTGAGGGAGGCCTCATGTTTTATGGTATTCCAAAGACCATTGCATATCAAGGAGTAGACCGAGGGTGCCGTAAAGAAGGGATGACGTGCCCTTAGGATAGGGGAAGATTTGTGAGCCGTACCGGATATGCATCCTGGAGTAGGCATTGGATTAGTGGAGAGATGGGTGATGTTTATCTATGGGTTGGTGAGTAATTGGGCATCTTTTAATGATGTAGCCGCCAGGTTGTTTCAGTGGTGCAATTCTGTAAAAGTCTCGCCGTGAAAACTAAAATATGAGCTGTCAATAGTGTCAATTTCTAGCAATGACAGCTCACTTCACCTATGCTTTCATAATAGCAGTAGTGATATTCTGTAAAAATCTGAAGAATCACCGGTCGCCCGGAAGCTCGACCTATACAGGTCGAGCTTCACCGGTGATTCTTTTGGCTGAGTTTAAACTGTTTTCTCAGCTCTTTTCTATATAATTGCTGAATGTAAAATGTTGTTGTTTTCAATGTCTTCGTTTGAGGTCTCGCTACTATCCGATTCCATTTTTTGTTTTTGTAAATCTCCCTAGCGGCATTCTTGACTGACACAAAAATTACCTTCATAATATAGTATTGACAAACAAGCTGCTTCTCACACGAAGAACTGTAACGTTAACTACGTACAGTTGTCTCGCGTCACCAGTCCTGACACTCTGTATATTATTTATGGCTGCTGAGAACAAAGCTACAAACGTAGTTTAAAGGGAAGTTTCGTTAAAATGTTACTGTTATTTTGTAGTACGTACATTAGAGTATCTTACGACTTCCACGCGAACGAAGAAGTGGGCAGGAGCTAGTTGACTAATAAAATAACTATCCTACAACTACAATATACTACAAAGAATACTGGGCTTAATAATATATATTCTAATAATACACGTCAACTCTTGTTCTTCCATTTTTTGGCCTGCTTGTTCTAGTTACCGAGTTGCATGTGGGCGTTGAAAAGGCACCGCTGGTACACAATTTGCATGTCGGCAAGAGATTCTCATCTAACTCGCATGGACTGCCGTGGTAAAGTATACTGTTATAACTTTTATCGAAAATCTTATACAAGTTATTGTGTGATGCATGTCAAGTTGCCCACATGTGTCGTGGTATTATGGAAATGTAGAAATCTTATAAAAATATAGGGCTGCCTTCAGGGATTAATTGGATATTATTACAGTAGATTAAGGCGAATAGAGAGGAGTATGTGCATCTTATCCATTTATACTGTGATCACGATCCCGGCGGGATTTTTCGCGCACTGGATTTTCAACTCTCCGTGTTGAACCGAGCATTGTAAATCCAACAGAATGCAGCGCGAGTGAGACTCAGTGCGTCGAAAAAAAAGTTATAGATAAAAAATCTAAAAAACACGATTTAAAAACCAAATTAAAAAAGCAGAAAATAATTTCAAAAAAGCGTGGGAAGCTTTTTGAGGTAATTTTACAATCAGTTAATATGCAGGCTGTCTTGAAATTATTTTCTGCTTTTTTGGTTTGGTTTTTAAAGCGTGTTTGTTAGATTTATTTTATCTATGATTTATTTTCTATTTTTTAGATCTGCGCAATATGAAAGCGTGGATTTTCAGTTTTGTTTTTTCTTTTTTTTATTAACTTATTGAATTGTCATCGGTCCTCGATAGGTCTACAAAGCTTAAATGAAATCTGATCGTTTCAAGTGGGTCAAAATCAAGTTGAAACGAGTCGGTTACAAACATGCTTACATACAAACAAACATACAGGTGAAGCTAATAAAAGCGTGTTAAAAACAGTGTTCGATTTTCAACTCTCGGCGCTGAGCCGTGCGTTGAAGATCGAATGCGTGGGAATGTTCCGCCGCGATTTTATTACGTCTGTACGTCTGTAGGAACATGGGCTAATCTTTTATGATTTTATGTTTTTTGTGGTATGTAACTCAAATGGAGATTTCTCAGAAATAAATAGGTAAACGAAATGAATTGAAAGCACGTAGGTAATGAAAATTATTGGACTTCCAAATTGAAAACTGTTAGGTAAGTGTTTAAAAAAGTCCTAATCTTTTTTAAACACCTAAAGACTATCCATAGGGACAAGGGTCCCACACGTAGTGGCCATTTGGACAGTTTTTAAAGTAAGTATTATTAAATAGCTTTTTCATGTAGGTAAGTCGGGAAACTAAAACTTTTATTCCGGATAGTTTTCATTAAAAACGTCTTTATTTTTGTAAGAATATTTTACTGTGTACTGAGCCAAATAAAAACGAGAACAAAATTGACATTGTTGGTTCACACTGTCACCGCTATAGTTGCAAACAAACTAAAATCTGTGGTTTAAAGGCCGATTTCAATTTGTTTAAATCACGACCAAGTGGGCCGTGCTCGTAAATTGACGTAGGTATTACTTTAAAAAATAAATTTAAATGACTAGGTAATTGAAATCATTCGCCATTTTTATAATTAATTTACGTGATTTTATATACGTGAAGTCATATATCATACTTTACTAATTTTATAGGATTACTAGCTTTTGCCAGCGGCTTCGCCCGCGTGGAGGTCGGTGTATTATACATATAAACCTTCCTCTTGAATCACTCTATCCATTAAAAAAACCCGCATCAAAATCCGTTGCGGAGTTTTAAAGATTTAAGCATAGATAGGGATATAGGGACAGAGAAAGCGACTTTGTTTTATACTATGTAGTGAAGCAGACTGAAAAAAGTCATATGCGTATTATTGAAATGCATTTCAAAAAATACCTAGTATCTAAGTATCAATAAAAAATAGCCTGATTAGGTTTTAACCCAGCCATCGCATATTGTTAGAATAAATATAATGTTTTATTTCAACTGCCCTTCATATACCTACCTATCCTAAATCAGCGAGTAGGTGTAATTGTGGTGGTGGTAGATCACTTCGTATGAAGCCTTAGCAAATTGGAACCGTGCACCTAGCTTCTGACGTTTCATAAGTGCCCTTGCAGGTTTATGTGAAATAAAATATTCTGATTTTGATTTTAGCTTATATTATTTAAAAAAATAATTAAACCAAAATTAAAATAAACTAAAAGTAGGTTAAAAACCAAACTGTTTAATACATTTAAAATCCGTTTTGCACCTTACCTACAGGATAAGTTATTATCCAGTGCGCAAACTAATTAACCATAAGAAATTTTGCGTCGATTATACAAAACAAAAATCAGCTGTTTCATAGAAAAGTGAAATACCTACGCGGTCAAAATGTATGGAACAGCTGATTTCTTTTGTAAAACCGACGTAAAATTTCCAATTCTTATTTCTGCGCTAGGGGGTCTAGAATGATATGCTGAATTCATGGTTACAGTTTGCGCACTGGATAAAAACTTATCCTGTATAGTTACTGCGCTTGTGTTACTAATACAATGGCTTAAAATCGGTTTTGCATGTATGTAGTTACTGTGCTTGGATAACGAATACCATTACGGTAGGTATTACAGACATTATAGCAAGACATAGGTACTCGTAATTAATACACATGATTGCAAGTTACACATCGTCAGAACAAAAGCATTGCTCTGACAGTTATCAGCCAAAGGAATCCCCGATACATATATTTTGTATAAACATAAACCCACAGAACATAAAACTAACTAGAGAAAATAAATGAAACGACTAATACTTACATTAATATTATGTAATACAATACGTACGAAGTCAATAGATGACGCCATAAGTTGGTTCTACAAAAACTTTTAAAATCAACGCTGTGATTTCTTTAGTTCTTTTTTAAAACTTTATCTTCAGTTGGTCTAATTATGAGGACAAAGAATTTTCGAGTATTAAGGGGAACCTAGTCGCGGGCTCGAACTCACTGATAGGCCAGCTAAAAAGCACGCTGTCTCACCAGGCATCGTGTCTGACAGAGGTAGTAGTTAGAAGCTAGTCTACACGCACAACATTATTGAGTGAGATGCAGGATCATTTATAGTACAACAGGCGCGTAAAAAATTAAGAACAGTCCTTCGGAAGATCGGGTTTTATGAAAAAACCACTGCATAAATTAATGGCCAATAAAGTTAATTGTAGTTTTCGATATTTGAGCTTTGTCGGTACCGACTTAGTTTTTCAGATTTTACACTTCTTTTATTACATAAACACGCCCAACGTTAGGTTAAAATAGCAAGAAAAACGAATCTTTGTTGGCTCCTAACTTTTTAATGGCTTTTTATTTTGGTATTCTGTTTCCGTACATACAATATTAATAATGGGACAAAACCATACCATGTATAATTTTTTATGTACATTGTCGATCAGTGGAGTAATACACTCCCGAAGTTTGTATAGGAAAAATCTGGACTAGATTCGCCTTAATGATAAACAAGCGTCAGTATAATTAATCGATAATGTTCCCACTGCTGGGACCCAGAACTTCTTGTGAGAGGCCTCCTATAATGTTCCTACAGGTGGTACACAGAACTCCTTGTGAGAGGCCTCCTATAAAATTCACACAGCTGGCATACAGAACTCCGCAACGTGAGAGGGAATTAAACGTATGAATATTAGTAAGTTAGCTTTATGACCAAAGCCTTCGGTCCTAACTTTGAGTCCTATTTACATGGCCACAATGCATGTCATGTTGAGTTTTAGACGGGAGGCGGCAACTCCGCAAGTTAGCAACACTACAGAAAACGAGACAGCCTGTTAGACCAGTGAACGAGGGATATAGGATAACCTGGTTTCTTAACCGACCGATACTAGTCAGAACTTAGCCTTTTATAGCCTATAATAAACATGTAGAAGAGGAGTATACAAACATATACAATGTTTTCTTTAGAGTAAAAACCCAACTACTGAAAAATCAGACTTATAAAAAGTATGCAACAAGAAAATATTATCATCTGAAAGCTGTGGCCGTATGCTACTTTGCCATAAAGCTTATGATCGCTGACTACTGTGTGATTATATTGTTTAGGTGGCTTTTAAGTTCAACACTATATTTCCTTTAAATGGCGCCATATCTCATTTAATGTGACGTCACGTAGCCTATACCTGTAACCAGCGAACGATCAAGACGGAGCGTCTTGATCGTTCGCTGGTTCGACGAAACGACGACACCTCAAAGCTCGAACGACAACTCATTTTTCAAACCTTGATAAGGAGTTTAGAAGTTATTAGGGAATAGATTAACAAACATACGTTCCGGTCAAAATCATAACCCTCCTTTTTGCTTTGCCTTGGTCGGGTAAAAAGAAAAGGCACGCCAAAATGAGAGAGAGCAAACACCCTGCCCCAGCGGATGGGCTTTTTTCTCCCGACCCACCTGACCCGGATAATCACTCCCTCTCCATTTCAGGTCGCGAGTTGGTCACAGCCGTCTGTTCCTTCCGGAGCGACTCCGCTGGTGGCCTCGACGATCTGAGTCCTCAGCACCTAAAGGATCTTATCTGATCAGGCGCCGGGGAAGCTGGTGAGTTGCTCTTGCAAGGTGAACGAGGCCGTCATCGACGTTCTGAACGGGGCCAATCTATGCGCCCTGCGTAAGAAGGATGGCGGCATTCGTCCTATTGCCGTGAGAACTACGTACGGCGTATGGCAGCCAAAATTTGTTGCAAATTTTATGGTGAGGTCGTTTCGGAAAAATTTCAGCCGCTTCAGCTAGGTTACGGCTCCAAAGAGGGCTGTGAGGCTGCCGTACACGCCTTATCCACCTACATAAATTCCCGCAAAGGAGAGGTCATCCTGAAGGTTGACATAAATAATGCCTTTAATTCAGTTAATAGGGACACCTTGCTGGTAGAAACCAAAAAATAAATACCCCAAATCTATAGTTTCCTTTCGCAGTGTTACATACATCTAAATTACTGTATCGGGACAACCTTTTGGAAGCTGCCGTTGGCTGCCAACAAGGTGACCCCCTCAGGCCAGTGATTTTGAGTTTAGCCATTCATCCAATTATTCGACAGCTAAATTCCAAATTTAATGTTTGGTATCTTGACGATGTACCTTTGGGAGGCGATGTAGAAACGGTGTTAAATGACTTAAAATCCTTAAAAAATGAACTTCATTCGATTGGCCTTGATCTTTCGAAATGTGAAGTTTACATAACGGACAGTACTGGCAGACATCTGACACTTTCCAAATTTAACGCAATAGCTCCAGATATTATAATAATAGAAAAAAGCTCTCTTCGTCTCCTTGGGTCTCCAATCTTTGAGAATTCTTTTACCTTTTTTATTGAGGAAAAAATCCAAAATTTCAGCGACGTATCGGAAAGATTGTTCCAAATTAACATGCATTCGGCCATCACCTTAATTCGCTATTGCTGTTTCGGTCCCAAATTAGCATACTTCCTTTGCACCTTCCATTTATGGAAGCATACTCACCTATTAGACAGAATGGACCAAATTATCCGGCAAACACTAAGAAAACCTCAAGCGGCGAAAGTATAACAACCTAATTGGTAATAAAATTTTCGAGCCTTTTGGGGTTGAAACCCTTGGGTCGTGGGGTCCGAGTGCTAATGGTCTCTTCTAAGGAAATCTCGAAAAGGCTGGTTGACACTTCCCTTAACCCAAGGGCTGGTTTCTACCTTAGCCAGCGGCTAAGCATTGCGAGTCAGTCGACAGCAATGCGGATGAATTTTTCGACGCCATTTTTTTATTTGTGAATAGGTTTAGTTAAGTTAGTATTATATTTGTTTTTTATTTACAGAAATAAAGTCAGTTAGCACTAACATAGTCGAAATTAAATTCAGTGTTACAAATTAAAGGAGTCCACGGAACACATAAAAACGGATAACTTAAAAACTGACAAAGTTAATGACTAGTTGTACTGTCACTGCGCTGAAAACGTTTAGGGAAAATATTAAATTATTATTTGACATTTAACATGTTTTACAAACAACTGAAACCTATTCCCTATATTATGTAGAATTTAGACACATTACTTTTTGGTAACTGCATCATTGATCTAGTGGTGGCAAGCGCTACTGCTAAGCTTGACGTCCTGGGTTGGATTCCCAGGTTGGGAACAGTGTTCGGATTCCCAGGTTTTCCCCTTCAAAATTTTCTCAATACCAGCCCGGAGTTTGGATTTGTGGCCTGTTCTGGCCAATAGGATCGCTCACTATTACAGGGGACTTAAACATAACTTGGCCCCAATTCTGTATGGTTATAATGACTCCCCGCGAAATCTTACTACGTTCAAACTACGTCAATATCGTGTCGTTTAGAAACCAATCTAACGGTAAGGTGTCGAAATATCGTATTCTGTATGTTCCAAGATAATTTGTCGATATTATTAATACGATATTAGCAGATGTCGTGTGTGATCTAAAGAATTGACGTGGTTTCGAAGTAAGGAATCGCTAAGTGGTATAGTGAATTAGGGCCCTGGCGATATGTGGGTGTATTATTGGAACACCTCTGCCAAACTCTTCGGGGATTACAGGGGCGATGTTATGTTAGGTATGTTTTTATCGGTTTGTAGTAGAACAAATCGCCGTATGGAGAACTTAGAGAAGAAATGGCGCTGACTTTTTATCCGAATCTCTAATATTAATGGAAACGTTGTTATTATTACGAAGTTGAAACTCACTGACCAGTAACACAAATACAACTATTAAACTCGAATCTAAAACAACATAGCAACACATAGTCATTGCATTTCATAAGCGCATTGTAATTTAAACCTTCTGTCGATGTCATAAAACTCACTCGGAATTTTCACCAGCTCTGTCGCGGTGTAGAATGGGGTGACATCCCTAGTAGAGTGTGATGTATTTATGTATACATAGATATCACGTTTAAAGGTCGTTAATAATTCATTGACCAACACTATTAATTATGCAAGTTTCCTACAACGATCCTGGCTATTTACCAGCGTTTAATGGCAATTTTGTATTAGAATTTATTAGTATTTATTACTTTACTTCATTTCATTCATTCATGTTTTCCTTGTTAATAAATTGTTGGAGTTTTTTTTTTTTCAGATTTATTCAGCGGTGACTGCTGAATTCGTCAATATGAATGATTCACAAACCATCCAGAAAATATGTACCTAAACTGACTGAATTTGGTTTAAGTAGCTGCAGTATTGTTGTTGTAAGTATATTATGTAAGTAACTTTTGCCATCCGAATCTGTTTTTTTTATTTTTTTATTTTTTTGTGGGTGGGAAATCATCAAATGACTTCTCCCGCTCTGGGTGGAGCAGGAGGGCGTGTCAGACTTTTACTGACTAAAACCCACCCATGTTCTCTCAGCTGCCCGTGTGCCAGGGGCCGCGGTATCTCTTTCGAACAACCCGCACCCCTGGCAGGCATCGGCCCTTGCGAGCCCCACCAGCTGTTGCTAACGTCTCCCTGCGACGGGTCAGCAGTGGCCCCGCCGCCTACCACTTTTCGGCCGCAGGGGATAGGGAGAGCGGCCAACGGTATACCGAGACTCCTCTTCCCCTGCGGCCCCACCGCGTCCGCCATCAAATGGTGGCAGCCCCGTCCAGGCCACGGAAGGGAAGAGCGCTACTCAGAAGTACCGGCACTCCTCCTCCGCCGCAGCCTGTAGCTCTCAGCCGCGATGCCTCCCATTCGACATCGCGGCCTGCCTCAGCTGCGATGCACCTCACCGCAACCTACTTTTTGGCCGCTACGTCGTCGGCTTGGAGGCACAAGCCCTGACGAGTGGCCCCACCTTGGGGTTCCTCTTCGCTTCACCGTGGGAGGGTGACCACGGTTACTGAGCCCCCCCGCAACGACAATGCGGGAACCCCACTGGGGGGGATCCGAATCTGTTTGGGTGTTTTTGCGTGATAAACAAACATCCAAAAATCGAAACATACAAACTTTCACATTTATAATATTACTAGATTTTACCAGCGGCTTCGCCCGCGTTGAGGTCGAAAAATATCCCACGGGAACGTACTACAGAGATAAAAAGTACCCTATGTGTTAATCTAAGTAGTTTATAAACTATCTGTGTGCCAAATTTTATGCAAATCCGATCAGTCGTTTTTGCGTGAAACAGTAACAAACATCCATACATCCATCCTCACAAACTTTCACATTTAGAATAGGATAGCAGGATTATTAAAGCAATTAAACAAATTAGTTTTATTTTAACACACACTGACCAAGGGTCAAGCTTCAAAACTTCACTTTAAAGCGTAAGTTAAAAATCGAGGTCACCGTAGTTCTGCTGGAAGTACAAGACAAAATACCATAAAAATTGCGTACTGCTAGCAGGACTTACTACAGTCTTTTGACAGGAAGCACACCCTTCCTTACGAAAGAACTTCCAGTAGGACAACAGGCTTCGCACGAGCACCGAATTGTCCACGGAAGAATAGACATGACTATTAACTAAATGATGTACAATAGGAGAAGATAGCTATGTTTTTCTATTAATTATCACAGTTAAGCGTTCTAAACGAATCATGATTCTGTAGATAATCGTATATACTTTGTGGCCGTCGAGTAGAAATTTTGTTGTCAGAGTGATTTTGACAGTTTGGAAAAAAATATTCTTCTGAAATAGTCTACATTAATAAGGACATAGACAAAGATCGTTAGAAACGAAAGACAAAATGACAGATTGTAGAAGTATTTTTACGGTGCGATGTCAAAAATGGAGAAACAAAATGTCACTTTGTATATTTCTTCGTAGAAATAGAAAGCGTCGTGCTAAGCCTGCTGGTCATCGACCGATCTACCATTAATTTAGGGAAAAGTAAAACTAATTCTATATCAGCCAAGAAAAAAGAGCTCAACTCGTGTATCTTGCCATGTCTCACGACGGATCGCTAACTTAAGCGTCATCTCTTTTGAAAAATCTTGTGAAACTGAGAACGTGTCAAAAGGTGAAATAAAAAAAGGTATGTTAGGTGTGACGATAAAAGACCGCAAAAGAGCAGAAGATACAGTTGAAATAACGATGGACAAGACACATGACAAGGAACAGCAGGATAAAAAGGAGGAAAATCATATCGGAATAGCAACCACATGATGGTAAAAGAAAGAGAGACAGATAAACTAAAAGATGGACAGATGAAACAAAAGAATAATCTTTATATCATCTGTCCATCTTTTAGCTTATCTGAATAGCTAAAAATAGAGAAGAGTGGAAACAGCTGGAAGAGGCCTATCCTAGTGACACAGGACACGCTGACCACTAAACCGGGAAATCCCGTGCTCTAGAGTACAAGTTTAAACAGTTTAGGTGCTTCTAAACAGGGTGTAAGGGGAACGCTTGCGAAGCCAGAACGTAGGTTTTATACAACGTAAATGCAAACGGATACCAATAACCTTTCTCCTTAAACTGGTTATTTTGCATCAATTTAAAACGTTTGACGCTTCTGTAATGTTTCTATTTATTTTATTTTGGCGGCGCTTTATAATGGATGCCTAAACCTAAAGTCGCCGCCTGGACTTGGGGTCGTTTTTAAATGTGTTTTATCTCAAATAATGGTTCATTTAACTGTTCTCGCGGCATAGTGTACAAAAAATGCTAACAAATTTGGTAAAATCGTAAAAAATATCTAGATTTGTTTTTGAATGTATAATAGTAATAATAATAATAATAATTTAATTTAACATTTAATAATTTATTATCTATTAAAAATTTAATGTAATTTATTCGAATACAAATGGGTGTATGTGTAAAAACTTGCCTGAAATAAATGAATTTTATTTTATTTATTTTATTATTTATTTATGGTACTGTATCGAGAATGACTAGCCCTATCACCTGTCTTAGTTGTCGGAAGCGTTTCCCTTACACCCTGTATTATACATATAAAAAACCAACTATGTTAGGATTAGCTTCCAGTCTAACCTGCATGCAACTGAATACCAGTATTTTACATGGAACGATTGCCTATCTGATCTCCACAACCCAGTTACTGGGTTATACCATACCCCTTGGTAAGACTGGTTGTCAAACTTTCGTGCTTATGACGACCCGTAACGACTGTCAAAGATCAATGAATGACAACCGTGACCAACGGCTTAACGTGCTTTCCGAGGCACGGAGGGGTCTTGGTATGTAAAGATGGTCACCCATCCACGGACCAACCGCCGCAAGCGTAGCTTAACCTGATCGATCGACCCTTGCGGCTGTTATTACTTAGCCACAAGCATAAAAATAAAAACTTAATCTAACTGCAGAAATGTTGATGCCTAACCCGTCGGGGGACAACAGGCGTGATGGACGTTTCAAAAGGAACTCGGATCACTTATGTGTAATCCTAAAATCCTGATCACAGAATGTATATCAGGATTATATTACGCTTTAAATGCACATTCTAAATATCAATCGCCCTGGCCACGATCACACGACTTCCCACGTCACGTAACCGAGCCGTAGCGTCACAACATTGTTAAGTAAAAACTCAACAAATACTCAAACACGTGCAGTGCAATAAACATGAAATATAAAAAATCAGCAGTGAAACTAGATGCGCCAATGTTGGCGTGGATATGGTTGTGTAATCGCGCCGAGCGGCACATCGCTCGACGCCTGTCTTCAATGTGAGTTCATAGTAAACTATTTAAAAAACATTCTGAGTACGCTTGCTTGGGTGTGTGCGTTTGCTTCCTTGCGTCACATCACGCTTGTATATCTGAAGGAGTAAACAGTGGTGGAGATATTTATCGCCATTAACCGAGCTTCTATTCATCATCATATCAGCCGAAAAACTTCAACTGCTGGACATAAGCCTCCCCCAAAAGGGGGGATTTGCCTTAATTGCACGTTTGGCAGGTAGGTTTCGATCGCTGTATGGTGGTCAAATGCATGGAGAACGCTACTGCCCATTCTGTGGTAAGTCCCTTAGTCGCCTTCTACGACACACATGGGAAGAAATGGGATAGTGCTATTCTTTTACGTCCGGCACCACACGGAGCTTCTATTACATGCAACTTAAACATGACTGGCGAAATGTGGGTGTACACACGGCTACACATCAAGCTATACATTTCCAGTTTATGCTTATCTCTCATTGTATAGGATTTCCGTACATTGCGAGATCAGCGTAAACTGGAAATGTGCTTGATGTGTAGCCGTGTGTACAATATAATATATAATACAATACCTCTGCCTAACCATCCGGAGAATACTGACGTGATGGTATTTTAAATCTAGACTATTGGTGATAATATAACCCAATAAAACAAATAAATCAAATAAAAATACGTTTAATTCAGACTACTTTAGTGACCATATTTTGTGAGCACCTACATAATTTACATTAGATATCTTCAAAAAGTAACATAAAATCGAAATAAATGTAAAGTAAATTAGAATTGAAATAGATATTTGTACTTAAATAAAAAAATTATAAGTAAAGGATTGAAAGTAAATTAAATTTGAAATTATTTATTTCATTTTTTTATTGTAATTGTTTTGTAAATAAAAAATGAAATAAATATATAATTTAAAATAAATTAAATTGAAAAAAAAAAATGAAAATTACATAAATTAAAATGAAATTGTAGTTAAAGAAAATGAAAATAACACTACCTAACCTCAATTGAAACGAGGACCCTGCGCTAAGCAGTTGTGGTTGCAAATAAAACACTAAATAGTTGAAATTCGCTTGCTTTAACACAGCGTGTGAAAGTGTTTTACGTGATCTAGGTCAAATATAAAACCTCATGCCATAAATCTGTAAGGTATGTAGAAGTCCTAGTCGACAGTACAAAAACTCTTGAAAATATTTTCGTAGAACTAAAAGAGCTACAAATTCTTCCAGGGTAACAAGAGTTCAGTGTTCTTGAGAACTTGGAAAGAAAAGAGAAACTACCAATCATTTGGATTTTTTAGAGAGAAGTTCTTTTCTTTAAGCTGATTTAGACTACTCATAACAGTGCATTTTCTGATTTAGTATGTACATTAGAGTCGCGCGGGCTTGCGGATGGCGAGTAATGGGTAGCGCGCTGTCCGGTAAGGACCAAGCCCGGGTCGACAGCGCGTTGTGTTCCACGCGCGCCTTAAAGACATGTCAGTACCAACTGGTGGGGTCCGCAAGTGCTGATGCCTGCCAGGGGTACGGGTTGTTCGAAAGAGATACCGTGGCCCCTGGCACACAGGCAACTGAAGGAACACGGCGTGACGTTATATTATGATGGTCGAGAGTACCTTGATCAGTCTGCTGCCTGATCTGGGCTCCTAATATGGGGCTTCAAATAATGACGTTCTTATTTCATCTTTGTCTGACGTCATAGCTTACTACATAGTTGGAAAACTTATGTTTGGGAAATTTAGAATTTCGGGGAATCAGCTTTAGATATTTTAGTTTGAATATTACACGTAATGGCTTGCGTAATGGCTTGCTTGGATTTTAACACGGTGATTTAAAATCCATACTTTCATATTAGATACTAACTGTGCCCGCGGCTTCGCCCGCGTGGATGTCGTTAATTATCCCACGGTAACCTGCTATCGGGACAAAAGCCTATGTTACTCCTTATAACATCAGCTATCTACCAGTCCCTTCAAAATCGGTCCAGCCGTTGCGGAGAGTAGGCGGTACAGACTGACAAAAATTGTTTTTTTGTTACAAATACCTACCTATCGTATATGCTTTTGTATGCAATTAGTAACACCAAGTTCTTTTAACATTGAGAACAGACATTTCAAATGTATTTATTATATAGATAAATGTAGCAGGAACTCTGTCTGTTTGTTACCTCTTCACGTCTGAACCGATCGTTATGTTTGCCGGAACAGGTAGCTTGAGACCCAGAGAAGGATATGTCTTTTCTTTCTGGTTATTTCTATTAAAAAAACACCGGATTTCCAGAAAAACACTACAAAGTGAAAAATAACGTTAATTTCGGAAGTCGGTGACTTTGGATTATGTATTTTAATTTTTAGTCACCGCCTTCCGAAATTAAAGGTATTTTTCAATTTGTAGTGTTTTTCCAAAAGTCGATTGTTTTGTTTCTTTAACCGATTTAAAAAAGAAGGAGGTTATCGATTCATTTTTTTAAGGTATGTTCGGGCTTAACTCCGTTATAGACGGATTTGCAAAATTCTTTTTTTGTTCGATAGGGTTTTATTCCGAAATGGTCCCATTTAAATTCCATATAGATCTGATAATGCGTTTCGGAGACAGACAATGGAACTGAAATTTCGAATTTTGTGGGGTACTTAGGTACTAAACCAAAAAGTGACCAAAATATTTTTTTTTTTTCAAACTTTTTTGTACTCTTTTTAGCTATATAGTACCTAACCCACACCAATATGAAATTTCATTATCCTTGCGGTCAAAACAATGCATATTTATGCGATAGCAGCAATCGCGGTTGATTTGCTGTAATTTTTTTAAGAGTTCCGTTGTCTGTCTCCGAAACTCATCATCAGATTTATATGGGACCATTTCGGTATAAACCCGAACCCGAACCCTATTTTTTGTATCCGAACAAAAAAAAATTTTGCAAATCCGTCTATATATGACGGAGTATATGCAGGAACATACATAAAAAATTAAAATAAATTGATAACCCTCCTCCTTTTTGAAGTTTAAAAAATTTGAAATACACATTACAAGCAGACGCAGTCGCGGGCAACAGCTATAGTTGGTATTTATTTTCGCTTTCATAAAAAACCAAAGACGATCTCTTCAATGGCCCTAGACGACCCTTCGCAAAGAAGAGAAAGATATTTACCAACATTTTACCAGCATACAAACAAAAATAATCCATTTCTATTCTACTACAGCAATGTATTAGGTACATTTAATATTTTTCCCTGTTATTTCCTCGTACGACGGAAAGCGAAAACAAGCCGAACTCATAAGCGCATTGCACTACTATTTTATGAATATTGATGTTTGGATCAGCAGCAGGGTTATTGGGTAACACACTAACAGTAGCAATGGTGGCAATATCATTTTGACATTCACTGCGATATTTACGTTGTGTATTTACGTGTGTAAGCAAAGGATTAGCAAAATCCTTCAAAATAATTCAGATTGAGTTTGATTGTATGTTATGTTGTTAGGGTGTTTGTTTCAAGGCTGATTCGATACTGGAAAATATAAAAGGTTAAGGTATTCGTTTATGGTTCGCTTGTATTGAGTCATTTCTCTTAATATCATTAAACGGTTAGACAGAATTGTCGAGGTAGACATACTATAACTTCCAGTTTTCAAACTCTAGAGCTTCAGAAGACTCAGAACCAAAAGAACTCAAGAAAATCAGTTATGGCGAAGGGATAAATGTGACATAACTGGTTTTCTTGAGTTCTTTTATTTTATGTATTCCTCAAGGAGGGATAGGTAAAGTATACCTACAGTTCCTACACGTGTAAGTTGATGTTAAGTAATTCGGACCTTGTGACAAATCAAAATTGAAATAAATGAAAACACTATCAATAATATTATTATATTAATCCGTTTTACGAGGAATTAGGGGCGATTTTTGTCGGTTTATTAGTCGACTAGCTTTGTCAGCGGCGTCGCCCCATGAACGTACCATCGGGATAAAAAATGCCCTATATATTAATCCAGGTTATAAATGATCTGTGTGCCAAATTTCATCCAAATCCATTCAACCGTTTTTGTGTGATTGAGTAACAAACATCCAAACATCTTCACGAATTATCACATTTATAATATTTATTATTAGGATTCGCACGAATTTACGCGCCCGGAACGGACTTTTAAATAAGTACATAATTTTTTATTTTCTGTAGGCGATACGCACGAAGTTAGTTAATTCATGAGTGAATCGACCACTCCAGAAATACGTAAAAGGCAATTGGCACGTTTTTAATTTTATGCAATATAGTTAAAAGAAAACAATGAATTTGTTTACTTAGATAATAGGAGAACTTCTGACTAATCTTTACTTTATGGCATAAAATTCAAAATGTGTCAATTCGTCCGCTTCGTTTTAAATAATTCCAATATTATGTATTTTCGGTGGGCGATTAGCACAGTTTTTGTGGGCGAATCGACAATTTGACAAATACACGTTTTCAATTCATAAACATAATATGAATTCAGTAACAAAAACCCCACAAACATGAAGAAAGTAGAAACATTGTCATTCAATTTAGCAACAGAGCAACACATCCTACGGTGAACAAACCCACGGAGCCGTACTTAGCAATAAAATGGACGTGAACCGCAGTCGTAACCGGGATGCGTCGGATGCCAAGCATTCAAGTCATTCAGTGCTATGACTAACGTTGATGGTCCTTCGAGCCGGATTGACGAGTATATTTTGTACGCAGATTAACTGGGCGGCTTAGGATAGGCCTTTGTCATTGTCAAGCAGTGGATATAAATGTAAGTACTACCAATCAAACGGTTGTATACTACTTTGTTGAGCTGCATGATTACTGATAAATGTATGCGTCAGTGCGATAAATGGTGACCAAGGTCAGGCTAAAGAAACCAGGGCCATCCAAAAGCGCGTTGGGTTGATGAAATCGTCTATGTCGAGGGAAACACGTGGGTGAAAGACGCACGGAATCGAAAACTATGGCGCAGTGGGTGATTTTGGGCTGAGATGATGATGGTGTGCGTCAGTGCAAATCAAAAGTTTATTTATTCAAATTAGGCTGAGAATTAGCACTTTTTGAACGTTAAATTACATAAGAAAGTCCCCCAAAACGCCCGCCCTACACCATTTCCTAGTGCATTAGCTGGGAAGAAGAAGTGGTGGAACAAACCGCAGCACAGCGTTCTGTTTACTTAAATAAACTTGATTCTAACCAATAGTAAGTAGGCAAAGTATTTAACGTTACGAGACACAGAACATTAAATTAAGGCATTCGCCTTATGTCAGCTAGCCATGCCAATATACCAACAAATAAAATGAAAACAAAAGTAAAACAAAAAATGTGAACAAAGCATAATACCAAAATAAAAGCCTCCAGGCATAAAAGGCGTGATAGCTTACATATGCAATGCCGGATTATGTTCACATAGCTGTTACGACCCGAGTTACCCGAGCCACAAATGATAACCTAGGACCATCGACGTAAAATAAATAAACAGGTAGGTAATTATTAATAACAACAACAAAGTCAAGGTCAGCAAGACGACCAGTCACCACAAGCAGCACCCTTCACGAGCGCATTTTATTCAAGACACACTTTGTCTTGAGTTAATCAGATCCACTCAATCTGTGTGGTTCTTTCCTCAAAAGTCCATTTCAGACACCAATTCACATGGTCTTCACATAAACTGACCAAGATTATTTCTGAACTTTTAAAGAAACTGTGACCTCTGAGTTTGTTTCGGCCTTTCTCCTCAGTGTAGTCAGATAGGTAACGCCAAGCTCATCTAATTTTTAAAATAAGGACATAATAATATGACTGACGTTTTTGTTGTACAAACCTACGTTTACAAAAATAAGATTATTTTTAATTGTATGTAGGTACCTATATCCCGCAGTATCTCTGGCAATTGTGGATCGAATCTGAAAATTCCTTTTTAATCGATAGGATTTGCCTCAGGGTTTTTTTTGGGGGGTGGGAAATCCTCAAATAACTTTTCCCGCTCTGGGTGGAGCTTTTACTGACTAAAACCCACCCGTGTTCCTTCAGTTGCCTGTGTGCCTGGGGCCACGGTATCTCTTTCGAACAACGCACCCATGGTAGGTATCGGCCCTTGCGGATCCCACCTGTTGGTGCTGACATCTCTTTGAGGCGCGCGTGGAACACAACGCGCCGTCGACCCGGGCTTGGTCCTTACCGGACAGCGAGCTACCCATTACTCCGACCGCAAGCCCGCGCCTACGGTGGTCGGGAATCAGCCTGGGATTCCCGAGGCCCAGGGCGTCTCCTGCGGCGACTAGGGCCGTGAGGGCGCATATACCTCTCCCGCACGTGCGCCGCCTCCCTCTTGGTCCCATATTAATTTTATTAACTTCGCTTGTTGGCTTGGGTAGTTTTTGCGTCACCTGCAATAATACGTATTTAATCCAGTGTATCTTGATGATGTTTTAATACTTCCTGTGACTACTTCTTACATAACAAGTAGTAGACGAATTCTTGTGGGGTAGTTAGTAGGTTTACCTACCACAACTAAAAAGTGAAAAATATTTTTTTTAAACCATTTTGCAAAAAAAAACCACCGACTTCCAAAAAAACTTTACAAAGTTGCTACCGTCTTAAATTTCGGAAGACGGTGACAAGAAAATATCGACAGATCCAAAGACACCGACTTCCGAAAATAGTTATTTTTCGCTAGAAGTGTTTTTTTTTTTTGGAAGATTTTTTATTGTGTAAAAAATGTTTGTTCTTAAGTCACAGTATGAATGATGGCTCCAAAGCCCTTGGACGCTTTATACTCCTCGTGTAAGTTCTGTAAAAGAGCTATGCCAAAACAAATATGTTTATATTACTTTTAACCTTGACTTCAAAGCTTTAAAGATAGATATCGTAGGGGCCGACATTCATGTTGGTATTTTATTTCTGGACACTTAAGTTTTGAAAGGGGCCTTGTGGCTATGTATTACTAGTCGCACAGGTCCATCGATCAGGTTAAGTTACGCTTGCCGCAGTTTGTCCGTGGATGGGTGATCATCTTTACATATCTAGACCGTACCTCGAAAAGCACGTTAAGCCGTTGGTCCCGCCTGTCATTCGTGGATCGGACTGCCGTTACGGGTAGTCAGACGCCCGAGAAGCTGGCAACCAGTATTACCAAGGGGAACCGTATTACCCAGTAACTGGGTTGTGGAATATAAAATACTGGTACTCGGCCACATCTGGTTAGCCTGGAAGTCGACAAAACCGAACCCAATATAGTTTGGAAAGACTAAGCATGGCACTAAAGTTTAAAAAGAAGTCGACTAAGTAATATAAGGTACCTGCTATTATTTAATATACTGCTGGTATTATATAATACCTACCTGCACTATAAATAATTGAATGGTTTACTTCCAAAAGTAGGTATGATGTCGGTAACGATTTAAATTCCTTGAAAAAAGGCCCACTTAGATATCACTATCAAAACAGCATAAGTACCAAAATAAATTATTGAATGGAACAACAATACGTAATTATAAAAGTCTCACTCACACCAAACCTCAAAACGCGACCATCTAATAAATTAACCTCTTACTTAACCGACTTTGCACATTACCTACATTTTACAAATCCACGAACTGCCTACTTATAACACAAATACAAAGTACATTCCAAGCGGATCGGTTGAGTAATTTTGAGGGACAAAGTTATTTCGTACGGTTACCGTTTTTGAGACATCTCGAGCAGGTAGGTCAAAGGGAATGGCAAGAAAATTATTGGCACACAGTACACGTACACAAAAACCAACACTGTTATGATTATAAGCTATAATGCCAATAAATGCATTTTTCTTTCTTATTATACTGACTCAAACACACACATAATTACAGAAGATTTATATACACAAAGATAAAGATAGTAGTCAAATCTATATGTAGGTATATTAATACTTGAAGCAAAACCTTTGTACCCCTTTTACGAAAATTGCGAGGATGGAGGAGTATGAAATTTGGCACAGTTGAAGTTTATAGGGAGAAGGAACTAATAATGTGTTTGTATTTTAATGAATTACGGTCAAATTTCGGCCACTGGGCAAATATTAGTTGAAATCCCACTGAAAGTCGGTGCCCTGCAAATGTCAGCTGAGTGTTTTGACACTGCTAATCAAATCTTGCATTCTTTTGAGAATGCAAGATTTTAAAGTAGAATGCGACGGTGTACTACAAAAATTACGTCACAGCGTCGGCGGCCAATATCATGGGATCTGTAAAAGATTAGTACAACCTTAAGTTTTACTGCAAGCCAACAGATATGGTGATGCTAAACAGAACATTGACTGTTGAATATACGAGTGGTTCTGCTCATACAGTGCTATAACGAACGCTCTGGGCATACATTGCCGTAATCTGCCGGCACCACGCTTGGCATCGGTGAGCGGTAGTACTTACGAGCGACGAACCGTTATTAGTTCCTTGATCGTCCTCCAAACTGCATATCTTAGCCCCTTTAATAATACTAGGTAGAATAGGCACTAGTTTCAAAGCTTTTGCCCGCGACTTCACCCGCCTACAGCACCCTTATTCAGAATCTAAATCATTTTGAAGGATATTGCCAATCCATTGCTTCATGTGTTTGAAAAATGTGTCTGTTCAACAACGTAAATAACGCAATGAATGTTGTTTACTTGTCAAAATTAATGCCATTTCTTCTGTTAGTGTCACGCAGTTACACCGCGCGCAGGGCCTGAATTCACTATGACCACTTAACGATTCCTTACTCGTAACCACGTCAATTAAACACGAATTCTGCTAATATCGTATTAATAATATTGACAATTTGTCTTGGAACATACAGAATATGACATTTCGATTCCTTACCGTTACATTGGTTTCTAAAAAAAAAACAATACTGACGTAGTTTGAACGTAGTAAGATTCCGCGGGGAATCATTATAACTATACGGAATTGGGGCCCTGGTCGGAATTTATTCCACGAGAACATAATAATGAATTATTTTTAAGAGGAATAATAACGTAATACATTGTTTTTTTATACTCTAACCAACTACTCTTTAACTCTCTTGGTTTGCGCAGCGCACGCCAGTAAAACGAAGATTTTTTCCGTCATCTTCAACAATCATCGTCATATTTCAGCCTATTTTTACAAAACTTACACCTATACCTACCTCTGGAATCACTCCGTCCATTGGTGAAGACCGTATGATAGTTTTCAAGTTTATCGCGCGTAAACAGACAGACGCGGCGCAGGGGCGCGGGCGGCTTTGTTTTATAATATGTATGTATGTAAGTGACACTGTCACTACATAGTGATAAGAAGCGTGTCAATCAATGCTCATGTTTTCTCTGTACAAGAAGATGCCTTTGCGCTGCAGTGAGACAGTGACAGTAATAGGGTTTTGTCATTATTATTTTTATTTTTTATTTTAAGCATTAATTAATAATATTAATACTTCTTTTTTATAATTTACTTTATGTAAATCTTTCAATAAATTCAAATAAAATTAACTTTTACGATGAAATATGTTTTTATTAAGGTTTTAATTTAAAATAAATGCTCATTCTTCTTTGTATGAGAAGAGGTCTTTGTCTTGCAGTGGGACAGTTTTAGGCTGGTATTAATAGAGGTAGAGGCACCAGTTACAAAATCTCTGAAATATGACTGGATCGAATCCGATAAAACGAATTGCAATCATAACTCAGACATAAAACACATTCTAATCTGTAATCAAAACCTGTTCCTGGGGCTCATAATCGATTTCAAAACGAGAGACGTTGCGAACAAAACCGTGAAGTGTGGAGCAGTGGCGACGGGTCAATACAAGCCGATTTCCATCGGCGGCCTACCTTTAAGAAATCCCACCTCTCACCGATCCACTATGCATTATTTCAAAGTACAATTGTTTTTTACTAGCTTTTAAAGCCAGTGGAGGTCAAGAATTTTATTATCCCACGGAAACATATTACCGGGATAAAAGTATCCTATGTGATCCAGGTTATAATGTATATGCTTGCCAAATTTCATCCAAATCCGTTCAGCCGCTGTTGCGTGATTGAGTAACAAACATCCAAACTTTCACATTTATAATAATAGTAGGATATATATAATATATAGTAGGATAGGATAGTAGGATGAGTATTACTAAAAAAAACCCGCGCGCAAAGAAAAGCAAATCTTCCGTACAAAATTCTCTGCTTCAAATTCAGTATCAGTGAAAGTCAGGCCTTATCTTCTGAAGAAACTTAAAGCTTACATCACGCAGTGAGTGTTTTTTAGAGTTCTGTACCCGAAAGGTAACCAACGGAACCCTATTACTAAGCTTGCGCTGTCGGTCGGTCCGTCTGACTGTCAGCGGGCATGATCACAGAATGTGTATTTCTGTTGCCGTTATGACATTAAATAATAAAAATAAAATAAACTTAAAAATTAAAGTGGGTCTTCATACAAGTAATGTTTTTGCCTTGTGGTACGGAACCCTGAGTGTGCGAGTCCGACTCGCACTTGGCCAGTTTTTTTTGGAACCATAATTTCACCCATCGCCACTGGTGGAGTAATAATCCTACACACTGACATTATAGTGACTTATTTTAAGTGTTTTCATGTACAGGTCTGGTTTAAATATTCAAAGGTCGCATGTGAAACTGCTATCTGGACCGGCCAGTTGCTCAAGCGGAGATTATATCCAATCCGTAATGAGCGCAGTGTCTTGATTGTATTTAGTAAGTACCTTATTTACCTACGTAGAAAGTACAAAGTTCTTGGTAGCGCAGTAAAACCTCTAGTTATTACAGAAATAAGGATCTCGGTGCTTATTACTGCCTACGCGTTTACGTTATAGAAAATATGCAGCTTTGTTAGTTTAAGTTAAATCGTCAATGGAGAGTAACGGGTTATTAAAGCATGTATGTATTTTATTTGAACCTCTAATAATTACATTATTGCGCTTCTAAAAATATTATTGATCCTCTAATATAATAAATACGCCTGTTTTTGTGAACGTCTAAAACATTCAAAATTAATTTTATTGAATAATTTTTACCTAGTTTAAAAAAATACCAGAAATAATAAAGAGGCTTAATAATTATAAAAGATCCTCATAAATCTAAATTCAAAAATTTGTGTGACGCGCAGTTAAATATTTATTTACCGTTATTTAACACAGCGCGATGGTGACAGGCTAGTAACAAATGTTACAATAGAGCGCTAGAATTTGGAGCGTGACTTTTTCGTTTTGGTTTAATCTAGAAGTTTCAAGACATTTATATATAACTGATGTCTAAAATACAGGTTTCTGCAAGTTTATCTTTGCATATTGAGCTATAACATCATAAATACAAGAAGTATATTATAATACGAAGGATAATTTTGCTATCCATGTAATAATATTAATTTGCTTTGATATAATTTATTTGATTTCAACGAGCACTTAACTATTATACAAATTGCGCGGCATTGTTGTTATTTTTATAGCAATACCTCTCTTAGAAATGGAGACGAATCTGCATTGGATAGTGCAGCGTCTTACTCTCCCAATAAGACCAAAACCAACGAGACACATAATTGTAAAGACGTGGAAATGCAGAAACCAAAATAAAAAGGATTAACAAAACTTGCCTTTTGTGCTCAAAAATCGTCTGTAATCGTATAAAAGACGAGAAAATAATCTTATGTTTTCCGTAATTTTTATCTACGACCAACTTTCTCGGTGGATTTCACAGTGTGTTGCGTAACTTAGACTCGATTCGTAACTTAGCTTCACTTGGCTGAAGATAATCTTGCTCTTCTTAAGTTAATCGTACTACAGTTTGGGTCAACGTAATAGGTTTATTTTGTGGTCTAATAGCATATGTAAATGAACATTATCGCTTCTCGTAACATTTTAGTGTGTGTACAACAATTTGCATTTGGATTTTTGGCAGTTAAATACTACGTGTACATCTGTATTTTTATAATACTGGGGTCATTCTTTTCGTAAAAATATCTTCTTTGTAGATGATTGTCGAATGTAAATTAACTATTACTTTTTTTCTTGTAATTTCCTTCTTTTCCTCAATGTGATTAATCCTGGATTTATAGGATCACTCTTCCGGTTTAATCTTTGCCACTTACTTTTGCCATCAATAATCGTTGCAACAATTCAATTTGATTTTGATCTGTATATCAAGGTGGCAGGGTGGCAATTTGTAATACACGGTGTTAAAGGGGATATCATTTATTATTTACTAGCATTTGCCAGCGTCTCGCCCGCGTGGAGGTGGCTCCTTCTTCCTCTGGAATCACTCTGTCTATTTATGAAAACCGCATTAAAATCCGTTGCGTAGTTTAAAAGATCTAAGTGTGCAGACACGAAAAGTGACTTTGTTTTATACTACATAAAGATTATTATCGCCGCGCAACCTGAAACCATGAATTCAGCACGTGATAAATTGATAATCATCATCATCATCATTTCAGCCGAAAGACGTCCACTGCTGGACATAAGCCTCCCCCAAACTGGTGGGATTTGCCATAATCGCCACGCTTGGCAGGCGGGTTGGCGATCGCAGTATGGTGGTCAAATGTATAGAGAACGCTGCTGCTCATTCTCTAGTAAGTCCCTTAGTCACCTTCTACGACACCCATGGTGCTATTCTTTTACGTCCGGCACCACACGGAAATTGATAATAGACACTCTCAAACCCCGACCAAAAAAAATCTGCTGTTTCATAGAAATTTCAAAATCTAATTACGCGGTCAAAATGTATGGAACAGCATTCAGCCTTTTTTTTAAATAACTGGCGAATTTTTAAATAGCCTTCCGAAGCCATAGTTACAGTTTGCTGGTCGATATAATCCTACTATCCTACTAATAATATAAATGTGAAAGTTTGTGTTTTGATGTTTGGATGTTTGTTACTCAATCATGTAAAAACGGCTGACCGGATTTGAATGAAATTTGGCACACAGATAGTTTGGAACCTGGAATAACACATAGGATACTTTTCATCCCGATAGTACGTTCCCGTGGCATAATTTCCGACCTCCACGCGGCCGAAGCCGCTGGCCAAAGCTAGTGACATATAAATATCTACTAGCTAGGCATAGCTTACTTCGCTGCGTTTTATAACATACGAATGGCAATAATTTAATAAGGCATGTTATTAAATTCATATCTGTAATGAGGTTGCAGTTTCAAGTTACTGAGTAATGTGTAAGCGAGGACTATATTTTTATATGCTTAGTGTGTGTTGCCATGGTGTAAATTGTCTGAGTATCGGCTTACAGTTATGAGAGCATTGAGACGGAGCTATTTTGCTGCTACCAGACTCTTCTAATCTACGTTAGGTATGTTACTTTGGTAACTAGGTACGTGTTTATGACCTTAACCTATTCTTTGTATTGTATGGAATGGTCATGTGTTGTGAAAAGGTGTACGCAATACGTCTTTCAACTTTCATTAGTCACAAAATTCGGAGCAGTTTTAATAATGCGGTTTGATCTCTTTAAATATCTATTATCTATTAAACCAGCCAAGTGCGAGTCGGAGTCGCACACGTAAGGTTCCGTACCACAAGGCAAAAACGTATGGAGACTCAAAGGGGTCAAAAACTAAAGAGTTTTTACTTTTATTTTTATTGTTTGTTGTTATTGCGGCAACAGGGGACCAACAGGGACCTAAATATACTGCAGTTCCTTAAAAGAAACTCACACATACCCTTAACAATAGCGTTACACGTGGTATAACAGCAAGACACAGCCTATTCTTTTGTCAGTTTTTTGGCACCAAAAAACTGATCCGTCCGGTTCTAGAACTGAATCGAGATCGCTACTTTGTTAAAATTCTAATGAGCTACGTTTTATTTCTTATTTCTTTCGCCTAAGGTGTGTCTAGACTAGAACAGCAGGCTTAGCATGACGCTTTCTATTTCTAAGAAGAATAGACAGTGCTTTTTCTAAACAAAGTCACATTTCGTTTCTCCATTTTTGACATCGCACCGTAGATATCCTACAACAATCTGTCACTTTGTCTTTCGTTTCTAACGATCTTTGTCTAGGTCCATAAAAATTTAGACTATTTCAAAAGAATATTTCTTCCCAAACTGTCAAAATCACACTGACAACAAATTTTCTACGCGACGGCCACAGAGTTTATACGAGTATCTACGAAATCATGATTAGCTTAAAACGCATAACCGTGATAATTAATAGAAGAACATAGCTATCTTCTCGTCATTTCTATTCTTCCGTCGCCAAATCGGTGCTCGTGCTAAGCCTGCTGAGAAACATAGATTCTGTTCTTTATTTTTTATTGTTTTTTGAAGGCGAATCCTTTTCGTTGACAACCTAATTCCTGGTATTAATGATAAGGACATACAATATAATAGAATACTTTTCAATTATCCCTACACGCGCGATGGGTAAGAGGGAGTTCTGGCTAAGTGAGAGGGTCGATCGATCAGGTTAAGCTACGCTTGCCGCAGTTGGTCCGTGGATGGGTGACCTTCCTAACACACCAAACCCCTCCGTGCCTCAGTCCTCCGTCCTCCGTCCTGGCTCTCATTCGTGGATCTTAGACTGTCGTTACGGGTCGTCAGAAGCCCACAAATCTAACAACCAGTGTAACCAATGGGTGTCGTATTACCCAGCAACTGGGCTGTGGAGATCAAATAAGCAGTATCGGCTTAGGTAGGTACTAGTACGAGTGCTATTATTGTACTCAGCTGCATCAGGTTACACTGGAAGCCGACCTGGGGTGCGGGTTGTTTGAAAGAGATACCGTGGCCCCTGGCACACAAGCAACTGAAGGAACACGGGTGGGTTTAAGTCAGTAAAAGTCTGACACGCCCTCCTGCTCCACCCAGAGCGGGAGAAGTTATTTGATGATATCCCAACCTCAAAAAAAAAACATAGTTGCGAAAACGCTGAAAGATGATGAAGAGCGATACGTAAACTTATTTGAAAAGCTTTCTTAAGTGTTCCGAATAGTTCGCTTGGCAGTTTCTTTAAGGGTTCTACTAAGCATATTTAAAAACTTTACGCTACTTTTGGGATTCGACACAGTCGGCTAAAAGCCAGAGAGCTACCGCAGTCTTATCTCCGTTTAAACTATCTTAAAGCTAGATCCGGAAACTAGCGCTATTCACGTGTTTGTGTTTGGTTTTTATTTTTTGTTCTACCTATATAGCCTTTTCCCAACTATGTTGGGGTCTGGCTTCCAGCCTAACCGAATGCAGCTGTATACCTGTATTTTACATAGATCCACTGTCTAGTGCAGGTCTGCCAGGGCTGCGGGTTGTTCGAAAGAGATACCGTCGCCTCTGGCACATAGGCAACTGAGGAAACACGGGTGGGTTTTAGTCAGTAAAGGTCGGACACGCCCTCCTGCTTCACCCAGAGTGGGAGAAGTTATTTGATGATTTCCCAAGCTCAAAAAAAGACGCTTGCCCGGTGTCCCTCTATGTATGAGAAGAGGCCATTGCCCTGAAGTTGGATCATGATGATCTGGTGTTATTATTTTTAGGGCTCCGCTGTCCGTCCGTCGTCCGTCTGTCCGTCAGCGGACTGTATCTCATGATTCGTAATAGGTAGACAGTTGAAACACAGAATGTCAGTAAAAGTCTGATACGCCCTCCTGCTCCACTGAGAGCGGGAGAAGTTATTTGATGATTTCCCACACAAAAAAAACCCTAGTTACTGTGTAAAACATTCGGCCTTCTGGTTTGACGACTCGACTGTCGAAGATCCACGAATGACAGCCGATACCAACGCTAGACGTGCTTTCCGAGGCACGGAGGAGTTTTGGTATGTAAAGATGGTCACCCATCCACGGACCAACCGCGGTTATTACTTAGCCGCAAGCCCCGTTGTACCGCTGGTGTAACCGCACCTTTATATTAAACCAATGATCGAATGCCGCTTATTTAAAAATTTTGATTAGAACGACTCAAAAATAAACTAGACAACGTAGAAGCCGTATTTGTAAGTGTAATTAAGTTTGTTTAAATTAATTTCTTGTTCGATCTAGGAGAGAAATAAAAAATAAAAGTAAGTACAGTCACGGGCATAAATACCTTCCTTCGAGTTCTGCCAAATCGAAAAGCCATTTCATCTTAAAATAAGTATTGCAAGCTTGAGAAAAGATATACAAGGTGTTACAGAATAGACGTAGGTAAGTCCTGAAAAAAGTTTGTTCATAATTGATTACTGAATTGATTTCAATATAGGTACTCTTTTTTGAAAAATTATGTATTATGCCATACTGTCCGCCGATTGAGACAAAGAAAATTAAACCTTATGTATAAGCAATAAGACTTAATTTTGAATGCATATAGTAATGCTGGGGTTAACTCGTATTTTCTAAATAATAAGTTGCTTAAAAAAAAAAGGTTTTGGTCATTGTGTTACATTTTTAAAGCAATACTCTAATTGAGGTGTATGAAGTCTTGCGTTACGTTACACATTGTATTTCATCCATAATACATTATGTCCAAAAAAAAGTACCTACTTATGGTTTTGAAAATACTTTGTTCAAAAGAACAGAATTTTTAAATCATAACTTAAGAAGAGACTTGGACTGCCTTGTTGGTCTAGCGGTCTCAAGCGCATGAGGGCTTGGGTTCGATCCCCAGGTCAGGCAAAGTGTTAATGGGATTTTCTAAGGACCAGCCCGAAGTCTGGATTTCTGCCCGGTTGATGTCAATAGTCTCGGCCCTTATTGCATGGGACTTAACATTACTGCCGAAATATGGGTGTACTAAAGGTAGGTCACATCTCACCTCGTGGTATAGGCTTCGATTTACGTCGTGAGTGCCAACCCAGGCAGTCGCTTTACTTTTTGTAAATAATTTCTTCACCACTGCTCTCGAAACGGTGAAGGAAAACATCGTGAGGAAACCAGCATGTTCTAGAATCAAAAATTCGCAGACATGTGACATCTACCAACCTGCACTGGGCCCGCATGGTGGATTGTACCGTTCCACTCCCTCTCATAGAGAAGAGGCCTGTGTCCCAGCATATGAAACATCATAACCTAAAGAGACATCTCTGCGCATCGCTTCGCAAGGCGTGATGTTGAAATCTTTTTCTTTTTTTAAATCTTTTTTTTTTTAAACATTGCCCCACACTAGGAATTACTCCTGTATTGTGGGTACGTTTACAAACATTTAAACTCACATACACAAACAGCCACACCCGGAACAACTACTTGTAGGTCATAACATGTTTTGATCCGTGCGGGAATCGAACCCGCTACACGCAGCGCAGCAGTCAATCGCTTAATCGCTGCGCCAACCGTGCCGTCAAATGTTATGTATGTAATTAGTGATGTACCGACTAGTCGCCAATATTTGTAGTCGGCGTCTAGTCGGTTAAACCGTCGTTACTTGTATTAATTGCTTAAAAATTTAAAAGACGGTGATTAAAATGAAATTGAAACCTTTACTGTTATTATATTTTATTATAGAATCAGTTTTACAGTTTACTTTCAGTACAATCTAGAATAGGATAGGAAATTAGTATAGTAAGGCATAGGAACCCTTCGTTTGGTCTATTATTAATTGGACTTAGATCCAGAAATTAAATAACTAAAGTAAAATTAATTCATACTTTTAACAAAAAAAGAAGAAACTCAAATAGCAAGCAACTGGCATAAGTTTGCTATTTTGAACATTGCCGATGACACCCGAACTCCACCGAAAGCAATGATCGGGTTGGCCGACTAGTCGGCTAGTCGGCCAAAGTCATAGTCGGCCCATCTCTATATATAATGTATGTTAGAAGAAAATCGTATGTAAAGTATTTATGTTCGTGCGTTCAACATAATTAAATTATCTTCAGAAACGTTAAAAATAAACGAAGGAAGAAGGCTTACACGTGGTCCCTACATTTGTAACGGGTTTCTTAGTCTGTGCCAAAGTACCAGCCATTATTGCAACTGTGCTTAGGATTCCCGTTGGAATGTTAGAGTTTGATAGTTTTGTCATCATCGTCACAGAAATACCAGTAAAACTGACTGTTGGTACTTACTTACTAACCGAATATACAAGGTGAACGTAAGTTAGCTAGCAAAACTACACTGCAATGAGTGGATGACCCTAAAAAAACGTAGTACTTACCTTCTATAGTTAAGTATTTTTCTTTGTAAATGTACTGCTTTTTTCGCGAAAGATAGAAGAAGTGGAGGTCAGGCTTTTGCCCGGGAGAGGGACAGCGTCGGCTTGTCAAAATAAAAGTATCCTGTATGTACACAAATGATTTTTTTTTTTTTCAGTTTCCCTATGTATATACGTAAGTAGGAATATCGGAGCCTAGCATGTCTGTGGAGTTTCACCAGCTAATTTATTTGGACCTTACAGTGAATCGTAGAAATCGTTATTCGCTACAATTAGCAGTCAAAGGTTTCGTATACTTCGCAGAGATGCATCACAGTGTATGGTAAGTAATTGAAGAGGTGGATGGTTTTGACGGAGACCCATGGGTTTATTGTAAGGAAGGAGTCTGTTATAAAATACGTCATTAGCAAAATCATAGACGCAAACCTTACCTAATTTATCACTACTATTTTCCTACCCGTTATACCTTTAAGTATTTAAAGGCTTGTGCAGACTAGCGCGACGCGACGGTCGCGTCACGACACTTGTAGAACAATTTCTATGAAAACTTAATGGAAATTGTTCTACAAGTGTCGCGTTTGAAGAAGCCATAAATGATGTAAACGAGGTCTATATTGTTGTATTTTTTTTTTATTTAACTATATTTACACTGCTTGGCAGAGGTATCCCTACTCTCCTTTCACCCCTCTCTGTCCAGAACTGCCAAGGAGCAGTCTTTGTTAAAGTACCTTTGGTACAAAAAAAAATGTCTATTACACCAAAAGACATAGAGCATTGACGTAAGTAATTAGGTTAATTGACGATGTTCATGTCTTGTACATGGACATCGTTAATTATTAACCTAGACGGAAGTTCTTCACCGGGAAACATACACCAGATGCGTTTGTATCATTATCTTAATAATATCATTTGTATCCGATTGACACTCATATGACCGCCATAGTAATAGTGCGATATGAAAAAACAAGGAAAGCGACATAATAACTAATACAAGCTTTTATAAATTTATATACAAATACAGTTAGCTAATAAGTTAAAAAAAAAAATCTTGTGTTAATCGACCCTAGCGATTATTTTCACTGTATTGAATCCTATTGTTAACCCGTGAACAGCGTTGTGGGCTGCAATATTGTTTATACGTTTTGTGTATTTCTTGTTTCTATGTTTTATATTGTAGCTGTTTGTTGTTCCTTTTGAATAAATATAAAAATAAAATACAAAAGTATGGGATTCAAGTGGAGTTGGGCAGGGCACTTGGCAAGACACAGGGGCTTTTTTTGGGTGGGAAATCATCAAATTACTTCTCTCGCTTTGGGTGGAGCGGGAGGGCGTGTCAAACTTTTACTGACCAAACCCCACCCGTGTTCCCTCAGTTGCCTGTTTGCCAGAGGCCACGGTATCTCTTTCGAACAACCCGCACCCCTGGCAGGCATCAGTCCTTCTGGACCCACCAGGAGGTGCTAACATCTCTTTGAGGCGTGCGTGGAACACAACGCGCCGTCGACCCGGGCTTGGTCCTGGTACGGGATTTTTACGTCTGTGTGAACGTTGACTAAGACTGTGACAGAGTGGCGGCCAAGGACTGGATGACAAGGTATCGGTCGTCCGGCGGCGAAATGGGCGGATGACATTGTAACCATTGCGTGCAGAACCCGAATGAGGCTGGCGCAGGAACATGGGGATTGGCACATGAGAAAAGAGGACTAAGTATACCCTGCTATGGGTGAAGTCGGACTGTGAATGATAATACAAAAGTAAACCTATGTTTAAATATTATGGAATTTCTTTGTAATTTTGCAGTCCTATTCGGTCTTACACGCAGCCTCAAAAAACGATCTTCTTAGAATTTAAGCAAGTTATTTATTTATTTAAAATGTCGTATTCTCCATCACCCTAACAGCTATAATGCGCCAATGCGATGTTACTACTATAAACACACAGTTACAAAAAACATCTTACTTAGATTTATTATCAAAAAAAAAACGAAATTTTCAATGCACTTCTGTGAACCTGTTCAGGCTGCACTGAATATATATGTATATGCTTCTACCCTATCCAGCGACCATATAACCCATAGACGCCTAATAACAGGCGACCGATGTCTGTCAACACATCAGACTTATAGATCTGATACAGGTCACCACTCAAAAATTTCGATTCAGTTGCGACCACTTCTGTGAGCCGTAAACACTTCCGCGTTACTAAATAAAAATTGGTGAAAATAAATATTATTATGGCCCCTTGCACAATACGTTGGTGTGGTAATAATAGCCAAACTTCGAGTTTCCGTAAGGATGGCATAACATTTCATCGGTAAGTTAATAGTTACATAATCATAATTAGAATTATTTTCTGATATTATTTATCGGAGTTCATCTTATACTGGTCATACTTGTAGGTGAAAAAAGGTGCAAGGACTCTCGTTGATGTCTTTTATGTTTGCGTCCCTTTCTTCTGAATGCAATTTTTTAGCTATCTCTTTTCCTCTATTATTTGGTAAACATAACTAGTGATGCACCAAATCCTATGACACAAATAAAATTGTTCGATAAAGCAAAAACATACACCTACTATTTATACGAAGATCTTTTGAATCACTAATTACAATAGACATTAAATTAATTGTGAAACGATGATTGATTTTAGGTACCCATATAAGTAACCATCAATTCCACTCTGAAGTAACCAATCATGTAGTGGATTTGTCAATGAGTGTTATGCACAAATATATTTCTACACGGCTAGCTTTTCTTACAAAGTCTGCTCAGCACAAACACACTGTTCGGAGGATATATACAAAATTAATACATTTCAAAAATGATTAGTATAATGGTCAAAGTTAAATATTTATTTCAAATTGGCACTTTTAAACGTCAAAATGTACAAAAAAATAGATTAAGAAATAAGATTTGATTCTAGTCGCACCATTTAAAAGGTAGTTTCGTATGGAGAAGAATGGGCAAGAAACTCCACGTTACTCCTTTAAAACGTTATGTTATGATTGAAGTAAATAGGTACGTTGATATTTTGTTTTCATTTTTTATATTTTATGTTAATTACTTTAAGTATATTAATTACATTAAGTACATGTTAAAAAAATATTAAGAAATAGGAAGTAAGAAAGCCAATTAAATATAGGTATTACTAAACATTTTATTATGTACAATTTTAACAAAAATATCGATATCTTCGTGTTTTATTTAAACCTGTCCCATCTCTAGTGAGACGTAATGACCTTGGTAGGACCAATCAGAACGCAGTATCCCGCTTCCTCATACCTCAGCTAGTTGACAGAATTGTTTTGGTGCGTTAGATCAAGCATTAGGCGTCTATGGGCTATATGGTCGCTGACCCTATCCATGTAGGTATATCCTTTTGAGTGAGTGAAATTCCTGGATCTGTTTCGTTTTACGTTTTCTGTTCTAAAATTCCCTGGATTATATCGAAATTTTCGCATCCCTCCTCTATGCTGGTTTAATTGAGCTTCTGCGAATTCGGATGTTGAATATTTTAGCTTTGTTTGCTGAATACATTCCAAAAATGGAGGATTGAAGTACATCAAAATCTGTATCAGTTAGGGCTTAATTCGTTTAATTGAATCTAAGATTTTCCTACCACCTTGGAATTTGATCGTTAGCAAATTTTCCGGAAGACGTACAGTTGGTAGGCGTTCCAAAAGGTGAATCCACTGGATGCACAGAATCGGTTGCAAAAAACCTATGAAAAATTGAATTTTGCGATCTACCCTGGAGCTTCCACCTAAAACGTCTCTTAATTTTAATCAACGTTCGTTAATAAACCCATTGGGATTTAGGTATAAATGAACCCCAATGGGTTACAGTTATTTATATTGGTCACATAATTTTGAACAGAATGCCGCATTGCATACGTGAGCGGGCACGCCCTTTATGCCTGGAGGCTTGAATTTAGGTTTTAAGTTCTTTTTATGTTTTTGTTATTTATTTCTGCTTGAGTGATTTTTTTAAATGTTTTTTTTTGGTATATTGGCGTTGATGGATGTTTCGTAATGTTAATTATGTACCTATAGTATAGAATTAAGTTCTTCTAACATAACAGATAGCTGTGCTGCTGGGGAGTTTGTTGCGCCACTTCTTCATCCCAGCTAAAGCACTAGGAAGTGATGAAGGGCGGGCGTTATGGGGGACTGTCTTATATAATTTTGACGTTCAAAAAGTGCTCATTCTCAGCCTAATTGGAATAAATGACTTTTGATTATGATTTTGAAATAAATGTAATCAACACATGAAGTACCTATTTGTGATTTAAACTAAGGGGTTTATTTATAAACGATGATAAGTTGAGAGATGTTTAAACGTCAAAAATGTTACTGCGATTAGTGACTGTTTAACTTAGTTAAACAGTCGGTAATCACTACTTAACTTTAAGGAACGTTTATTAATAAGAGAGTAATGCCACGCATCATCCTTATCCGGCCAATTAGTAGTAACACTTGACACTTAGCTCCCTCTCTACTCACTAGGTATTGGAATGAAAGCCTCGTGATAGCTATTTACAACCGAGCCTGCGTTAAAAACATTATAATTACACGTGTTATATTTTCTAGCTAGATTTTCCAGAACTAGTGTAACAGAGAGGGTGTCATACGTCACTGGTAACGTAAACCAGAAACGTTAACCGTAAACGTAAACCGGAAACGTAAACCGTAAACGTAAACCTACGTAGGCACCCATAATGGGCCCACCACCATATGGGTGTCTACACGTAGGTTTACGTTTTATTTCTGCCCACCAGTTCGTTCGCGTGACCTTCGGTCTTTTGAATGGGATTAAAATTCAATTTCGAAATTGAATGTTTGAAGTATTGTTTGTTAGCAATGGGGCTTGGTGTTTAGGATATGTAAGGTTTGAAAAAGGAGAAGGCACTGGACGGCGCTGTGAGTGTGAACTTTGTAAAAAAGACAGTTTGATGCTAGAATTTGGCAATGCCACTGCTCCCCTCATTTTATAAAAAAAACTTTAATTTTATTTGATATCTTATATTGGATCTGTATTTTAGGTTTTAGCCACCGACTTCCGAATTTAAATTTATTTTTCACTTTGTATTTGTGTTTTTTTGGAAAGCAGTTGTTTTTTGTGATGTTTTTTATTTTTTACATATTACTCATTGTACCTACCCCACATTCGTGTACCTATTACTACTTCCTATGTAAACAAAAGGACCATCATCAAGAAACACAAAGTAGATTAAATACGTAATCAAAGCTGACGCAAAAACTAACCAAGCAAAGTTAATACAAGATACCTATATTATGGAACCACCCCTGAGGCATACCCTACCCTATCCATAAAAAAAATAAGTTTAGAAATCTTTCCACAATTACTGAATCAAAATTACAGATATCGCGGAACATGTTACACGCAAAAAAAATACAGACGAATTGAGAACCTAGATAGAGCCATAATCTTTTATCCGACTTCAAAAAGGAGACTTTTTGAAGTCGGATAAAAAGATTATGGCTTAACTACACTTTTAACTACTCCGTTATAGACCCCGTCATCATTTATTGAAGCCATGAATGCCGTTTTGCGTCAATATGTAATTTTAAATTTAAATTTTAGAAAGATATCGAACACGGAAGCAACATTACCTGATAACAAATTAGGTTGTTGCAAGATAAACAACACTTAAAAACTTCTTTAATTTCGGAAGTCGGTGAAAGTCGGCTGAAATTAAATAGTTTTCAATTTGTGGTGTTTCTTTTGGAAGTCGGTTGTTTTTTTAAATTAACTTTTTCTTTTTAATTTTTTAGTTGTTGTACCTACCCCACAAATTCGTTTACCTTCGCTTGCTAAATACCAGTGTCAGGAAATTGTTATAACATCATAAACTTATACTAAGCGGAAAAGATACTGATTATTGAAGAAAACTCAAAAACTACTAAACAAAACTTGACCAAAATATGTGACCACTCACTAAGTATAGCTTTCAAAACAAAGAAGATTTTTTCAAATCGGTTTATAAATAACGGAGTTCTGAAGGAACAAACATAAAAAACAACCGAATTAAAAACTCCTTTTTTGGGACTGGTTCAAAATCCTACATTCGACATTTAAACTATCACCACCAAAACAGAAATACAGAACATTACCAATCGACACGTTCATACATTAGCAAAAATCCGCCATTTTGTTTTTAGCAAAAACATAAGTGACAGATGGTATAAGTTGACCCGCTCGTGCAGTGTTGTGTTCGTGCGAGAAAGTGGAGTTCCGTAACAAAGTGGCACAATCAAATATATGACTACACATTATTTATAACAGTTTTATACTGTCTACTTCTTAATGTAATCGGTTATAGTGGCGGAACTACCTATAGTAGGGGGATATTAAACTTTTTGTATGTCGGCGATTGGGTGTTTGCTGTTTTTTTTTTTTGGATTTGGAAATAACATAACAAAGCTTATGTAACAATATCTGTCTTCTCTAACAATATGTTTTTCTGAGTTAATTTTAAGATACCATTAACTTAAAGTGTAGGACAAAATATTGAAGAAACCAGGACAGTAAGTAGCCTGAAACCTAATTCGATAAATAACGCAATGAAAATGTCAAAATTAAAGCCATTCCTACTGTTCGTGTGTAACGTCTCTGTTTGAGTAAAATATTTTAATCGACTAAAAGGATATAACATAAATAATAATTGGACAATTATTATACAACTATTTACACTAGATACCTACTAAATGAAATGACTAACTATACAAAACCAAAAAGACACTTACCTAGGCGTCGAAGTACTCGTCAACATCGCTGTCATCCGGAAACGTGCCCAGAAGTCTGGCAGCATTACCACATTTTTTTTTTTTGAGTGTGGGACATCATCAAATTACTTCTCCCGTCTGGGTGGAGCAGGAGGGGGTCAGGTGTCAGATCAGTCAGGGGTGGGATGTCAGACTTTTACTGACTAAAACAAACCCGTGTTCCCTCAGTTGCCTGTATGCCAGGGGCCACGTATCTCTTTCAAGCAACCCGCACCCCTGGCAGGCATCGGCCCTTGCAGGCCCCACCAGTTTGTGCTGACATCTCTTTGAGGCGTGCGTGGAACACAACGCGTCGTTGACCCGGGTTTAGTCCTTACCGGACAGCGAGCTACCCATTACTCGCCGTCCGCAAGCCCGCGCCTACGGTGGCCGAGAATCAGCCTGGGATTCCCGACGCCTAGGGCATCTCCTGCAGTGCATTGCTACGTTGAATGGCAATTCTAATTCTTTGGCCAAAGAACGAGCCAGCCCACAATTCTCGTTTAAGTAGGCTTAAATTTGGGTACTACTTTGAACATGACGTAGGTAGTGTATAGAACCTACATTACCTACATACGTATACTACCGTACAAAACGAAACGTGAAACTCGATGAAATTATCTGGCGATGACGTACGAAGACATTACATAATGTCAAAAGTGTCATAGTATACAAGGTGAATTTTTAGTCGCCGTTTTAATTTTTCAGGTTGATAGTACCCGTGAAATTAAACAACTTTCTCCAAGAAACGGGTCGAAATAAGAAAAAATAATCGGATCTCCCATGCAAAATCAATAGTGATCGATTTTGTATGGGAGGTCC
This sequence comes from Polymixis lichenea, assembly GCA_949091785.1. Taxonomy (NCBI): domain Eukaryota; kingdom Metazoa; phylum Arthropoda; class Insecta; order Lepidoptera; family Noctuidae; genus Polymixis; species Polymixis lichenea. The sequence goes on along the minus strand of OX420943.1, from coordinate 7,961,843 downwards.
GATTTTTTTTGACGAAGAATAAAAATTCACCTTGTATTATTTGGGTACTGTGTAAGCTAAGTATCGTTTATGTTAGAGGGCGCCAATCGATCGAACGAGTTGAACAAAGCATAAACATAATCAGCTTATAATGTTCCCACTGCTGGGACACAGGCCTCCTCTCGGTGAAAGGGAGTGGGCCGTTATCCACCAAGCGGGCGCAGTGCGGGTTGGTAGATGTCACAAGTCTTCGCATTTTTGATTCTAGGGCATAGTTTCCTTACCATATTTTCCTTCACCGTTTAAAAAAGAAAAAAAAAACAGCCATATTTGGCCCATACATAATGTTAGTAGAACGACTTAAAACTATGTTAGTATTTAAAATTAGGATATTAATTTAAGTATTTGCCGCCCTCTGGGGCCCCGGGCACACGCACTTGTGCTTGAACCGAGTGCCCCAGAAGGGGGCTGTCCAGCTTGTGGCTAAGCACGTTCAGGATGGTGTTGGCGCTCCCTCCGCGCGTGCGGAACATCGGCGACGCGATACGGCGCCGCAGCATCGTGTTAAAAGCCGTCTGTGTGCGCGTGCGCAAACATCGCAGACGCACTACAGTAGCGTGGGAGCCCCACCAGCATCCTACCTTGATGGCCCGCTGCGTGTAGTTGATCCACAGATTGCAGGTGTAGAGAGTTTGGCAGAATGCTTTAAATAGTGTAATTTTTACCTCTAAACTACGCCTTGCACCTTGCGCTTTACGAGCAGTGGTAATTAAATAATTTACTCAAAGTAAAGTGTTGGCTAAATCGCGACCACTAGGTACCGCTGGACCACTACTATACCTAAACTGGGTGATGACAGTCGGTAACAGGACTACAGGATTCCACATAAATATATGCTCTGGAAAACCCTGGATAAGAAGAAGACTAGATATCAGAAAACGGAAAAGCTACCCATAATCGGACGATATAGGTATGAGGAACAGGGTGTAAGGCTCACTCAACCTCCATAGAAAAATGGAAGATCCTCAGATCAGACGGGTGTTGTGTCTGGTGGGTTGGGGTTGCCCGACGTTTGATATCCTGACATTGTTTAAGGTGCTAGTTCCGCGGGAAACTGCTTGCGCGATGCAGCCGGTCTATTCCGTAAAATCTTACCGTGAAAACTTCGCCCACCTAGACGTTAATAGCTCACTTCAAATAAGTTTTCACGGCGACATTTTTTACAGAATAGGTCAGCAGGAATTTGCGTGTCGTGAGTGTAATTCGTAGTTTGCATGTGGTGGTGTAGATGCCGCTACATTATTTCGAAAATTTCAAAGTAAAAAAACTTTCTCCAAAAAAAAAAACAACCGACTTTCGTAAAAACACTACAAAGTGAAAAATTAGTTCAATTTCGGAAGTCAGTGACTTTGGATATGTATTTTAATTTTTTGTCACCACTTTCCGAAATTAAAGTTATTTTTCACTTTGATTTTTTTTTTCCGGAAGTGGGTTGTTTTTTTATTGGAAAAAGCTTTTAATTTTTCACTTATTGGTTATAGTACCCACCCCAAACCAATTCGAAACTTCATCATCCTTGGGGTCAAAACAATGCATATTTTTGCGATAGCAGAAATCGCGGTTGATTTGCTGTCATTTTTTGAAGAGTTCCCGCACGGAACAAATATTGGTATGACCTACAAGTAGTTGTTCCGGGTCTGGCTATTTGTGTATGTGAGTTTAAATGTTTGTGAACGCACACACAATACAGGAGAAATTCCTAGTGTGGGGCAACGTTTTATCTAAAAAAAGAAAAAAAAGAAAAGGAAAAAGAGTTCCGTTGTCTGTCTCCGAAACGCATCATCAGATCTACATGAAATTTGAATGGGACCATTTCGAAATAAACCCCTTTCGAATAAAAAAAGAATTTTGCAAATGCGTCTATATATGACGGAGTTATGCCCGAACATACATAAAAAAAGAAGGTTATACCTTCCTTCATCAGCTCAGCGTCATGAGATGATGATGACCATACGCAAATGTCTCAATAGCTTTAGAAATATATGAAAAACATTGTTAATACCTATAACACAAATGTTATAGGTAACCAGTTCCCTGGGATTCCATCATGAGATCCTGACTTGGTGCCAATGGGACCACCTCAAGAGTATACACTTTCAAATAAAAAAGGATTTTGAGAATCGGTCCACAAATGCGGGAGAAATCGGTGAACATACATAAAAACATACATACAGCCGAACATATGACCGCCTCCTTTTTGGAAGTCTGATAAAAACTACCAAAATCGGTCCAGCCGTTCTTAAGTGATATGCTTACCTACGAACAGCATTTCATTTTTTTATAAATAAACATAGATAAGTTCTAGTATAAGTGTCATTCTGACAGTTTACACAGATAAATATCGATAATCGTAATCGACAAAATATTTGAAGTAATCATTTAGATAGAATGTCCAAATTGTCCAATCATTCTCCATCACGCGTTGTATCAGTGAAAATAGAATACCTATTTGAAACTGTTAAGTGCTTTCTGAGATTAATCGACTCGAAAGATAATCAAGTATTCGAGTATGGAGGACTTTTTAACCTGACTGTGGCGAAGGGTATCTATGTACGTTGAACAGATAGGATGTTATTAGAAGTTCCATAAATATAATCCTACTACTGTTAAATGTGAAGGATTGTATGTTTGGAGCTTTGTTATTCAATTAAGCAAAAACGGCTTAACGGATTTGGATGAAATTTGGCACTCAGATAGTTTATAACCTAGATACATAGGATATATAGGATACTTTCATGCCTGTAGTACGTTCCCGCGGGATAACTTCTGGATAAATACATGGGATACTTTTTGTGCCGGTAGTACGTTCTCGTGGCATAGCTTCCGACCTCTAAGCGGGCGAAATCGCTGGCAAAAGCTAATGAAGTATATATTTCCTCATCATTCAATGCCAGTCTATCAGCCACTCAATTGAGTATAGGCAACCACCCATTTGTGTCATTCTTCCCTGGTTTATTCGAGACTAGTAGACTACTCACCTGGCTGTTGATCTGCCAAGCTATAATTATTAATATAAATGACTGGACCTACATATGAAGGAGATTGTGGCTTCAATGAAAGAAAATGGGCGTCTACTGTTAGATATGAAAAAAAAAAGTGTTTATTCACATATTTTTAAAAATATATTTACTTCTGCCATACTGCGAAGCAGTTTGTTGTTAATAAAATTATATTGTAACGTTTTTTCACCTACACGTTAAACTATTTATGCTTGATATACATTATATGATACAGGTACAGTGAGGCTTTGACAAAATACATCAATAAGGGTAAGTACCTACTATGTGTTTTACTTTTAAAAGAAGTTTTTGCTAAACAACTGTTTATTTACTGGATGTCGATTAAATTAGTTGGAACTAAAAAAATCTACATCTTCGACCATAATAGTTAGCTGAGGCATCTTCCTAAAAGAATATGAATATAAACATGTGGCCATCACGCCTTCCAAGCTGAACATTCACGTTAGTTCTATCTCCACAACTCCTTTATTCACTAAAAAAAAATCTAAGCAAAATATCTAAGCAACGAGGTCACAACGAGGTCACCGAGGTACATTCAAGAAAAGTATCATCTCGTCAAAACATTCGATACACAACTAAACAAGTTACGGCCCAATAACGACTAGGTATAAATGGCACATGTTTTGATCTGATGTTTTTGTGTGACTGTACATTTTCGATTGGAATAATTGGACAGCAGTTCAAAGCTAGCATTTAAGAGTAACAAAATCATACAGGTGAAATTGTTGAACTGGCATCCAGGGTTGGCTAACAAACGGACGTAAAAAAATCGCGGCGACATTTTTCCGCGTACTGCATCTTCAACGCAATGCTTAGACGTCGAGAGTTGAAAATCGAACAGTAAAACACGCTGTTCTATATTCGACGCGCTGACATGCACACTGTTGGATTCTGAATGCTTGGTTCAACGCCGACAATTGAAAATCCAGTGCGCGAAAAATCCCGTCGCGAATTTATAACATCCGAATGTACGTCGATTAACCGATCTCGATTGTAGGTTTTATAAATAAATCTGCCACCGTTTTTTTTATATATGCTCGAATTGATCATCCCTGTCAGAAACATTCGACAGCAGACCGGTTATAAACTTTTTGTGAGCCATCTTTTTGTGCACTGCACTGCATCTTACTCAGAATAATAGACAATAATATCCACAAACTCCGTCTGCATCCGACCGCATCCCTTTAAATTGCGACATGAAATCCCAAAATTATCCCACGACGTTCAACCCTATTTTTTCAAGGGGTTAAACGAGTCGCTCTGCGTGAAACCAACAGTCGTTTACTAATTAGCGCATGACCGGTCCCCTTTAGCGGTGACAACCCTAGCGATAGGGCGGGAAACGATCAGACATAGGCGCAGCTTGACCCTTGATAGGATAAAAAGTCATCATAGCAGCCCGTAATTGTTTCATGGTGAATATGGGTCATCTCGATACCTATTTGTACTGTGTAATGTTATTTTCTAGTGGAATTAAAACATTAAAACATTCCAGATACGTGTACCTATTTAAAATGTTTTAATGTTTTCTTTACACTACTTTAAATAAATCTACTTTGCTGATCTATGTTATGTATACAAAATATTGTATAACCATTTTGTTTAATGAGCTATTTGTTTATTTGCAAGAGTTTCTTGCCCATTCTTCTTCATACGATACCTTTTTGGAAGGGGCAACTAGAATAAATGCTTCTGCTTCTTGTAATTTGTGACGTTCGAAAGTGCCTCCCAATTGAAAGACGTTGACTTTTTCATAATCATAATTTTTTTTAAAGATACGAATGAAATAATTAGGCATACGAATGAAAAAAAAACGGTTAAGTTGCTTGGGATCGATTCTTCCGAATAAACGGGGAACTATTCCAAAAGAGGCAGGATGCAAAGGAAATTGTTTCCCTATACCCAGGCAAAAAGGCAGCATATTCTATTCTTCACAGGGGTCCCTTTACTAAAAACTACACACCAGGCCAAACAGTACATAAATACTGGCTGAATTTGATTAACCTAATACTGATCGAGGTTACCCAATGGGGTCAAGGCTATTTTTTCCATAGCTTTACGTTTATTGAAACATTATTCGTTACTACAAGTTCACGTAGTTTTATTATGGGACCATTTCTGTGGTACAAAGAAGGAATTGTACAAATAACCCTGTCCCTGTGGAGTCGTGTGGGGCGACTAAGGGGTTACCTGGATTTATATGGTGAATGAGATTGGGAGAAATATGGTATTCCTAAGGGTTGGGGAAGTATTATGTAAGTCAGTGGTATCCCTGCGTGAACACGAAGCCTTGCTTCGCATAAAAGAACTGAATGGAAAGGAAACAAGGTTTATTTACCTACACGTAAAGTCAGATAAATTCATTGATAAGCAACTCGACATCCTACGTCAATTGGCACCGTTATAGCCATTTCAGACAGCTGTCAAAGAATGATAGTAGGTATTTGAGTTTATGGACAAATTAAAGTTATAGTCAATTTTCTTAGCAATTAATTTCCCTGATTAACTGTGACCGTATTTATTGAGGAGCCATATCTCATGTTTAACCGCGGGTACTCCCAATATTTAGTAGTAAATTACCCGTATTTGTACGTTCGATCCTGGAATTTGTAGTAAAACCCTTTCAAACTTACAGGACGTTTTATGTGGCTCCTCAATCCTGACGGTCTATAAAAAGCAAATGTAGTAGCTACTAAAGTAGTTGATCAAATATTTAGTAAATATTGGCGTAATTAAACTTCGATTTCGAAATTCCGCTACATTCAGCGTTTACAAAGCTATGAATAATTTTAATTTTCGTTAACAATTTTGTGTATGAGGTGACCATAAATATTTTAAACTGTGTTCATAAACAGAAGTTTATTTACGCATGAATCATTCTTCACCAATCAGTACTTAAATAAAGAATGGAATATATTAAACACAAATAAAAAATAAATAAAACGATTGACTAAGTACTAATTCAGTCTTTAGTCTAGGAGCCTTACGTTAAGAGCTGTACCTATACTAAAATGTAGTGAATCAGACTTTGTAAACAACCAGTTTAGTAAATCAGTAAATAATAAGCACTAGGATTACAGGAAAAAGAACTCTATGGTCATAAAACTTGGTTAATCTTTCAATATTCTGTTTTTGAGAACATGTTTTTCAACTACAATGTTCAGTTTGTTCTTGTAATAAATTCATCTCAACTACGGAATCCTGCATTGCGCCTGGTCCAACACGCATTTGGCCAGTTTTTTTTATTATCCAACAAAGGTTTAGTGGTATGTATGGTAAAATTGGTCAATGGTAAAATTAGTCAAACCAAAATAGTAGGGTAAAAGACGGATAGTTGCCACACTTTTCGAAATCACTCTATATCTCTTAGAATAAAAACAAAATACTTCACTTGAAAAACTAGCCGATACTTCGGTTTTTTAGTTACAAATTTATGAAAAGTAAAAGCAAAAACCTTTAATATTTCTAGAGTATTTAGCGATTTTTGCGGACCTTCATATTTTGGGACATCTATCCCACATAGGGGATAGTTGCCTAATCCATAATAATTACGTTGCCCCGCCAAGAAACAGGACATTTATCCCGCAAAAACTTTGATCGCATTTTGCCTTCCCATGCAATTACATAGAGACATGCGATACGGTCAACTTATTCGTAGTTGGGGAGTCTTTCGATAGATTTATAAAATAACATGCAATTCATCCTCGAAACTAGAGTAATTAAAATCGGGCAACTATACCCCTGAGGCAACTATCCTGGTTTTACTTTAAATACTAATTCCATGGTCAAACAAGAAACAAACGAATGTAGATTGCATTTTTTTCTTTTTAGCTGTGTTCTCTTTTCAAATTAAATATCAAAGAGGACTAATAAACAAATCGATAAACTAACACGTGGGGGCTGGGAAACTAAATGGACATTTTAGTTGAACTGAATAATAGCCAATTTTAATTTAAATGTATATTAGGTCCAAATGTTAGCATTGATTTATGGGACCTAAAGGTGGATAATATTATTATAGTAATTATACCAATAATTAAATTTCTATTAAATATTGGTATGGCCATCTTTCAAAGTATTTCATGTCTATGCAGAACCTTCAATTTGCACTGTATGTATCGTTTAAAAAAAAAATTAACAGGTTTCCAACCGAACATAACAGATCAAATGAATGACCAACTTTCGTCTTCGAAAACTATAGTAGATTATTTTTTATTTTGGGTTTCAAGGACAGGAAACAAAGACGTAAAGACAAATTATCCCATAATATCTGCACCAATACCTACCTAATCTTCAAAGTAGAACATAGGAAGACTCAATCTTACACGACATCTACTACACAATAATAAATATGAGCTACAACGTAAATGCATTATGAGTAGGTCATCATTTTATAAGTTGAATCCGTCCGCGGCGATCCTGACGCCATCTATTGGGCACTAGTGGAAAGTACCGCAGTGAAACTACCAAGTATAACGAACTTGCTAACCCTCGCGATAAGGGTGGCGATTACGAGTAATATCTCCCTAAATTATTAACGGAGGACATTTAGGGCTAAATAAATGTGTTTAGGACATTCCAAATTACAATAAATATAAATTGTTAAATATTCAACTAGCTTCTGCCGGCGACTTCGTTACATTAATATTACTTTATTTTGTCTTAGTGTTTTTTCTGCTTTTTGTTATTTTTACTCGGCTCCTTAGAGTCGTAGCGTGACGCTAAATAGTCTTATCTATAACCTTCATAAATTTTACCTTTTTTCTATTATATAATGGTAAAATTTGCTCAGCAGTGATACAGTATAGGCAAATTAAAAAAGAAATATATATATATACATTTAAATTATCAGTGTATTCGTATAGATCGAATCTAAGTACCTACCAAGTTAATTGTGAGTGTACCAAGACCAGTTAAGTACCTACTTACTTACACTTCTAGACCAGTTTTCAACTTTGTCATTTTAGAGTTACTGAGAAGTAAATAAAACTCAATAGTAGGGAATAGTTGTTAATATTTATTGATTTTTTTTTTTTTTTTTTTTTTTTTTTTTGGTAAGGGCATCTCGTAGTTGACCTTGAGAGGCCGTAACTACTTAACCGGGCTTTCCTGCGGGGACTTTTAGTTTTTAGGCTAAGAGCCTCCAGCCAGGGCTTACAAACTAGAATTAAAACCTACAGCAACTGCGCACTGAGGGCACCCCCTGCGGGGTACGAGCCTCGGCTCAGGGAGTCACTTTTAGGGAGGGCAGCAAGTGGGGACAGGCTGGATCAATAATTTCTTTATTATTAATCATGGGGATTTTAACTCTACTTGCTCAGCTTCGGCGCGGGCTGGCACTTCTGCGGGCAAGGGACGGTTGGGGGAGGAATCGTTTACTCGGGGTCTTCGCGAGGCGCGAGGACCTCGGCGGCGAGGTCGGAAACACGGTCTGTTTTTGTGTGCTGTGCTGGTGGCCCTACTGCTTTCTTGAAGAAGAGTGATGGGGTCATCAGGGTCGGAGAGGACATGTCGCGGCCGGCGAATACGACTGATTTTACTGGGGACATAACTAGCGGCCTTCGCAATCAATGGATTGCGGTGTTGCGCGGCGGATTCAAAGAAACGCTTTGAAATTCGTTTTAAGAATTGGGCTACAGTGGGGATTTTAAGGTCGAGATGGAGGATCTCGTTCCTAACATACCAGGGCGAGCCTGTGGCTTGACGGAGGAAACGGTTTTGTAGTGCCTGCATCCTATGGATGTATCGGGGCTTCGTGTGTGCAAAGACTGCACTAGCGTAAGTCATGATTGGCCTTATGCACGTCGTGTATATTCGCAACTTGCACTTGAGTGACAACTTGCTACGTGCGTTCAGAACAGAATGCAGCCTTCCAAGAGCGAAGGCGGCGCGTGAGCGCGCCTTCATAATGTGCTTATAGAAGGAGAGGTGCTGATCCATGATCACTCCTAGATATTTGGCTTGCTTCTCCCAAGGGATAGGCTTGCCAAACATGGAGATGGGCCGGGGGGGGTCGGGTCTGTGTCGCGGTTTCGAGAAGAGAACCGCTTGACTTTTATCGGGATTGACTTCGATCCTCCATTTTCTAAACCACGCGCCAAGAACATTGACTGCGGTCTGGAGTCTGGTGGATATCGCATCCTGACTGACCCCAGCGTAGTAAATGGCTGTGTCGTCTGCGAACAGTGCCAACTTTGCCAGTCTACGCTTGGGGATATCGCTAGTAAATAGCGTGAAAATGAGAGGGGAAAGCACGGCGCCTTGAGGGACGCCGGCGCGTATGGGGTGGGGGGAGGAAATCGCTCCCTCTATGCGATAGCGAAAGGTGCGGTTCGACAAAAAGTCTCGAAGGATGAGTACGAGACGGTCAGGCACGCCGAGTTTGTACAGCTTATATAATAAGCCGTTGTGCCAGACTTTGTCGAAAGCTTTCGCTATATCGAAGAATACTGCACCGGTCATAGAGCCGCGCTGGAAACCAGCGCTTATGTCTTCTACGATGCGGTGGACCTGTTGCACGCACGAGTGTTGGGTTCTAAAACCAAACTGCTCGTCGGGAATGAGGCCTTTCGTCTCGGCAAAATTTCTGAGTCGCTTATAAATAAGTCTCTCGTAGATTTTACCGAGCGAATTCAGTAAACTGATGGGGCGGTAGCTCGTGGGCTCGGACTTGGGCTTGCCAAGTTTTGGAATGCCGATGACCGTGGCTTGCTTCCACGCCTGCGGGAAGATGTTGTTGCTCAGGGCACCATTGAAGATGGTGGTCAAGAGCATGATCATGTGAGCGGGCAGCATCTGGAGCACCCTATTGGTGATTCCGTCAGCGCCGGGGGCCTTGCGGGGTTTCAGACCTTTGATGATCTCGTGAACTTCGTCCGGGGTGACGAGAGGTAATGGATCATCAGGGTCTTCGACGGGCGGGAGGGAGGCTCTGCGTTCAACTTCGGCGTCCACCTCATCGAGGTGTGCCTGGTCTACTGGCAGAGAACTGGGCGTGCACTGGGCTTCGAGGCTCTCGGCAAGGCATTCGGCCTTGTCGATGTCGTCGAATGCGACTGTGCCATCAGGCCTGGTCAGGGGGGGCATGGAGGAGACTTCTCGGGATTTGAGATTCCTCTGAAGTTGCCAGAAGGCTAGATGAGTCGGCTCTAACTCGCTCAGCATTTTGTCCCAGCCAGCGTCACGAAGCTCTTTCATGCGCGTCTTCACAGACCTCTGCAAATAGCGCATGTGAGCCTTGTTCGCATCGCAAGGAAAATTGCTGTAGGCACGAACAGCTGCGTTCTTCTCATTTAGCAGTTCGCGTACATCGTCCGGCAACTTCCATCGGTGGTCTTCCACCTCAGGAATTTCCCTTGAACAATCGTTCAGGACAGATTGTACGTGACCCGTGAATGAGTCGATCGCAGCCGTTGTGTCGGCGACAGAGTCGAAATGGTCGGGTATGGAATTCAAGTGGGGGGATGTGTTGGTTTTCAGCGAATCGCTTACTCGCCTCCAGTCCGTTACCACTTTGGTGCGGGGGAGTTGGTCTGTATCTGGGAGACCCGTTCGCGGGGCCAGATGCAAGACGACCGGACGATGGTCAGAGGTGAGCTCGTTTATTGCTTCTATGGAATCCAACCTTAAGTTGATTCGCTTCAGAATGGCAATGTCGAGTACATCGGGCCTGTGATTTACATCGTGGGGAAAGTGAGTTGGAGTCATCGGGGCGACGACATCAAAGACTAAGGAGGAACAGAGGTCATACAGGCGTTTTCCTCTAGTCGTTTGTCTGGAACTGTTCCAAGCGGGGTGTTTTGCATTGAGATCGCCTGCTATGATAACAGAGTCACTCATGCCTAACAGGGCGGAAATGTCATCGGAGATTTGACTGAAATCTTCCGGTTGGGGAGTGGGAGGAAGGTAGGCTGAGACTATCGTGACGGGTTGATGACCCGTCAGGCCCAGTCGACAGACTGAAACTTCTAATCGGTTGAGGGTGGGGGGATCCATAGGGATGCAGTGTAATGACCTTTTATAGTAGATGAGTGTTCCACCCTTATGACAACGCGACCTGTCGTTGCGCACTATACGATAGTTTGCAATTTTCGGGTCGCGGTTGTAGGGTTTTAAGAATGACTCTTGTACTAATAATATGTCAATTTGATGGTCGCGGAGGAACTGGGCGATCTCATCACGTTGGGTTAGTAAACCGTTGGCGTTAAAAGTTCCTAGCTTTAGGGATCGGGGTTTTAGTCTCGCGGGGGCCGTAATATTCATTTTGCGTTGTTAAATTGGACGAGGGCTTGCGTAACATCGGGATACGCTTCGTAGATGAAAAAGACCTTCGCGATGTCTTTTTCGTTAACGGCTGCCTGTACCTCCTGTGCCATGCGGTAGGCACGGGGGGTACAGAAACGGAGAAAAATACTGTTCAGTGTGTTGAACACTGAGGCGCCGTTTATGCTGGTCGCGGGGCCAGCGGTTTGCCCAACTGCGGCTGCGGGGAGCGCGGCTGGGAGCGTCGCGGGGGTCGCGACGGCGGCGGGTACGGAAACGCGGGGGGGCGAGGTAGAGGGCGCGGGGGCGCCGGTACGCGGGTCCCTGAGCGGAGGGATGGGGGCGGGAGTGGGCCTAGCGGATGCCATCGCAGGGAATGCCTGCTGATGGTTAAGCTGGTTCCATGGACTCGGCCTCTGAGGGCTGAGTCTGTCCGGGAGTTTGGACGAAGGGGCTTCCCTCTGCTGGCGGGCGTCGGCACGCTTCGCCAGTTTGGGAGAAGAGGATTTGGGTGCTTTTGAGCACCCTCTGTAGTTCGCGGGGTGACCGGTTTCACCACAAAGAACGCACGCCGGAGGTTCCGTGCAGAGGGCACGGTCCTTTGGCCGGGCACAGTCGGCTGTGCCGTGATCCCCTAGGCACTTGACGCACCTGGGTTTCGCGTTACAGTGTGACTGTGCGTGACCGTATAGCTGGCAACGGTGACATTGCCCGATAATCCCGGATTTACGCGGTTTTTCGATTTTTAATCCAGACAAGTGGCAAACCGTCTTGATCTGGAATATAGGGTTGTGTCCCTCAGAAGGAGGGCACACTACGAGCACCATGTCGAAGGGCACTCCGCGACGGGCTCGGTGCATGCGGTGCACCTCTAATATGGGGACTCCTTGGAGCTCAAGGTCGGCCTTGATCTCCTCGGTCGCAATTTCGGTTGGTATGCGTTTAATGACAACCCGTAATTGCCTGTCCTCTGGTAGTGCGTAGGTGTGAAAGGACACACCTCTATACCTTAACATTTTTGTGAGGTCCCTGTAGTCGCGCGACGTAGGGACCGTCACTTTGATACCCTGAAGGGTCGATCGGGCGCTGGTGTAGGCTATGCGAGCCTCCGAACACCATTTGGACACATCGGTCCACTTCCCCTTGTCCTGGATGAACACCGGGGGCGGCGGGGGCACCTTTTTCCCCGCAGCGGTGCGGGGCGCGACGGTGGGTGCAGACGCGGGTGGGGATGCGATCGGGGTGGGGGCCGCGGCGGGGGTCGGCGACGGCGGGGTGGGGGGGCGCGAGAGAAGGGACGCCGAGACGTCCGTCAGCGCGATCTTCGCAGCTTGGGAATTTCCGCAAGTCTTCTTCTTGCGTTTCTTCCCCTTGCCCTCGACAGTGGTGAAGCCACTCTCTTCAGTGGACGAGGGGGAAGAAACGGAAGCAGAGACTGCTGCTTGGTCTGAATTGGAGTCCGAATCACCCGTGAGGGTGTCGGTATCGGAGGGCGCGTCTTCGGCGTCCATTTCTTCGGCAGGCTCTTCCGAGAAGGCCGGAGAGGGAGGGCAGGCCGGGGCGGCCGGGGAAGGAGACCTAGAATAGGTCATGGGCGCGAACGTGGGCGCGGTCGGGATAGCGGTCGCGAGAGTGATCGCTGGAGGATTCACGGGCGAGTTCGCGGAGGTCGCGGGGATCGCGGGAGCGAGTAAAACGGGCGCGGGAGGCATAGCGCGGAATGCCTGGATTGTTCGTTCTATGTCATCCGGCAATTCGGGATGAGTAGAGAGGAGTAACCTCATTTCGGCCAAAAAGGCCGATTTTGAGGTTACCATGATCGCGTTTGGGAGCCTACTTTTTGCTCATAGGGAGCGGCCTAATACCCTATAACTCCTATCAATCCTAACGTCTACTTCCCCGGGAGGATAGCCCGGGGATGTGTGGCCCTCCCTGCCGGGTGTAGGCAGGGGGGTGTGTACCTAATGGTGAGCCCTAAGCTTGTAAACCTGTTGCCAATCTTATTGTGCAACAGGGCCCTGACGTCCAATGCGAGGGGTGTAGACACACCCCAAAGACACTGGGTGAGTAGCTGGGGAGGCAAAACTGTCACCAGTACCGACTAGGAGATCCCCCAAGGCCGGTGGTCTGGGACCCGTCCGATTGATGCCTAGCCCTGAAGGGGTTCGGCGGGTGAGTCGGGTCAACACCCCCTCGGATTCGTTGACACCGTGAGGTTTCAACCGAGGACCACAAAAACAGTGGATTTTACCCGGAGAGGGCCAAGTGAATTTACACGAAGCTTTCTCCGACAAAGAAATAGTATGTCTTGAAAAAGACAGTTTTTGATTATATTAATCAGTGAAATAAATTTCACCAACTAATTAAATCGTCCGTAGCCGGGGCGGCTACAATGTTCGCAGCGGGGCGCAGCGAATCAGGAGAGCGGCGAGAGGTGAGTCACGCAGCAGGCAGGAGCACTTCACAACACGTCCGTTCGGGGCGAGCGTCGCGCGCAGAGAGAATATTTATTGAAGAAAAATCCTGGCTTAAGTACTATTTTGGATCTAACACTTTGTAGCTGTGCTACTGTATTCAAAATATCAGACAGCCAATCGGAGAGCATTAGAAACGAACCTCAAATCGTTACGGCGTACAATGACCACGCACCCATCTCTTTCTAGCACGTGCGTGACGTATAGCGCCGTCTGTACGCACACTATAAATGTTACCGCCACCTCCGCCGCGCCTCAGTATACATTTGCTTGCGAGGTCGGTATGTTGTCGGCGCTCTGATGTGGCCGGCGTGTGCGCACGTAAATACCACGATCCTGTGGTCTGCACATCAGTGGATGGCTGCGCCTCTTCGCGGCCGCTCGTATGCTCTTATTATGTAGGTCACTACATTACTCCCCGCCAGCGAAGCGCACAGGTGGTTTTGATGTTCTGCCTGATCTTGTAATATGGGCGTAAGTGGGTGTGATCTCTTTACTTTCCTCTGTGTTTAATAAGTAGGCTGGCTTCAATCTGTCTATTGATATGTTTGCGATTCTGTTTGCCATTTGCACATTGAAGTATTTTTCGCTGCGGTCGATCACTTTATGCGGGCCGCTGTACGTTGGAGTCAAGGGCTTGCGCACTGCGTCGTTGCGAACATATACGTGTGTGCATTTGTTTAGGTCGCCATGCACGAACATCGCCTTATTTGTGTTGCTTAATCGCTGCACCTGGGCTTTTTTCAATGCTTCGGTTAGGTGGCTTAAGAAATGTGATGATGTGGTATTGAAATTTGTGGTGGTGGGCGGTTCTCCGTAAAATTCCCCTGGCAATCGTAATGTTTGCCCGTACAGAAGTTCGGCTGTGCTTGTTCCAATATCGGCTTTAAATGCAGCACGTAGACCCAGTAGTACTGTTGGTAGTTCGTAAGTCCAACTGGTTGAATTTAGTTTTGCGGCTAGTGATGTCTTCAGCGTACGGTGCCAGCGCTCGATAAGTCCGTTAGCTTGGGGGTGATAAGCTGTGGTACGATTTCGTTGAATACCCATGCGATGCATTAGTTTGTTGAATAGTTCGGATTCGAACTGCGTGCCACGGTCTGTTGTTATCGTTGCCGGGCAACCGAATCTTGCTATCCAGTTTTCGTACAAAACATTTGCCACTTTTTCTGCAGTTATTTCATCGATGGGATGCGCTTCTGGCCACTTAGTTGCTCTGTCTATCATCGTCAGCAGGTATCGACAGTTGTTTGATATTGGCAATGGTCCAACAATGTCGATGTGTAGATGTGCTAATCTATCGACGTGTGTGAAACTCGCTATTGGTGCTTTGGTGTGGCGATGAACTTTGACTCGTTGACACTGGTCACATGCTCTTGACCAATCTGTGACATCTTTCTTCATTGTTAGCCAGAAGTAGCGTGTTGTAACTAGTCGCTTTGTCGCTCTAATGCCGGGGTGATTAAGTTCGTGAATTGCTTGAAACGCCTGTTTTCTGAACGCAGCCGGCAAGTATGGACGAGGTAGTCCCGTTGACAGCTCACAGCTGATTTTTGTTGTGCTTCCTGGTAGTTTAATTCGCTTGAAAACACAACGATCGCTATTCATCATCTGTGTTAGCTCGGTGTCCTGGGCTTGTGATTTAGCTAACTCGTCGTAGTTGATTGGCGTCGGGCAAGTTATTGTTTCAACTCTTGATAACGCGTCGGCGACTACGTTATCTTTGCCGGATATGTGTTGGATAGCAGTGATGAATTGGCTGATATATTCCAAGTATCTCGTGCGCCGCGGTGTTTCGTTCTTGCTGTTTGCGTTCAGCGCATTTACGAGTGGCTTGTGGTCCGTGAAGACAGTGACGTCACGGCCCTCAGTAATCCGACGAAAGTATCGTACAGCCATGTAAATGGATAGTAGCTCTCGGTCATAGGTGCTATATTTCTTTTGGGCGTCGTTGAATTTCTTCGAGTAAAATCCGATTGGTTTCCATTTGCCTTTGTTTTTTTGTTGAAGTACTGCTCCTGCGCAGTACTCGGATGCATCCGTCATCAACGCAAAGGGTGAACTTGATGATGGATATGACAGAAGAACGGCATTTTTTATATCCTCTTTGCACTTGCTGAATGCTTGTATGGCCGTATCGCTCCATTGTATTTTGGTTTTATCATTTTTCTTCGAGTCATGGAGATAAATGTTGAGCTCTTTTTGGTGGTCAGCGGCGTGACGAATGTTTCCTCTATAAAAGTTCATCATTCCCAGGAAACGACGCAATTGTTGGATAGTCTCTGGTATGGGATATGATGTAATAGCTTTTGTCTTTTCGTCTGTCGGCCTTATTCCTTCGGCCGATATTGTAAAGCCCAAGAATTCGAGTGTTGACTGCCCAAAAATGCATTTGGCGACATTCAATTGCAAGTCGTTTTCATGCAGCCTCTTGAACACTTCCTCAAGGTCTCTTCTGTGCTCTTCTTCCGTTTCGGATGCCACCAGAATATCGTCGACGAAAGGAAAAACAGGAAGTCCTCGTAGTACGTTGTCGATATGTCGCTGGAAAGTCTGCCCAGCGTTCCGTAGGCCGAAGCACATCCTTGTGAATTCAAATAGGCCGAATGGTGTAATCACGGCCGTCTTCACAATATCTTCTTCACGATTTCTGACTTGATAATACGCCTTTTTTAAATCAATTATGGAGAAGAATTTCTTCCCTAATAAATTGTATGTGAAGTCGTGAAGTCTTGGTATGGGGTACCGGTCTGGGACGGTCATTGCGTTGAGTCGGCGATAATCACCGCATGCTCGATATTTTCCATCCTTCTTGAGTACTAGGTGGAGCGGGCTGGCCCATGGGCTATTTGAAGGTCTGCAAATCCCTTGCTCGATCATTGCCTCAAACTCTTCCTTTGCTGCTTTGTACTTGTGTGGCGACAGTGGTCTTGCTTTTGCGTACAATGGCGGGCCCGATGTCTCAATGTGATGCTCTACTTCGCTGTGACAAAACTTTAGGTTTGGCCTAGTTATGTCTGGATACAACGCGAGTAAGTCGTGATATGGCTGCTGATCGTCTACGGTATTGATGCTGTGATCCAACATTGGTGTGACATAGCCGGTAACAGACAACGTCGTTTGTTTGTCGATTAGTCTCCTCCCATGTATGTCGACTGTGAGTTTATGTCGGTGAAGGAAATCGGCGCCAAGTATTGGTCGCTTGACTTCTGCAATCATGAAGCTCCATCGATATGGTCGGCGCAGTCCGATATTTAGTACCATGGATCGTTCGCCGTAGGACGGTATTGATGAACCGTTGGCGGCATATAAGTGACTTATTGGTTTCCGCTTTTGTTTTTCTGTTCTGAGTGCTGGCAATACGGAAACGTTGGCTCCGGTGTCGATGAGGAAATGATATCCCGATGATAACTCCTTAATGAATAGACGGTACTTTGATATATCGTAAACTTCGGCTCCCGTCGCAGCTGAAGTAGCTTCTAGTTTTCCGCTGGTTTGTTCTTGCTGTCAAAACTACACGGACTTCGACATCTGTAGGCTTTTGTTCCAAATTTCCTATGGAAATAGCAGATCGAGTTTCGTTTCGTTGATTTGGAACGTGATCGTGATCGCCGTGAGTCCTGGTAACGGGGTCGGCGGTACTGGCTTCGGGATCGGTCCGTTTTCAACGCAGCGATCTCTTTCGTTAGTGACTCGATCATTTCGATGATTTTTGAATCCGACGATGTTGATGGTTGTTCTGGTTTTTTGTTGGCATGGCTGCAGGAACATACAGAATTTACTTCCTTCGTCTGCTCGTCCATTTTGTCTGCCATCGCTGCCAGTGCATCTAACTTCGACTCTTCGCTGACTGAAAGTACTGCTCGCGTCGATGATGGTAAATGACTCATCCATAACATGCGTAGTGTGCCGTCAGGTATCATATTTCGTCCTAGATCTCGCATTCGACGAAGAAGCTGCGAAGGACGCTGGTCTCCTAGTTCGACTTCATTTAGGAGTTTCTGAAGTTGTTTGCTCTCGGATTCTTCATACACAGATAGCAATCTTTTCTTCAGTTCTTCGTATCTTCCCGTGTTAGGCGCTGACATAATTATGTCGCTGATTTGTTCCACGTCTATTTTTTCCAATTGCGCGACGGCGAGGCCGAATTTGTTTTCATCGCCGAGCTTCTGGTTGGTGAGCATGGTCTCAAATTGGGCGAACCAGAGTCGGGGCTTGTCTCTCCAGAATTGTGGTAAACGCGCCTTGACTGAGATCGTTTCGACATCTTCTTGGCTCAGGGATAGTTTTGGAGGTTGTTCACTTGTCGACGCCATCGTTGCTTGGCGGTCTTCAGTCGGGGTCACCAATTTAGAGTTACTGAGAAGTAAATAAAACTCAATAGTAGGGAATAGTTGTTAATATTTATTGAAGAAAAATCCTGGCTTAAGTACTATTTTGGATCTAACACTTTGTAGCTGTGCTACTGTATTCAAAATATCAGACAGCCAATCGGAGAGCATTAGAAACGAACCTCAAATCGTTACGGCGTACAATGACCACGCACCCATCTCTTTCTAGCACGTGCGTGACGTATAGCGCCGTCTGTACGCACACTATAAATGTTACCGCCACCTCCGCCGCGCCTCAGTATACATTTGCTTGCGAGGTCGGTATGTTGTCGGCGCTCTGATGTGGCCGGCGTGTGCGCACGTAAATACCACGATCCTGTGGTCTGCACATCAGTGGATGGCTGCGCCTCTTCGCGGCCGCTCGTATGCTCTTATTATGTAGGTCACTACATCATTATTAATACATAGATGGGCAAGAGGCCGAGGATCAAGCTCAGGGGCGTGCAATGGGAAAGGCCTAATTCCAACACTGGACTGCTATAGGCTAATACTCAATTACTGATGGGGAGCTCACTTGTTAAGTCAGGGAAATTAATTGTCGATCAAATAAATACAAACTTAAGTGGTCCGTATATTCAAATCATTCTTTGACAGTTCTTATCAGCCTTTTTATTTATGTAAGCAGATTTTTTAAGACTTTGTACACGTCAATATTTTAAAACTAGATGGCGCCGGCATTTCCTAGCTGACTGATCCCTTTGAAGAAATGCCGATACAAATTCAGAGGTCATGGTTTCTTTTTAAGTCCAAACAACCGCTTTGAGCTGACCTGCCCCAACAGACAGCATGCATGCATCAGTCATCGTGCATCACTATTAAATGGTTATTACATGGTAAATTGATGTAGAGTTGGGTGTCAATTTACTTAACACTGAATGTTTCTGACTATCCAACGAGCTTCAGTCGTTTCGGTTTAGCCCTGCCAAAATAATCCGAGTGAAAACAGCGTAAAGCCATGATACACACAGGAATTAAGATCTCAGTTAAAAGTACGTTATTAATGCCGTGTAATTGTACATTGTTCCACAAATGATGATAAATAAATACACAGAGCAGTTCACAGTGCATATTTGCAATTGCATATTTGCTTTAGCCACATTACATTCCCGTTTCGTGATGTTTCATATAATTTGGGCACATATACCTAAGTACTTAGTTGAAATAGTGCATTTATACACCGTGACATTTTAGTCGTCTTACAACGGCAGCCCACTTCATGTATCCAATGAACAAAAAAAAACAAAAAAAAAAAAATTTGAACATTTGCATCCTAAAAAAAAATTAAATATCATTCACTAAGACGCATGACGTAGTTCGAAACACCATGTTATGGAGATGGAATTAATGACAGAATGTAATGGTAGGTAGGTAGATATCTTCTACCGTTTGATACGTAAACATTATTAAGAGGGAGGATGTTTTATAATTCTAAAGCATTATTTATTTTGCTTTATCTTAATTAATGGTAACAATGTTTTAATCGCGCCTAGAGGTATTTTATAACGGATACATTGAGTGGACTCCCTTTGTAAGACGACTAAAATGTCACGGTGTATACATAATTAGATATTGTTTTATTTATTTTGGTGTCTACCAAAATCTTCTTTGTCTGTAGTTAAACGCGTTAAACCTATAGGAAAACTTTCGAGCCGATGCTCGATGGAATTTTCTATCGCCATAAATGACGAATTGCGAAACAAACTTTCATCTCCCATTGAACTCCTTTTAATGCCAGAACCTAGTTAGACAATCACCATAATTGCGTAGTAACACACTGTCACCTGAATCTGCATCATTCTGACGGATGCAGCTAGTCCATTGCTGCATATTTTATGTTTGGATTTTTTTCTGCTCAATAACTTAAATAACGCAATGAATATTGTTGATCTGTCAAAATGAAAGCTATTCGTACTGGAACTAAGTTATGCAATTATCTTGACAATTGAAGGAGTTAGTGGACTAACAAAAAGTTCAAAATGAGTTATGGGTGTAGCAAAATATTAAATCATAAAATCAAGGTAGATATTACAGCTTAAACTTTTATATAAAACTTAAGTATCAATACTTTTGAAAATATTACTACTTTATAGATTATATATCAAATTATTAATCATCACTTAAAACCTATGTTCATGTAAAAAAGTAGATTTTTTCAGTTTTGTCTGATAACTCCTTTGTCCACTCACCCCTTCAATTATGTTACTTTTCCCGCTTCTGCTACTAATAAATCGAATCAAGAATAATTAATTCGTGGCACACAGCATCTAGTTCAGAAAATATTTGTTTAATTGATATCGTCTAAAAATACAAGAACGCGGTAATTTTATCCAGAAGCTTTGGCCTTTTTCAGTCGCACCCTACAAGTAAACATAGTTATGTTATATGTGTACTACTATTTATGTCTACAAATGTACAGCTACGCAAAAACGATTTTGACAAATACGGTGTTTATTGATTTGTCTTAGGGGTGCGCGACCGTACTTTTAGAAGTGAAGTGTTACTATAGGAATACACTTTATTAAAGAGAGCACTGTAGTATTACTTTCAGACTAAAACAGAGTAGAACCTTGAACACATGTTAAATTCTGCTTGGTGAAAATTACATCAATCTTCAAGCCACTGTACAAACATTGTTTAGTAACTATATCCATATGTAACAGCTATTGATGTAATTAATGTAAAAACATGCTCACTATTATATAAGTTACTTATATATCTATATAGGTATGTATCTACAGGATAAGTTTTTATCCAGTGCGCAAACTGTAACCATGAATTCAGCATAATCATTCTAGACGGGTAGCGCAGAAATTTTACGTTGGTTTTACAAAAAAAATCAGCTGTTTCATAGAAAAGTGCAATACCTACGCGGTCACAATGTATGAAACTGCTGGTTTTCTTTTTAAAACCGACGAAAAATTTCTACGCTAGGGTTCTAGAATGATATGCTGAATTCATGGTTACAGTTTGCGCACTGGATAAAAAACTTACCCTGTATAGATATCTAAAGGTTTAATATTTACTAATGTAAATACTACAGCACCTACCACGTTCGGGTTGCAAAAGACTAGAGCTGATGTAATTATCATCAAGCTTAACTTAACACACATATGTTAAGTTAAGTTCGATGATAATTACATCAAACTTCAACCCACTGTACAATCATTGTTTAGTAACATTATCCATAGGTTGGTAGAAGTGTTAGTGTAAAATCATGCTCATACTAAAACTGGCATGCTCACTATTCAGATAAATCTGTAGATACCTCAGGTTAACAAAAGAATATACTAAAGTATCACTTTCGGGCTGCAACAGACCACAAACGTTAAGTTAAGCTTGATGATAATTACATTAAACTTGAAGCTACTGTACACTCATCACTTAGTAACAATATCCATGTAAGGTACTTACTAATGCCAAATCATGCTTGCAGCAAAAAATGCACACTCACATCTGTAGCCGCCTTACCCACGTACGATTACTTCGATCCCATCACATGGCATCAACAAATACATCGCACAAGTGATTTCAAACACTATTTCCTCGTATGACAGACCCCCGTAATCTCCAGTAAGGGTAGCAGCCCCTGCATCATGCATTGTACTTATCATGGGGTAAGTTTTACTGTCGGCCAATTTACAAAGACTCGCCACAAACCATTCTAATACCCTTCCCAGTTCCTCGAACAATGATGCCGCAGGGGATGTAAGAGGTCTTGAAAAACTGGTCAAGGATAAGTATTGAAGCGATACGCGATTTAATGGGTCGAGAAATAAATTGATTTCGCAAATGTGAGGTATGTAGTGTTTGAGATATATGTGACTAATTAAGGTACAGTATTAATGAGCCGTGTAGGTACGGCTAGCTGCAAACGGCTTGAATAATTCAGTGTGCCTGCCTGAAACGGGGGATATTTCTTGTTGCTAACGCGATATGAAATGATGTTTCTATGTAAGTTAACTCGCTAGAATTTATGAATGTTTTAATATGGAACGTGTGTACGAAATGAAACTGTTTATTCTGTAAATAGGATGCCGATCGGATTCCATTTTTACACGTCATATTCAAAAAAGGTAGATGGAGTCGACATTTCCTATCGACGAGACAAACTCAGGGGTCAAAGCCTCTTTTCAAAATCTTGGATAGATCCTGTGAGATGTGTAGATAGAAATACAAAATTATTGCTTTTGAAAAATCGATAATCTTTCACATATAATACTTTGAAGAACACGATATAATGTACGTACCTACAATACCTACGTAATTAATGATCATGTAACGTAATTTATGCTAAACTGGCATACGTTGCTAGGTGGTGCGTTATGTCCCTCGAGACTATAGTTATAAAAAAACCGTTTTGAAACAAAATTCGTGATTCAAAACCCGTTTCAAATTTGTTTAAAACCACGGCCACATGGGCCGTACATTGATTAAAAAAAAAATACGTGAAACAAAAACTTTGCACCCCCTTTTACGAAAATTACACTGACAAAGGAGTATGAAATTTGGTTCACAGTTAAAGTTTATAATATGGAGAAGTAGTGCGGAAAGGTAATATTTTTGATGATTGTTGATTAAAATGAAATCGAGTCGAATTTTGACCACTCGGGTGCGATTACTAGTAAAGGCAAATCAAAATCTCATAATTACTACACGTATTAGCATCACGTAATTAGCAAGCAGCATTAATCTTTTACATTAAATCCGATCCCTGATACTTACTGATCGAACATAAGGACGCTTTTCAGTAAAGTTTCTAATTAACTGAATCCAATAGTTTATTTTAAGCACCAATTAATCCGTTAGTAAATTTCCAATCTCTACGAGTTAAAAATTTATAATTCCTTAAGAAACAAGAAAATACGTGTAAATGATAAATTATACTTATTTCTGTAAATTGGCCAAAAAAAAAATTACATGTAAAAACTGAATGTTATTTTTAAAACTTTGTAGATGAGTTCGGTGGTACCTAAGTTATAGCACGTAAGTTGAACCAGAATTAGAACAAACAACCGAAGGAAGAAGCACGAGTACCTACTCGTTGCCTCGCACGGAAAAAGAATAAAGTCACCTCCTAGATAGCCATTGATGTAACGTGTACTGAAGTTTGGAAATAAATTACAGATCGCGGCACGTAAGTTGAACCAAAATCCGCCATTATGGTTCAACTTACGTGCCGCGATCTGTACTACTCTGAGAAGAAAGACCGAAATAAACTCAGATGTCACAGTCTCTTTAAAAGTCCAGACATATTGTAATCTTGGTTAGACTATGGCCATAATAATATAAGTTAGAATACAAAACTATTTGGAAACCCGCGAAACTATAACTGCATTAATAAAGGGCCAATTACAAAGCAGAAGTTCCCCTGCTTTTGATACGATCTCGTACCTACCAACGAATAAATAGAACTTATTGTAAACATAGGGTTTGGTTTGTCATTTTCTGATGCTGTGAAAATATTTTTTTAAACCGAGAACTTCACGGTTTTAGAATAACAATGGTTATGGTAATGGTAAGAAGTTGTTAAGGTATTTGACAAAAGCGTCTCGCGGCTACAAATAAGGTTCAAAACATCGATGCGTGTGATGTTACTTGAAACGAATGAACACCAGAAAAAGCAGTTTTAATTAAATAAAAAATTAAATGCAAGGCTCAGTGGAATATTTTTTAGGTATTTTAGTTGATTGAATTCATTTTATTATCACTACATTAAATACATGTGATAGATTACGGTCATTTTGAGAATTACTTGACAAAAAACAAATTTTTTGGGCCTTCTTTGGGTTTTATCATGATACGTTTTCATTTTTTAACCGACTTCCAAAAGGAGGAGGTTCTTAATTCGTCGGAACCTTTTTTTTTTTATTTTTTTTTATGTATGTTCCCCGATTACTCGAAGATGGCTGGACCGATTTGGATATTTTTTTTTTGTTTGAAAGGGTATACTTCCCAGGTGGTCCCATGATCATCAAGTCAGGATCTGATGATGGGATCCTGGAGAAATAGAGAGAACTCTTCAAATTTTATAGGCACACTTGAAGCAATTTATGTAGTTTTTGGAAGAGTGCTTTCTCGGACTGGTTCCATTTCAATTTGGTGAAGACCTGATGAAGAACTTCGGAGATAGGCAACGGAACTCCTCAATAAATGATAGCAAATGGACAGGGATTGCTGAAATCTCATGTCTGTCAATTGTTTACGCCAGTTAATAACATAACATCACGCCGGTACGCTGTGAAGGGGTAAGCACATGTGAACCACTAAAAAGTGAAAAATAAAAAACTTTTTTCAAAAAAATAAACAACCGACTTCCAAAAAAACACTAAAAAGTGAAAAATAACTTTAATTCCGGAAGGCGGTGACAAAAAATTAAAATACATATCCAAAGTCACCGACTTCCGAAATTAAAGTTATTTTTCACTTTTTAGTGTTTTTTTGGAAGTCGGTTGTTTATTTTGTAAAATATGTTTGAAATAGTCTGTTCATTGGATCTTTGACAATACACTTAATTTTCATCTGGCTTGTAAAATGAACCAATAAGGTTCAGTAATCTTCTAACGGATTTTAACCTAACCTAACATAACTAAACCTTTTTTTGTTTGATTGCGTGGTGTAATCCCCATGGATGTTCTCCGCCCTGAGGTAGGCGGAGGAGTCTAATGCGCCTTCCGCGATCCCCGGTTAGTGCCGGCCCGCCTCTGCAGGCCACCTCGGGTTAGGGGGGGGGAGTGAGGTGTTAAACTCCCCCCTTACATCATAGAGAGGCGCGCGTGGAACACTACGCGCCGCTATCTCGGGTCCTAAGGAATAGGAGTCGACGGATTTCCCCAGATCCGTCGCCCCTGAACCCATTTAGGGGGGCTGGAAGAGAGCATTGTCTGCCCTTCGCCGACGCCCGGTGCGTCTGCTGCGGATCGGGTTAGCGGAAGAAAGTTAACCTAACAGTGCGACAAAAACCTGAGCGTTTTACGGTGTCGTACGGTTACGCAGCGCCTTAAGAAGCCGTATACGAAATTTTGCCGCTTTCGCTGATTTACGTGTTTTTTTTTACAGATAAAATACTGTATTTCTATAAGTTATAGTTAACAACATCACAGATCCCGACCCTGCTTTACCGGTTTCACGACCAACGTGACAAAAAATTGAGCCCATGTGTTTATTATAATTATGTAAATTTGATAGTATTAGGATGGTAGAAATATAGGTACCTAGTATACAGATAAGAACGTATCAAAGAGCTTGAACGTAGTTTTATGAACATAAAACTGAGAAATCGAGGGAAAACTATATTTATTGGGAACATAAGAAAATCGAAGGATATCATAAAGCAGAAACATAAACTAATACAGAGATTTGCAGGCCACATTCAAAGGACAGAATCACAAAGATGAGCCTAGTTCATGACAAACTGGACCCCAGAAATATAAAAAGAAAGAGAAGCAGACCTTTCAAAAGGTGGGACGGTCTTTAGAAAATAACTGGCATATTTTGGTCAACAACAGTCAGAGTACTTGACAAATGAAAACGTTTGGAGGAGGCTTTTAGCCTCATGCGGTCCTTACATAGAGGAAGCATAAACATTGAAAATACTAACGCACAAAACTAACAATTAATCAACAACTTTAAAAAAAATATTTCCTTAATAACACACTAACATACTTACTTATTTATTTTTTCTACACTCTAAGCGTTAAAACCTCCTACGTAAAACTATAAGGAATTAATAAAACAACCGACTTCCGAAAAAACACTACAAAGTGAAAAATAACTTTAATTTCGGAAGGCGGTGACTTTAGATATGTATTTAAATTTTTTGTCACCGCCTTCCGAAATTAAAGTTATTTTTCACTTTGTAGTGTTTTTTCGGAAGTCCGTTGTTTTTTTTGGAAAAAGTTTTTATTTTTCACTTTTTAGTTATCGTACCAACCCCACTAATTCGAAATTTCATCATCCTTGGGATCAAAACAATGCATATTTATGCGATAGCAGCAATCGCGGTTTATTTACTGTTATTTTTTAAGAGTTCCGTTGTCTGTCTCCGAAACGCATCATCAGATCTATATGAAATTTAAATGGAACCACACGGGAAGCACGAGCTTTCAAATAAAAAAGAATCATCAAAATCAGTTCACCCAGTCGAAAGTTATGAGGTAACAAACAATAAAAAAAAACATACAGTCGAATTGATAACCTCCTCCTTTTTTTGAAGTCGGTTAAAAAGATTTTGTATTTTTACCAAGCTTTTTTAACTTGCAATGTATGTATGTAACTATGTTTGTTCGGATGGAATCTTGCAACTCAATTTTTTATTTATTTTACTATCCACGAAGCACAGCACCGGTCGAAGTGGCGGACCTTGGAGGATGCCAATGTCCAGTAGTGGACGTCTTCCCAGCTGAAATTATGGTGATGAGGATGACTGTCCACATAAACCTTCCGGAATAAATTCTCTAAATGATGGTTGGCCACACCAAAGTTCATTGCATAATTTAGAAGAACAACTCGGTCACACAGATAGACAAGAAGAGCGATTTTAAGCTATACGCATATTATATAAATGAAATCAGCAATTGCTACCTGGGGAAAAGTGGGTCCGGTCACCGAAACAGATAAGTAGGGTCGTCGGATATACTTGTCTTGTAAGAAACCGATGGATGTTTTCAAATACATTTTAATTTAATTAATAAATTAACATGTAATTTATTGAAACTAAGCTGATGTCAGCACTTTTTGAACGTGAAAATTACATAAGACATTTAGAGAATGCATCCTATGTGCAGTTTCAAAATTACATAAGACAGTCATAGAATGCATCCTATGTGCAGTTTCAAAATTACATAAGACAGTCATAGAATGCATCCTATGTGCAGTTTCAAAATTACATAAGACAGTCATAGAATGCATCCTATGTGAAGTTTCAAAATTACATAAGACAGTCATAGAATGCATCCTATGTGCAGTTTCAAAATTACATAAGACAGTCATAGAATGCATCCTATGTGCAGTTTCAAAATTACATAAGACAGTCATAGAATGCATCCTATGTGCAGTTTCAAAATTACATAAAACAGTCAGAGAATGCATCCTATGTGCAATTTCCAAATTACATAAGCCAGTCAGAGAATGCATCCTATATGCAGTTTCAAAATCTTCCTGCTAGGTAATTGCGTAGAAACAGTAGGAATGGCTTTCATTTTGTCAACTCTATTCTATTCTATTTTTTTAAAGGTTTCTGGCTCCATCGCTAACGTTCGATGATTTTGACAATGTCAAGGTATGAGAAAGTAATGATCGTAAACTGTTACAATCACATTCATTGCGTTACTTACGTTGTCGTTGGTCCCGGCTGACATTCGTGGAACTTTGACAGTCGTTACTAGGTCTGCTTTCAACAATAACTGTTTTAAATTATTATTTTTAGCTTGAAACTTGCTTCATCTATGGCTGAAACAAAGACTCTTTCCCTCTTAGGCCAAGCAAGAAATAAAAAGATAAATCCATGTGCAAGGTTTTAACGCTACGTAGACTGGGGAAAGAAATATTTTGATTATAAAGCTAGTTTTCTGCGGCTTACCGGAGATAAAAACAGTACTACTACAGTAGTGCACAATATTTCGCAGTACGTTCGTACATTCAATTAAAGTGTTTGGTATGCAGGCGGAGGTAAAAACAACTATCTTTGCTATATGCAACAGTTGAAAATATGGATTTAGAGCTGACGAGCATTTTTTGTTTACTAAACGTTATCCTGGAAATATACTGTGTGTATATGTACTGTTTACTTTTTGAACCGAAGAGGATCTCAGGAGAGGAATAGTCAGAACACGCACAACACTTATAGGTCAAAAATAAGTTCTACGATCTGTTCCAAAATAATTATCTGTGGTTGTTATTTTGTAGTGGCAGTTACGGATTGTGTGCTTTGTTTTGATTATAAATACTTCAACCCAAAATTCTAATTTTAAATCACCTTAGAGATGTTCTTCGTTTGACAAAATTTAGGTTTATTTTATAACCTCGATTTTCGTCGATGATTTCAAATTACAATATATTCAAGCAACAAATAAATATTTCTGAAAAACTCGAACAATAATTGTAGGGAAATTGGTGTGAGGTGAGATATAAAGCTGAAGAAATCTTCTAAATACAGATGAATGTGTTACTAATTCCTTTTGGGGAACCTGAACAAGATTTGCTTATACTTTCATCACATACTTTGGGAACAGACAACAGTGGCCTGTATGCAAACATTGTATACCTATCTCTTGTCTACTATATCTACATAAGTAGGCATATCACACAGTGTGGAGTGCGGACCGCTGGCAGCCGCGTTGATTAAAGCGAAAACAATATTTTTATTGTACGCGAAATAGGTTTGATATGAGTAATATGTATTTTCTCTACTTCTGGGCGTTCATACTGGGTTTCAAGGATGACCTAGATTTCGAGCTACAGTTGGTAAAGCGATAAGAACATTATTATATAACAGTCTATGGAAGTACACTTTTGAACATAAGGAAGGATATTCATGACTTTTTATGTTTTTAATTGTTCTTTTTTTTTTCAAGAAAAGAACCGATGTGCTCAGATTTGTTTTTATGTTACTTCACACATACTATTTAATTTTTATTTATGTCTGTTTCTATCCGTGACATCACAGTGGACCCTATCAAAATACCAGTTAATGCTCTGTGATACCAGTGCTGCGTTTATTTTTGAATGTCGTAGCATCATGTTGAGGCAGGGGGCATTTTGGCTTCGTACAGGACTTTGTTTTTTTTTTGTGTGTGTTTCTATGAGTGTGTTGAGTTCAGCTTGTGATTTTCATGTGCGAGTACCAATAAATACTTTTTCTTTCTTTGTTTCTAATTCTGACCATCTCATTGCTCATAGGCTATTTCAAAAACATTTTTCGAAAATAGAATCACAGCTGATTAAAAGTTGATGACTTTAGATTAATGATTATAAAAACATTCAGAAAGAAAATAACGAAGTTTATTTGGCTTATTCGAGTCAATTCGCACGATTAAACTCGTCCGAATCGGGCGAATTGTCACTTAAATAATATAATCTTTTATACAGGATAAGTTTTTATCCAGTGCGCAAACTGTAACCATGAATTCAGCATATCATTCTAGACCCCCGCAGCGCAGAAATTTTTCGTCGGTAATTTAAAAAAAATCAGCCGTTCCATACATTTTGACCGCGTAGGTATTGCACTTTTGTATGAATAAGCTGATTTTTTTTTTTGTAAAACCGATGTAAAATTTCTGCGCTAGGGAGGATCTAGAATGATATGCTGAATTCATGGTTACAGTTTGCGCACTGGATAAAAACTGATCTTGTATAGGCGTGTATTTTTGGGTGAATTGACAGTTCCTTATATACGTATTAGGCAATGGGCACATTATACAATTGGAGTAAATTCGTGCGAATCGACTAATAAGCCTTCTTTATAAACATTACACCAGTCTCACTAACCCTTCAGTTTTAAAAGTAACAAACATTTAGTGTTATTACTCACGTGAAAAACTAATTAACGGCATCACAAACAAACAGGGAAGCAGTAAAACATTTCATATCGTTTTAATTTCAGGCCATATTTGCTTCCAGGAACATTTTTCGCCCGAAATGTTGGCCACGTAACGAACTTACTACCAACATACGTATACCAATGTTGGTGGACAAAATTAGTACAATTTCGCGGTAAACATGTATCTGGGCGTTCTCGTCGGATAATGGAATTCCCGGGTTTTTTTTTTTGAGGGTGGGGTTTCATCACATAACTTCTCCCGCTCCGGGTGGAGCAGGAAGGCGCGTCAGACTTTTACCGACTAAAACCCACCCGTGTTGCTTCAGTTGCCTGTGTGCCAGGCGTCACGGTATCTCTTTCGAAAAACCCGCACCCCCGGCAGGCACGGCCCTTGCAGATCCCACCAGTAGGTGCTGATATCTGTTTGAGGCGCGCATGAAACACAACGCGCCGCCGACTCGGGCTTGGTCCTTACCGGACACCGCTTCGCAGAAGGAGGTCACGGTTAGCCATGCACTCTCGCTCCATACCATGGGCTGGACCAGGGCTGCACGCGAGAGATCGCCGCCGCCGATCGCCCGCACGAAGACACGGCGGTGCTCCTCCCAAGCCGGGCAGAACTCCACCGTATGCTCGACCGTGTCCTACGGGATCTAGGCAGTGGAAACACCCAAGCGTTTCCTCCCAGCCTTATGCGAAACAGGAACCACCCGAAACAACCATGTCCGGTGAGGACCTGCGTCAGGCGGAAGGTGAGGCTGCCGTAGCGCCTCTCATTCCACTCCTCAAAGAGGGGACTTAACGCCACGATTGCGGCTTTAATTCCTGGCTTAAAACGATATATTGAAAAAAAGGTGCTAGTTCTTTAAAGTGTACCTTTTTAAGTATATAACATAAAATTTCGTCACGCCTAGTTCCCCTGAAGAGTTGGACAGTGGTGTACTTATAGTGATTGTTCCTACAACATCATTTCAACAGTTATGTCTAAGTCCCATGTAATAGGGGGTGACCCTATTGCCATAAACCGGGCTGCTACTTACAAATTCCATGTAGAAAAACCCAATAACCCTCTCCCCGCTTGCGACCACTAGACCAACGAGGTAAAAGGTAAATTTAATAGGGATTGGTGTACCTATGTTTTTTGACTATTTATCCAGCATCTTTTAAAAGGAATAGGTACACAACATACAATTAAATTTTCTCGACACGAAAAATTTCACATTTTCATAAAAGTTCCATAATTTTTACAATTTTTTTTTTGAAGTATCAAGTTGTAACGCCAGGGGCGTACCAATAAAAAATGGCGCTTACGGCACGCATCACATTTGCGCCCCTTTGTAAATTATCTTCTCGGTCTACACTGAGCAAAGCTAGATCGCATAACCTTTATTGACCCATTATAGCCCTCAATAACGAAGGTATTAATTTTACCCTAAAAAAATCGCTAGCAATGCAGCAATTTTAAGAGAATTTCAATAGAAATAAACAGATTTGAGTCAGGTTAGGTAAATTACGAAATGGTTTATTGATGTCTTTTTTTATTTATTTAATCATTGGCGACTTTTTGCGCCCCCCTTCGATAGGCGCCCAGGGCTCTTAGCCTGCTTGCACCACCATAGTTATACTGCATAACGGTTATGAGTTATTCAATGGACTTTACTCTAAAACATAGAGAGTATCTATCAAACAATTTTTGGTTTATTAATATAACGGGATATCAGGAAGGCCGGGCTGTTGCATCTGATTGCTGATTCGTGACTTCGTCAGCACGGGAATCCATAGTGGGCGTTAAACTTCAGGAAACGTTGAAATAAATACGCTGTAGCGTTGACTGTTCACTATTTTAATTTTACAGACACTTAAATTACTTAAACAATTAAGGATTGCAGTAATAATTAACGATTTAGAGCCAATGGGTTTGGCTTTGGCTGTCAACAATCGAACGAATTGACACGACGCACACTGGTCCCAAATTAAAAAAAAAGTGGACATTGATAGTAGACCGCTGATATTTTTTTTTATTGTTGATACAATGATAACAGATAAGGCAAAAAAATATTATTGTCCTACTTCAAATACTTTTCTGTAAAAAAAATATTTCTTTTTTTTTTGTATGGGAGCGATTACATTTTACTCAATTTCTCAAAAACTTTAAGCGATGTCGAGATGGCAATCACATATGTTAGAAAACTAATAATTCTGAGTATTTGGCTCGAAGAAACTTATTGCTTATCTCTGCGTACTTTCGAGATAATAGTGACAGAAAATAACATTTTTTTTTAATGTTAATTTTTTGCTTTTTTTTAATCATAGCCTTACTTTAGCACATAATTATAATGTATGCGTAATGTCAAATAAGTAAAAAGAGACTTCTCTGTAAAAGAGGTTATGGGGGCTCACTAATGACTGAAAAGCTATGACCTTTCTGAAGGAGTACTTTCATCAGTTCTAAAAAACAATCAAAATGAAG
This sequence comes from Polymixis lichenea, assembly GCA_949091785.1. Taxonomy (NCBI): domain Eukaryota; kingdom Metazoa; phylum Arthropoda; class Insecta; order Lepidoptera; family Noctuidae; genus Polymixis; species Polymixis lichenea. The sequence continues at coordinate 7,929,651 of OX420943.1, read as the reverse complement.
ACATATTAAGCTGCAAACATAAAGTTGAATATGTTCACAAACGATTCTGAAAAAATATTATGGTGAAAGATTAATATTTGGGTCTATATTCTCTTGAGAAATCTCTATTTCCTCGTTTTCCAACGAAAGCAATTCAATGTTCAAGATCAAAGCACTAGCCTCTGGAAACAACTGTTTATGTAAACGAGCAAACTTTAGTTTGATATGGCTGATGTAAGGATCTGAGCTAATTAGAAAGCTGTGGATAATGTCTAAATTAGTCTGAACTCTACCGATTTTTCTTGTATGTGCCATTCTAACATTCCGGAAATCTTTATTCCTCGCTTCGGAAGCTTCTTCGGAAAGCATGCCTATCGGAATAAAGGAGAAATTTTCACAAATATCAGCACCGTGTATCAACAATTTATGGACACTTGAAGGCATGTAATACCATGGATATAAGTTTACATATAGCATTGCTGTTTCTTTACAATATTCCCTAAACAAGTTGGTATTAATAAGTTGACCAGATGAAATTGTTTGTAAAATGACTGCAAATCTCTTGATTAAATCAGGGTGGATACCCGTTATTTCAGCAGATACTTCATAATTTTCAAAAAACCTTCTTGCCGTGTTACCGTCATTGGTTGTACCAAATCCCTGTTTTACTATGTCAATTAACAAACCAGTTCTTTCCCGGAATTCTTCTTGTGTCAAATTCTTTTTAATTTCTTTTAACAATTTATCTTCTTTTCGTGCAGCCCACTTTTTGAAGTCTAAGTTGTACGAAATGTGTAAAATACATTCCATACATCTTATCCACATATGAAGCGAAGACAGACCATATTTATACATATCTTCTCTGATGAGTCTTTTGGATACAAAGTCCAAGTCATTCATTTTGCTAGGTGGGGTATTGCAAATATTACAAACAGCTGCAGAAGAAGTATTGGAAATCACAGTAGAAATTTTCCCATCAATCATAGTCATGTACAAATCATGTTTAATATCAAAATTATCTACAATTGTGGGAACAAGATTACGAATTTCTTCCTCTAAGGATGCACTTTCCTTCTTTATCAATTCATTTGTTTCTTTTGCAAATATAAAGCCAATTGGACGACAATAGTTTGTTGAAGAGGGAGCAGGATTTTGCCACAAGATAGTACCACTCTCTTCTTCCAAACGAAGCGGAACCAAACTAATCATGAAAACTGAAGAATCGTCAATTTTAGTGTCGGAGTGTGACTTTTGTTTATAATTACTTTGAGAAGATGACCCGTCAAAACCCCATTTGCTTATTAGTTTTAGCGATTTTTTGTCGGCAGAGTTGTGCTGAATTGTTTTTAATATCCTATTAGTTGTCAAATCTAGAAGCGATTGAAGTCTTATCTTAGCATCAGATTCAGTTACAGTTATGTAAAAAAACTTGTTATCCTCCAGAGTCAGAACTCTGGAGGATAACAAGTTTTTTTAGCTTCCAGGAGCTTTTGATAGGATGGAAGACCATACATTTTCTCTGAAGCAAGAATAGTTCTTAAATTTCGATATTGCCATTTTGACAAATTTGTTGAGGTGTAAAGCGCTAACGTTTTATCATCTGGTAAACACGGTTTGTCAGTCTTTTTAGCGAATAGTACATCATATACCATCTCACATTTTTCCTTGTTTTGGCTGAGTTCGTTTAATATAGCTGCTAATTTTGTTTTTTTAGACTCTTTTAATTTGGCACATAAAGCATAAACTAATTCCTCCTCTGTGTGATCTAGAAGTGTTAGAGAACGCCTTTTCTTCTGTTTATCAGATATATAAACAAATGGTTATTTACTTGTACCATAACTTAATTGATGAGTATCCACTTGCGTTTCGAAATTTGGAATTACTTCCTCGGCAACTTTAAAAATGCTGCTTAAATCGATATTTTGACATTTTGGCCAAACTATTTGGGATTGTAACCAGTCTGAATTTTTGTTAAGAAAGGTCTTTTGAGCTCTACTGGAAGCAGACCATCTTTTTGAGATATTACTTGAAAAATTACGACAAAATAATTTAATATTACTCAAATCTTCGGAAGACAATTCAACACCAATACGTTCAATAAGGGCATTAAATAAAAATTCGACATTTTTAAAACCACCTCCTGATTTAAGAACAACGTATAAGTCTAAGTTGGTGACAAATGCGGACATATTATAATTTTAAGGAAAATTGAAAACAAATTAGAATCAAAGATATCAAAGACAAAGTGACTTTGATTTTAACAAAAAAAATTACGAAAACAAATTCGACGAAAGAAAGACAAACAAAAATTATTTGATTTTAAAATCCAAAGATTCAAAATACAACAATAACAAAACAAACAAACAACAAGCATTTCTTCAAGCGCACAGAAAAAATAAGGACACGTCTTATCGCAACCACATTTAGTTGTACACTGAGTGAGGTGTACGCGCGCGATTCGTGACCGTATTACGTTACGTCATGAGAGGCGGCCATCTTGTTATCCCGGCAAACTCGCGTCGAAGCTCCATTTTGCTGGCCAGTGGACCTATTGCGATATGAGTAAGGCTATGATTAAAAAAAAGCGAACAATTAACATTAAAAAAAATTGTTATTTTCTGTCACTATTATCTCGAAAGTACGCAGAGATAAGCAATAAGTTTCTTCGAGCCAAATACTCAGAATTATTAGTTTTCTAACATATGTGAATGCCATCTCGACATCGCTTAAGGTTTTTGAGAAATTGAGTAAAATGTAATCACTCCCATACAAAAAAAAAAAGAAATATTTTTTATAGAGAAAAGTATTTGAAGTAGGACAATAATATTTTTTTGCCTTATCTGTTATCATTATATCAACAATAAAAAAAAATATCAGCGGTCTACTATCAATGTCCACTTTTTTTAAATTTGGGACCAGTGTGCGACGTCGCCCGCCATGACAGACGCAAATCCATTCGGTGTTACCCGCTCTTAATTAAAATTACCATTTAGTTGAATTTAAATCGATTAATCGTTAAAAATAACAGAATAATGACCAATGATTAAAAAAATAACAAAATAAATTACAACTCTCGGAATTAACTGATTTTCATTATTTAATAATGTCACGCGCCGTTAAACAACAAATAATAAAGTGTTAGTTGCAAAAAGGCACGGATGACGCACATAATTAATACCTAAGTATTGAACTAGCCAACATTTGTCAAGTAGCGATCTATTCGGGTGGCATGCGTTCGTGTGAGTCAATCAAAATGTGGAAATTGGTCATCACATCACACCGTTGCACGGAATAGCAGAGGTGTAGCCAATGTTGTAACAGGGGGCGAGCCATTAATTAGTTATCATTAATGCCATTAATTAAACGGGCAGCCGTTCATACACAATCGATCGATCTCGGAAAGGTCATCAAATATATTATAGCTAGCGGGTTCGCCCGCGTCCACACCGGAAACCACCAGGACCCCAGGTCGGAAATTATCCCACGGGACTATACTACCGTTATAAAAAGTATTCTATGTGTTAATCCAGGTTATAATCTATCTGTGTGCCAAATTTCATCCAAATCCGTGCAGCCGTTTTTGCGTGATTGAGTAACAAACATCCAAACTTTCACATTTAAGTATAATAATATTAGTAGGATTTTTACGGCAAGTCATCATCTGCCTAGCCTTTTCCCAATATCTGGTTGGGGTTGCAGCTGAATACCTGTATCGTACATGAAGCGAATGCCTATCTGACCTCCACAACTCAGTCACTGGGTAATACGATACCCCTTGGTAAGACTGGTTGTCAGACTTTCGGGCTTCTGACGACCCGGGCTTGGTCCTTACCGGACAGAGAACTACCCATTACTCATCGTCCGCAAGCCCGCGCCTACGGTGGCCGGGATCAACCTGGAATTCCCGACGCCGGCTACTAAGGCCGTGAGGGCGCATATACTGGCTCTCCCTCACGTGCGCCGCCTCTCTCTTCTCGAGCATTACTGCTTCGCAGAAGGAGTGTACTCTCGCTCCGAACCATGGCCTGGACCAGGGCCGGACACGAGAGATCGCCGCCGCCGATCGCCTCCACAAGGACACGGCGGTGCTCTGCCCAAGCCGGGCAGACCCACCGTGTCCTCAGGGCGATCTACGCAGTATGTAAAGGTGGTCGTCAAGGGGATGGGTAACCCAAACGCGGACCAACCGCGGCAAGCGTAGTATAACCTGATCGAAGGAACCGTGCGGCGGATATTACGGGGCCCATTTCCTCTACCAGAGAGAAGGTTTGTGGGAACGTCATAGGCTGATTATGTTTCGGACAAGATTAGTGTGACGATTTCAATTCATATGTACTTACTTCATAGTTTTCCTTAGACATCACTGACATCAGCAGGCTTAACACGAGAACCGTAGAGAAGCGTTTTGTCGACGGAAGAGTAAGCAAAAATGACGTTTCCGTGTAGACAGTTGACAGTTTTGTACCGAGAAATGTAGACAAGCGATTACTATTCTCCAGTAGAGTAGAAATAGAAAGCGTCATACAAACCCTGCTGGTAGAAAACATCGTCATCTTACGCAAGCGTGGTGAAGGTGATCATTGGTTGGACCTTCTTTGTATGACGACACCTTTATTATCCTACTAATGTTATAAATGTAATATACCCTGGATTAACAATGGATTTTTTTTATCCCGGTATGACGTTCCTGTGGGACAATTTTCTACCGGTTGAAAAGCTAGTTATTAATAATTTCTGTATGAACATCGTTGGAGCTGATAGCATATGCCCTTGAGTAGAGACCGCGAATCGGTAAACGTTGCGTGGGAAGACCCCCAGTTACATAGGACGACGACCCACAGAAGATGTGGTTGAGCCGAACTGGATTAAGGCCAGTTACCATCTGAGAGTCCAGAGGGCACGGTGTTCTGACCAATAGTGGACTATCATAATCAGTATTGAGTATACAAAATACTGCCAATACGTAGTACGCATACAATATGGGTGGGATGTACTACTTACCCATACTGTATACGTATATTTCTAATCCATTTTTCACCATACTATTAGAAGGTAGTTTCCTTCTTAAGTGGCAACTAAGTAGATCCGATTCTTTTTTACACGCTTTTGTTTGTATGTTTGTTTGTAACCGACTCCTTAGGGCGCGATTTTGACCCACTACAAACGGTCAGATTTCATTTAATCTTTGTAGACTTATCGAGGACCGATGACAATTCAAAAATAAAATAAAAAATAGAAAAAAAAACTTAAAATCACGCTTTTGTAGTTAGCAGAACTAAAAAATAGTAAATTAATAATAGTTTAAAAACTAAAAAACACGCTTTAAAAACCAAACTAAAAAAGTAGAAAATAATTTAATATGATATGATGATATTAATTAATTATAAAATACCTCAAAAAGCACCCCACGCTTTTTAATAGAATTAAATTATTTTCTACGTTTTTAGTTTGGTTTTTAAAGCGTGTTTTTTAGTTTTTAAAACTATTATTTTTTTACACTGCAAATGACATTCATAAAGTGCCTTCTAATGGTTTATAGTGATTAAGTGCTTTGACTTTAAGGATAAGGAATAATATTTAGGTACTTCCTAGGAGGGGCTTGTGGCTAAGTAATAACAACCACACGGTCGATCGGTCAGGTAAAGCTACGCTTGCCGCGGTTGGTCCGTGGATGGGTGACCATCTTTCTTTACCAAGACCCCTCCATGCCTCGGAAGGCACGTTAAGCCGTTGGTCCCGGCTGTCATTCGTGGATCTTTGATAGTCGTTACAGGTCGTCAGAAGCGCGAAAGTCTGACAACCAGTCTTACTAAGCGGTATCGTGTTACCCAGTAACTGGGTTCTGGAAGTCTGATAGGCGGTCGCTCTATGTAAAATACTGGTATTCAGCTGCATCTGATTAGACTGGAAACCGACTCCAACATAGTTGGGAAAAGACTAGGTAGATGATGATTATGAATTAGATAGTTCCTCTCTATAGAACCCTGGCTGGTAGCTTGCACGTTGTTACTATGCCGATTTATATACAGAGTGGATTACATGGTTCTGGAAAATTTCAACGCTGCAGTGCGTTGAGACTTTTCGTCGCGTATTGAAAAAACTTTTTTCAAAAAAATAAACAACGACTTCCAAAAAAACACTAAAAAGTGAAAAATAACTTTAATTTCGGAAGTCGGTGACTTTGGATATGTATTTTAATTTTTTGTCACCCCTTCCGAAATTAAAGTTATTTTTCACTTTTTAGTGTTTTTTTGGAAGACGGTTGTTTATTTTTTTGAAAAAAGTTTTTTATTTTTCACTTTTTAGTGGTTCACATGTGCTTACCCCTTCACAGCGTACCGGCGTGATGTTATGTTATTAACTGGTGTAAACAATTGACAGACATGAGATTTCAGCAATCCCTGTCCATTTGCTATCATTTATTGAGGAGTTCCGTTGCCTATCTCCGAAGTTCTTCATCAGATCTTCACCAAATTGAAATGGAACCACTCCGAGAAAGTACTCTTCCAAAAACTACACAAATTGCTTCAAGTGTGCCTATAAAATTTGAAGAGTTCTCTCTATTTCTCCAGGATCCCATCATCAGATCCTGACTTGATGATCATGGGACCACCTGGGAAGTATACCCTTTCAAACAAAAAAAAAATTATCCAAATCGGTCCCGCTATCTTCGAGTAATCGGGGAACATACATAAAAAAAAAAAAGGACGAATTGAGAACCTCCTCCTTTTGGAAGTCGGTTAAAAATAATTGCTTGTCGTTGGCCACCCATTTTAGCCGCGTAAGTGTTGCGGTTTTCTATGAAACAGGTGTTCTTGTTTTAAACCGATCAATTATTTCTACTTTAGAAGGTTAAGAATCATTCGCTGAATTCATGGTTACAGTTTGCGCGTCGATATCCTTGCCAGCCTTTTGGGAACATTATTATTAAACGTACACAGGGCTACACATCAAGCTATACATTTCCAGTATAAACTGATCTCGCATTGTATACGATTTCGGTACATTGCGAGATCAGCGTAAACTGGAAATGTATAGCTTGATGTGTAGCCGTGTGTACATATAATATTACTATCTTTTGCCCGCGGTTCCCGCGAGGATGTCGATCATCGCATAAAAAAGTAGCGTATGCCCATCTCCAGATCCCGGATTATATCTCTGCTAAATTTTATGACGATCGCATTAGCGGTTTATGCGTGAAAGCGTAACAGACAGAAAGACAGACAGAGTTACTTTCGCATGTATTCTACTAGCTTTTGCCAGCAGGTTTGCTGGCAAAAGCTAGTAATATTATAAACAAATATCACCAAACGAATATAGTGCGAAGACTAAAACGAACAAAACCTTTTGAGTTAGTGCAGTGTAAAAAGTGTAGAAATAATAGTGACAATGACACATAAAATGATATGACGCATGAACAAAGTGTTTATAATTTCATCACATCAGACTCTAAGAACGTGGAACGGACTTGTGTAAAGTGCAAAGGAGTTCTAAGTTTTAAAATAATCATCATGTATAAAATTAAGTTAGGTTAAAACTGCTTATTAGTCTTATACTTAGACTAGATTGTAATGAATTATTAAGAACCGGGTTCTTTTTAATAAAGGATTTGTTAAAAGCGACTTCGCCCGCGCTAACCAATTTACAATTAATTCTTAACAAATTATAGACCTAAACCCTCCTCATGAATCACTCTGGCTATTGTTTAAAACCGCATGAAAATCCGTTCAGATGTTGTTGAGTTTATCGCGAACAGACAGACAGCCGCGGCGGGGGACTTTGTTTTATATTAAGTAGTGATAGTAGTAAGGATTCTCTTGGAAAACGGTGGCATAAAATTAATTCATTTTATATCGTTCCACGATCTTATTCCCTTTACCATCATAGAACGATAACGTTACGTTTTCTCGAAAGTTACAAAGCATTTCCGTTTACCGAGAATTAACTACGTAAGCTTGTTAGTGAATTGCACAGAATTCTTACCAACAGTTGGAAACACAGAGTGCTGGAGATGACAGCCAAACGAGGTGGTGTGTTGCAAATTAAAGTAGGGCATTTCAATACGCTGTGGTAATTCAAGAACAGCGCATTAACTGCTTGTCATTTCATGCTGGTTGAGAATGAGGAGTACAGGTTATTAAGTTTGGAATTGGAAGGCAAACTTAGGTAGGTACTGCCACTTAAGATTTACATGTACATATTGGCCCGATTTGACGACTCTCGTTATCGGCATTTTCTATCTTCTATTAAATAATAGCTATGCCCGCGTCATCGCCCGTGTGGATGTCGATTTATAATAATATTAATAAAGTTTATAATAATATTAATAAAGTTTATTGTTCATTTAGGACTAGATGCCATGTACAAGGTAATAATATAATATGAAGCACAAGCATAAGTTTCTTAGTTAGTGGGTGCTGTACTGTTCTTCAAGATAGGTTACGAAGTAACCTGTGTTTAGGAGAAGTAGTTCCGATCCCCGTTATAAATGGTTGATAGTACGTGTAAGCATGTACATTAATAAAAATAAAGAATAAATCTTTAATTCAGATAAGCGACATCCATATGGGCTAGTAAACAAAACGATAACTTATACATGTGTTAGTAAACTTATTTGGAAACAAGAATTTTGTTCGAAATACATCTTCGAACAACACCTAATAAAGGAGACTCGCACCTCCTCTCTATGGTTTTCAGAATGGAATTGGAGCTACCCCGCACTCTGCAGAGCAAAGAGGCAGATTTCTGTCTGACGATGGCGTCGTAGCCATCGACGTGTGCTTGTGCAAACATACCTGATGCACTGTAGAAACGGGGCAGCCCCATCAACATCCTGAACCCGTTATTATATTGGACCCGTAGGGCGCCGATAGCCCGCTGAGTATAGTTGGTAGACTGCACGTGTAAAACACTTGCACACACACAATTCCCGACAAAACCCCTTAGCGTAGAAATTTTTCAACGGTTATTTGAAAAAAAAATGGCTGTTCCATACCTTTTGACCGAGTAAGTGCACTCTTCTTTGAAACTGCTATTTTATTTTTTGATAACCGGCGGATTTTTTTTACGCTAAGGAGTTCAGAATCATATGCTGAATGAATGGGTACAGTTTGCACACTGGTAAAAAAAAATCCTCTAAATAAAATACTTACTTAAATAGGTGATACTTTTTGTGCGTCTGGTTCACCTTGGTCATTCAGTTTCATTACTAAATTGCAGACTGACTCATGATTTTACGAAGGCATCATCATCATATCAGCCAAAAGACGTCCACTGCTGGACATAACCCTCCCCTAAAAGGGGGGGATTTGACATAATCGTCACTTTTGGCAGGCGGGTTGGCGATCACAGTATGGTGGTCAAATGCCAAGGCATGCCTTGGTGAAAACAAAAAAAAAATGGCTGGAAATGGAAATAGTTCATGAACTATTTCCATTTCCAGCCATAAAATACGGATTCCTCTTTGTCAAACCGAACAGCTTACAAAATGGCAACTAAACTACTTTTTGGATGGAACCCATATTAAATTAGCCTTTAGAGTCCTTAGCCCAAAGAAAACATAATTACATGTTCCTCACTTAACATACAAACATAATCAGCAGATAATGTTCCCCCCACTGGGACAAAGGACTCCTCTCTTCGAGAGGGAGTCGGCTTTAAATGCGGTAATCCATTACGCGGGTCCAGTATGGGTTGGTTTATGTCACATGTCTTCGATTTGTTTGGCTGTTGGGCATACGGTTTCCGCACGATGTTTGCCTCCACCGTTTTGAGAGCATTGGTGATGAAATAATTTAAACAAGGCCAAACTGGGTTCGAACCACCATCGGCCACCACTGCTCTTTATTCCTTATTCTACTATAATTTTAACTCTAAAGTGACCTGAATCATCACTGTTCCTGTTGCAAATAGTGACGCATCTAGCTATGTGTCATTATACAATTAAGGCACAGCCGTTCCACTTAGCTCAGAGATAACAGAGCTTGAAATTATTAATTATGACTTAGGGCTTTAGTCACTACATTATTTTGAACTTTACGATAAAGTAGCAGATGAATGTTTACGAAGAACGATTTTTATGAGCTCTGTATTTCTGTCCGAGTGGAAATTACATTTGACCAGTATATATATTGTTATGCGTAGTGCTTGAGCATCCGTTTTATTTTTAACCGACTTCAAAAGGAGGAGGTTATCAATTTTGGTGTGTAATTTTTATGGATATGCAGTATAAAACGCATTTGCAAAATTCTTTCTTGTTCGAAAGGGGATTATTCCGAAATGGTCCCATTTAAATTTCACATAGATTGGATGATGAGTTTCAGAGACAGAAAACGGAACTCTTCAAGAAATGACAGCAAATCAATCGCGATTGCTGCTATCGCATAAATATGTATTGTTTTGACCCCAAGGATGATGAAATTTCGAATTGGTATAACTAAATGGTGAAAAATAAAAAGGATTTCCAACAAAAAAAAAAACAACCGATTTACGGAAAAACACTACAAAGTGAAAAATAACTTTAATTTCGGAAGGCGGTGACAAAAAATTAAATACGTATCCAAAGTCACAGACTTCCGGATTTAAAGTTATTTTTCACTTTGTAGTGCTTTTTTGGAAGTCGTTTGTTTTTTTTTAAGTTTTTATTATGTATCCAGCCTCAATAAATAATTAGGTGTGAATAAAGTATTCACTGCGATCGACCTGTTACTAGACTACGCTGAAGTTTTATAACGTTTTGTATAGTGTTTTAACAAAAGTTTGCTTTAAAAACAAAACATATTTTGCTATTAGGTAGTTACATAAATACTTTCCATTAAATTCTAACCCTCTTACTAATTAACACGGAATAAAATTATTCCAAGTTTATACCTATGAAAATGTATGGTTATTCCTGGTATGACTATATTCCATGTTTATTAATAAGATAGTAAAGGTGTCACAGGGTTTTCAATGTACAGGGTCAAATGATTCTATTCACTACAAAATATGTTTTTCTTTTTTGGAGTCTGTTACCTCTGGTGCTGTTATTACTTAAAGTATTTAGTCGACAAAATCTGTTTTTTTAAATGTTTTTTCATGTCAAGATATCAATACTGATAGGAAACTGATTTTTTTAAAGTGACTATACACAACTTGCAATTTTTTTTTTTTAATTGATGGTCTTTAGATACCGTTAACTATCACATCTTCACGTACTAGCTAGTTAATTCAATTTGTTCCAATATATGTGGCTACTTACTTAAGTACTGTCGGCAGTCGACAGAATGCGTTCCCGACACCTGTCAGTGCAAAAATTTTAGTAACGAATAAATCTAGATTTTTTTTTAATGTAGGTTAGCACCATCTCAATAAATTCTGTATTTTATTCAAATATTTTGTTCCAATTTTGAATCCGCTTTAACTGCCAATTGGAATGTTAATTAAATGAAAATAACATTCTCTTTTTAAAAATCACAGAGGCCTCAATTGCCTCTAAGTTTTGATAAGAAAATCGGGAGTAAATAAACTGTGCTCCGTTACTGTTAGTTGGAGTTAGTTCGAACAACTTCGGAGTGTCGGGCAATCGGGCCCGAAACCCACGCAGATGAGGCCGCAGTTAGGTAGCTACCCATAGTACGACTAGGTTACTCTCGGCGCGTGGCCAAAATTGTAACCAATGCGGCCATCTTGTTTTTTAAATACATTTCGAGTGACATTTCATAAAACAACTACTTAGGCAAGCGCTTGTCGACATTCGAGCGCCAGAAGCTCCTAGCAGAGAGTACAGTTCGTTTTACTAATGTGACAGGTGTAATGTCAAACTTGTGTCAAACTCTTCTATAGGTATGTAGAAAAAGCAAACACAAACAGTTAACAATAAAAGTGGGAACTAGAGGGAGCTACGAAAAGTTACAAACAGTTGGCGAGTGAAAAACTGGTGATGTAAAGTATTTTGCCTCCGATAATGACAAAATTGTCATCATCGGAGGCAAAATACTTTGTGTAAAAAACTGTTCCTTTCGCAGAAATGATTTTACCGCCGATTTTGCATTAACATCTGTCAAAACATGGTTGCTGTTGGAATTGCTGCCACCAACAAATCTATCAAAATCACAGGACCTTTATTAAGGTATAAATAAGATTGCAGTTGGGTTGCTACTGTCATGGCAGGAAAGGCTTTCATGCCCTACCCGGTGTCCCGTCACCATCTGGGCGGTCCGGCCGGTACTCGAGCGCTGGCTCGGGAGGAGGCAGGTGCTCTCGGGGCATCATTGCTTCGGGAAGTACCTGTGTTGCATAAACAGGGAAGCCGGACGCTCGATGACACCACTGCGTCGACTGTCGGGAGGACACGGCTCGGCACACGTTGGCAGAGTGGGACGCTTGGGAGGAGCCGCGCCGTGCCTTCATCTCAGGAGTTGGCAGCGACCTGTCACTGCCAGCCGTTGTTGACTTGTTGGTCGACAGCGAGGAGTCCTGGGACGCGGTGGTATCTTTCTACGAAACAGTAATTTCGCAGAAAGAGGCTGCGGAGAGGGAGCGGCAGATTGCTTCCGCTTACCCGATCCGCAGCAGACGCATCGGGCGTCGGCGGAGGGCGGATAACGCCCTCTTCTAGCCCCTCTAAATGGGTCCAGGGGCGACGGATCTGGGGATATCCGTCGCCCCCTATTCCTTAGAACCCGAGATGGGGGTGCGTAGTGTTCCACGCGCGCCTCTCTATGATGTAAGGGTGGAGTTTAACACCTCACCCCCCCCCCCCCTAACTCGAGGTGGTCCGCGGAGGCTGGCCGGCACTAGCTGGGGATCGCGAAAGTCGCATCAGATCCCATGATCCTCGGTGCAAGTGTGGGACGGAACACCGGGGTGATTTTAGTCAGTAAGAGTCTGACAGACCCCTCCGCCCTCCCCAGGGCGGAGAACATCCATGAGGATACGTCACCGTAATAAAAAAAATGGCTTGCTACTGTCAGAGGTAAAATAACTATGAAAGGAGTTAAAAGGACTGTAATTATTAGGTATTTAATCAAAGTTATACGAATACAAATTGAGAATTTAATAATATTATAAGTTTGTCGCACTGTCTTGTTCATATGTACGTACCTACCTTGTAGAATTTAAATTAACCATTCATTACCTTGGCTTTTGGTATAGGTTTGACAGAATATTATATTTCTTGTCTATACCTACAGAATATTTAAAATCTATTTTGAAACTATACGAGTTATTTATTTTTGGTACACCAACAGTAGTAGGTAAGTAGTAGGTACATACAAAGAATTAGTTTTAGTTTTTACTGTAAAATATTTCGACACAATGTAAAAATTGTTAATGAAATAAATAAATAAATAAATTAACAGAAAACAAAACCAAATTAAAGTGTTTATCAAGTGTATGTTATGTATGAGGCATTACGGGTACGATAGGTGCAATAGCTGAACAATTCAACATTTTATCAAAATTAATTTATTACGGGGCGTGTGCAGGCCTGTTAGAATTCACTGAAATTGTATTTTAATTGTAGTTTGTTTTCATAAAAGGTTTTCCTAGTAGGTAATTTATTTATGAACGGTTTTGCTCTATTTAACCCCCTATGCAAAAACGACGGGGTGTTATAAGTTTGACGTGTCTGTGTGTATGTGTGTGTGTGTCTGTGGCATCGTAGCTCCCGAACGGATGAACCGATTTTGATTTTGTTTTCTTTGTTTGAAAGGTGATTGATGATTAGTCGGGAGTGTTCTTAAATATGTTTCATCAAAATCGGTTCAGCCGTTTGAATATTATCAGCTCTTATCTGAATGATGAAGGGATATTAGCATCTTCCACGGGTCTGATCAAGTCGAAATTTGGTATTCTATTACTTCAATGATATTAGACGAACAAAGTAACCTTGAACTGATGCTGGAGTAACACCTGGAATTTCCAGGATACCCAAGTTACTCACCAACAAACAGCAGAAGTTTCGTGTTTGGGCTCATTGAAAAGGTTTCAATGAATAAGTTATACATAAATGGTGATCAGGACAAGGAATGAGATTAAATTTGTAACAAACTTCACTGTGGGAAAAATACGCAACGCTGTGCAGATTTAAGCAAGACATTAACTTTAAAAAGTAGGAAATAAAAGTTAAATTAAAAATTTAAAAAGCCCCCGACCCAAACAAAAACTCTAAAAAGTAAAAAAAAAATTGGTCTTTTAAGTTGTAGGTAATATTTTGGCATTATCAAGGCATTGCCAAGTCGGGGGACGGCTAATGAAAATGCTAGGCCTCTAATAATAATGCTAGGGCTCTATCCTCTGTTTGGCGTTTTAATTGACCGTCCCCCGACTTGTGATACGTAGATTTCCAGGCACAAAATATTTTTTATTAAACTAGAAATAGCTAGTAGAGAGAACTTAAGTAGAGGTACAGTCAGCGTCAAAAATATCAAGACGAACAGACTTTACAAAATGATCTCAACAACTAACAAAATTAAAGTCTATCTCAATTGGATAAAGTTCTTGTTGAATGACAGTGGTCGTGTACTGTCTTTATTCTGAAACATTCCTTGTGTCATTGAGTTAATATTTAATTTTCAGAGTTGTTTAGATAATTTTTAATAGTCTTTTGGATATTAAGATGTTTGGATGTTTATTACTCAATCACGCAAAAACGGCTGAACGGATTTGGATGAAATTAGGCACACAGATAGTTTGTAACCTGGAATAACACATAGTTTTTATACCTATAGTACGTTCCCGTGGGATAATTTTCGATGTCATCGCGGGCGAAGCCGCTGGCAAAAGCTAGTATCCAAATAAATAAATCCACTCCCCGACTCTTCATAATACCAGCGTCTTACAGTTCCGCTGTAGGACAAAGCCTCTTCTCATACAGAGAAGGCGCGAGCGCGAGCATTTGTCACCACGGATGCACAAGAAGGAATATTTAAAATAATTGCTGTTATACAGGATACAGTTTTAATCAGTGCGCAAGCTGTAACCATGAATTCAGCATATCAATCTAGACCTTCTACCGTAGAAATTTTTGTCGGATAAACAAAAAAAATCAGCAGCTATATTCCATACATTTTGACCGCGTAGGTACAGCACGTTTCTATGAAACAGCTGATTTTTTTATGTATAACCGACGACAAATGGTATGCTGAATTCGTGGTTACAGTTTGCGCACTGCTTAAAAATTTGCCCTGTATACATGCATATCGACCGAATTGCGTTGATATTGCGGTTTTCTATGAAACATACAGATTTTAATTTTTATTACGGACGAAAAATGTCTACTATAGAAACATGTTCTAAATTCCTTGTTACAGTTTGTGCGTCGATATGCCATCCTGTAGAAGCCAGCTATAAGGTTTCCCCACGATGTTTTTCTCTTGATTTCTGTTTTTCAACTTCCCAAATAAATTTAAAAATATATTTGTCAAGTAAGTAACATACAAATGATAAATGATTTTATTTCCATAAGTAGGCTTGTAGAAACATTTTAACATGTCAATAAATGTAATTAATTCATTCACGCATTAAGTATCAAAAGTTTTTATCATAAGATTTAATAGGTAATTTTAATGACAACTCTATTAAACCAAATTGTCCTAGATTTTATATTATCTATATGTAGGTATTTAACAAATATGCCAATAAGTCAATACTTAGGTACTAATATTAAGGTACGGTAAAGTAAGGTACCGTATAAGGTAAAACCAATATTATCAAGAGTTATGTGAGTTTTTATGTGATAAAAACTAGCATAGAATAGCTTCAAAGAATCTTCACAATCTTATACTGATCCGATTGTGAAGATTCTTTCACCAACGTCAAGCTATGCTATTGTGAGTGCCATAGAATATTGTTTACCCACAGGATATGTTTTTATCACGGAAGTGAGAAAACGTTTTTATCCAGTGCGCAAACTGTAACCATGAATTCAGCATATCATTCTAGTCCCCTAGCGCAGAAATTTTACGTCAGCTTTACGAAAAATAAAACAGCTGTTTCATAGAAAAGTGACCTACGCGGTCAAAATGTGTGGAACAGCTGATTTTTTTTTGTATTACCGACGAAAAATATCTGCGCTAGGGGGTCTAGAATGATATGCTGAATTCATGGTTACAGTTTGCGCACTGGATAAAAACTTATCCTGTTTAAAAAAACGCACACGATGTCGCAGGCAGAAAGGTAAGTATTTAATCATTTCAATTTGTCTAAGCCCCATTAGAAATCTGTCATGTCCTCCGTGACTGCCATAGGTCGATCGACCTTGCAAAAAGCAGCTGACCTATTTTATAAGTGATATTATTATTTAATTTTATTATCCTTTTGTATCGAATATCGAGAGGTTTGGTAATACGTTTATTCGCTTAATAGTTACTAATTGCACTAATTATTTGAACATTGCCATCACATCACATTACGTTAAGTTGTGTTGTGTTGGGTATCATATTGCTTGTGTAGTCATGGAATGTGTAAGTACTTTGTGGTACTTAAGTAGTTACTAGTGTCACTTTGCTCTATAGGTACCTATTCTATATAATAATAAAGCTGACTAGTTTCTTTGTTTGTTCCTCTAAAAATACCAGCCGGATTTTCTTTGCAATGGATTGCCAAATTGTTAAGGAAGGCTAGAAACCAAGCAAAAAAAACCGGCAACAACGCAAAGTGAAAACGAAATTATAATGCGGGCAGGCGATGTGCTGCGATGCGCGGGTAGAAACTAGTCTGTACATAATAATAATAAATGAAATCGAATTATTACTAATGTCAAAATAACGGCTTTTTACTAAATGCTTATGTATGAAAGTATGTAGGTATACGATATCTACATTTAACAAAAAAAAAAAAATTGTATGGATGTACCTACTTATGTCTTTTATTTTTGAAAAATAATTAGTAAAGAGACACATTACTGTTTTCCGACATCCACGCGAATGAAGTCGCGGGCACAGATAGTAGTAAGTACCTTCTGGATAAAATCGTCAAATAGGTGCTAAGTAGAAATTTCTACATTGGAGATCTTCGTTCAATATTTGGGCCGAGTCTAGAGTCCTCGCGGTACATATATTAGGCACTAAACACACAATAAAACATAATGATAACCTGAATTTGTCGACATTAGAAATCAAGAATCGAAAGTGCAACAACAAATTTATAAGAATTCATACAGAGAGGCATCGTAATTTAATACTTAAGTATTACAAAGTAAGCAGTCGCTGAGTGCATGTTACAATATCAACAGTTTGTTAAAGAATTCAAACACACACTGTTTATAAAAAGATCCTATCATAGAGACGCATGAATATGAAACGATCGTAAAAGCTAGCGTGGGCAATAATAAGTTAATTACACAGTCAATGTTTACACAGGACTGCTAGCGCCATCTCTGAAACAATGTCAGTGACGGTGGCAGAACATGGTTTCAATGGAACGTGATTCGAATTTCGAAACCGTGCTTTGAAGGATGCCTCCATTGAGTGTAGGGTACTATTAATAGATGGCGCTTCTTGTTATTTGTTCTATGTTCCATTTTCAGTTTGAGGTAACTATGATTTTCACGGTAGGAATATGATGCTAGCGCGCAGAGATGGCGGTAGTCATATTATTTTATGCATGCAGAAAACACATTAATACGAACATCATCTATATTTTTCACTGGAATAAAAGCAAGGTTTCGGTTTTAAAAACGTTATTTACATAATACCTACTTTAACTTTACATACAAATACCAATAATTTAATTCCAGCTGTGATTTTCCGTCGTAGTTTTACCACTCAGCTACCTATTTGCTACGTCGTAGCAGCGCCGGGTCTACGCAGCTACGAAGTTGACGTTCACGTTCATTCCACTAGGTGGCTCCTGGCTCCTGTAGATGTTATTTAATGTGCACTTTTTAGTACTTGAAAGTTATATTGGACGGGTTTGCTACGAACATAAACGTGCGCAGAGCGGCAGATGTCACTACTTTAGCACCGCAGATGTTACGGTATTTTTATCTGACGATGCGATGCATGATAGATAACCGTATAAAAATGCTGTTCCATTGAATTCATGGCTTAGCTCTGGGTATAAAAGTAGCTCCTTTATCTTTCATTGGTAGAGAGTCCATATATACGATGTACCTATAATAAAGTATTTTTCTTTAGAGGGCGAAAATTGAATTTCCAATACCTGATAAATACTACATTGCTTCTGAAGGGGTTAGGCTCTGTAGAGGTTACGCTTTTTCCAAATGATTTGCTTTTAAAATATTATCGGTCTTATTAGGACTGTTTTGTTACATTCAATCTATATACCGAACAATTTAGTTATTTCCTATAGGATTAAATCGGGACCTAATTACTATGCCTACGCCATCTGTCTATTCTTTGACAAACAGATGGCGTAGGCGTTTGGCTGTATCGTTGTAACCATAATCGGTAGACTGTTAAAATTTTCACAGAATGCGAATTACTATGGCTGCTGTCATGACAAATAAAGTAAATTAGAATAGTGTTGAAACAGCAAACTAGAATAGAACAACCAAAAAGCAGCCAAGCTTAAATGAGACTTTGCCGGTCATGTTTGCCGCGTGTTGGATGCGTTGTAGACTAAGATCACCACAACATGGGCCCTAAAAACGTCAAACGACATCGCGGACGACCCAGGCGTAGATCGCGGGACGAACTCGACACATATATGAGGGAGTGGTCCTTATTGGCTCAGGAACGAGTTGAGTGGAAAAAGGAAAGGGAGGCGTCTGCCCTGAAGTGGGACGATACTGTTTAAATAGTGATACGGAAATTGGAAACTGATGACTGTTTAAGTACGTCGATAATTACGTTTCGTTTCCACTAGTTCCATTAACAGTTCATGATGGAACTTAAACATTTTAAAAGAATTTGAATATAATGGAACTAATGTTGATTTTGTTATCACTAGTTCCACATTATTATTTTAGACGTTAGGTTGAGACTTAAGTAGGTTTATTTTTTTTACTACTTTCCTGTTGTTGGGGTAGGTTCCCCATTAGCTTTTCGAATTATTTATTTATTATTGACTAGATGACCCGACGAACTTCTCAATAAATGTTGTGCTAACTTATTAGCCGAATAAATTAAGTTTTTAATTTAGATAAAATTATTCCAAGACTTAAATTAAGTTCAATGAAAATTATATGTATTTCAATTATATTGAAATGAATGTAATTTGCTTTATTGAAGCAAATCAAAATGCTTGGCAAAATCTTCGGCAGATGGATCGTTTATAAAAGCAACTCGCAAGTTTGTCGTCAGCTGAAGTTTCTCCACAGAATCGATGATTTGAGGCAAGCTTTTATTTCATCGGCATCCGGCGTTCTTGCTTACCTACTCGTAAGTAAGTAGTGTTTGGTGGAAATCGCCAGACCAAAGAATCATTGTGCCTCCAAAACATCTTTAGTTATGGCGCATGATCTCCTACCCAGTTATGACAACCTGGTACTTCGACGGCATAAACCGTTTTTAACTTCAAAAAGGAAGAGGTTATCAATTCGACATGTTTTTTTTTAATGTATGTTGGGCATAACTCCATCATATCGCACACCTAGATCTAAACAGAGTTAACTCAAAAAAGCATTTTTTTTCAGAAAAGGTCAAAAACTGTTTACCGTGTTCCTGTGCACTGGAGAAGTAATCTGTACATATTTGCTTTGCAAGTTCTACTACAAAAATATTTTAAAATCTGTTTTATTGGTCAATAGGTAGTGACTTAAGGAATTCAATGGTAAACATAAATCAAAACTCACAATTTTTGACTTAGCTCCCTTTATATAAAAAAAAAAAAACATATGTTAGGTGTGCTCCAACCGAGTGATTCGACGGCATAAACCATATTCCAGCTTACACAACTATGTCAGGTGTGCTCCTACAGAGTTATAACAACCTGGTACTTCGTCATAAAGCGTTTTCTAGCTGCCACAACTACGTTAAGTGTCCTCCTAGCTCCTACCGAGTTACAAAGCTTTATGCCGTCGGAGTACCAGGATGTCATTACTCGGTAGGAGCACACCTAACATAGTTGTGTCAGCTCGTTCGTTTTTTAGGTATTTATCTAACTCCTACTTTTTCTATCCAAAGTGACATATTTTTTTTTGACATGATGCCGTAGAATTCATCCTACTAATATGTAATTTTGTGTTTCGTTGGTTCGTGTCTACGGTGGTCATGATATGCGTGCTGTGTTCAATATTTTTGAATAGGAGTCCAATCCGCCTCCATTATCAAGTAGGTAGGTGCAGGCTTTTCTTCATTGTGTACTAACTTATTGTTATTTCGTATTATGAATTCTTCTAGAACTATATTGGGAGACTGGGGGAGAGAGAGGTAACGATAGCGCAGTGCACCAATAACAACACCAATATTTAAATTTCTATTTATTGATTCAATTTGAACTTCGAACTCACAATAAAATGCAGCACAGTAAACACAAAAATCATCAAACCATTTATTATTATTATGTAGAATACTTATTAGAATACGTGAAACAGTGATTGGAAAAGGGTACAGAAACCAGGTTTTAGGTACTACTAACATCGAATATTGTTGACGAACGACAATAAATTTAGATCGATTGAAAGTAGACATCCTACACCGACGAGAAACAGCTGATTTTGAGCAAAAAGTTTTGTTAAAAAAATAAGTGGTCGGCTCGTTACCATAATTATTAAAAATACATAGCGATTACTTGATGCGGGATTAAACTTACGTTATACACAGTGAGTAACTTACGGAAATGCCGTACGATAAGCACGGGCGGGCGCCTACTCGCACCTCTTTCGCTACGAGACGAATGTCTAACAGCACCATCTGTTATTCGAACCTCGTACTACGTCGATGACAACAACGCCATTTATCCTCAATTCAAGCAGATGGCCATGCGCAGCGAAATAGGAGCAACAGAGCGCCGTGGCGCATCTGATATGACTTCATTTGTAGTAACGCCACAACACCCGTAAATAAATAGAAATAGTGTATATAAATTAGCTTATGTAACAAATAAGCTTAAATGTATATAATACTGAGGCAGAATTACATCTTAACTACGACGTAACATTAAGTGTGGTACGTGGGATTAGACACGAGCGCAAGCCCTTACTTTATACGGACGAATGCGATATATAATTATATTTTGCTTTATATCTATGTATCTGACGCTAAAACATCTATATAATGTATTACTTTTTGTACATCTACTTATATATTAACCGTACATACACCCACTAAGCTTATTTGCCTCGCGACCGCGTACCCAAGGTGCGTACACAACCGTTTGCCGAAAACTGCCAAAAGTAGGTAGATGCCCCTGTTGCCTTGACTAGATAAACAAATGTCAGTACGACGTGACCGCTGCGGCGCAGGAGTCACACGTGGTCGAGTACTCTAATACAAAACGCACGTTGAGTACACGGCGATCTTTCACATCGGGAACTTGAGTATTGTCCCGCGGGCGAACGGGAAGGATACATAGCGACCATGAGAGAGAAAGAGACAGATTCATCGACAACTTATCAATACTAAATTATTATGAAGGAATGTTTCAGAGTAATCAAAGACTGAGAGAACTTGAGAGAAGATCGTTCACCCGCGCCGGCTATGCCGCCCGTCCCATCGCTAAGTACACATTAATTATTAAAATATATTTTCGCATTTATTACATAAAAATTCACGTTATGTTCTACCTACGTTAGAAAAGTAAATGAAAGCGGGCATGTGTGTAAGTAATTTAGGTTCAAATTTGTACGCGGAGCCTATATACACAGCGTACCATGGACGTTTGTTCTACTCGCCCCAGTGGTAACATTCAACGAACCGTACAGGGAAACTATAGCTAAACGATAGACAGACTAAAACTGAGATCATTCGAGTAACGACTAACAAAACGCACCAAAGGACCGAGGAGTCCGTCAGACGTCACCACTGCGGGAGCGGCTTCAAAAACTTAATTTAAAAAACTCGACTACAGTGACACTTATGAATTCTAGGACACTAGACAAAAAAACTTAGATCTAAGTTCTTAAAATAACAATAAATATTTTGGTGCAAAGTAAATAACAAAAAATAAACCGTTATCACTTCTTACCTTAACAGTATGACTGACCGCGTTACGGCAAACGAATATTCCCACTAATCACACAAGCTTTATTAAAATGAACGTTTATAACAAAGGGTCTGCCCCGCCGGGAGTGTGGCCTCGCCGAACAATATATAAGTTACACACACATTCATTCCATAAAGAATTACGCTGAGGACAATAGATAAAGGTGTAGGGTAGAAAAACACCCTGTCTCTAGGGGCATCTAGCACACATCACAAGAATTTGGAAGTCTGTCTATTTCCTTTGACATCAACAGCGTCTCCAGTATTGTGTTGGTGGACCTAGGAGATTTTTTTGGCTCCTAGATGAGATTCAAAGTTGTGGACGCTGAAGAGTTATTCCAAAGGAAATAGACTAACAAATTGGCCGAAAGGGACACCACAACAACCTATAACACTCCCGTCCAAAGTAGACCTGACGATACATACATGGTCAAGTCTCTTAGCTGGACGTGACGAACCTCGCACTCCTGGCGGGGATGTAGGGGGAGGGAAAGGAGGGGAGGGTGGTAAGAGGTGGGAATCTACTCTTTGACCTCGAAGTACTTGTAGGTCGGATTCTCGTAGCCGTTGATCTGCATGTTGGCTACGTGTCTCTCCTCAGGAGTCGGGGCGACGGCACCGGTCTGTTCCACCTGGGAAAGCAGAAACTGTCTTATCAATTTGTTGGACAATATTCTAAAATGATGTATTATCGTAGTCATCGTAGATTTAGAATGCGAAACCTCTATGATCAGGTCGTTAGAACAATACATTTTAAATTGACACAAGTTCTTTGCTTTTTTTTTTCAGAGCCGTAACTATTTAGTATTTTTCGGTTTGTTCTTGTTATTCTTGATGCCAATTTCACCAATGAAACTGAACGCAATCAGCATCACATCTAAATTCTGCGTCCAAACTGCATTCAAGAGCTGTCAATGTCATAATTTTTGTGGAATATTGACATTGACAGATGCTATTGAATGAGGCTTAAGACGTGCTGATTGCGTTCTGTTTCATTGGTGAAATCAGCCCTTAGAGGAGTTAAGTCCTAGTGTACAGGGTCTTTTTCGGTAATGTGTTCTCCGGGTGGTGACACACAAAACAGGCTCGCTCACTACTTATTTCTTAGAGAAGTTAATACTATCAATGCTGCATATCTAGCGCTAGCTGACATAAATATGACAAATTTTTAAGTTCTGTGTCTCGTAATGTTGATTAATTTGCCTACCTATGTATAGAATCAAGTCTATCTAACTAAACAGACAGCTGTGCTGCTGGAGAGTTTGTTGCGCCACTTTTTCTTCCCAGTTAAAGCACTAGGAAGTGGTGAAGGGCGGGCGTTTTGGGGGACTGTCTTATGTAATTTTGACATTCGAAAAGTGCTGATTCTCAGCCTAATTGGAATAAATGACTTTTGATTTTCATTTTTGATTTTTGTATGCAACAAGACTCACCTGCACGAAGCCCTGAGCAGGCGGCGCGCGGTCGCGGCGGCGCGCCACGGCCAGCGCCACGCAGGCGGCCGCCGCCAGCGCGGCGCCGCCCACGCACAGCGCGGGGTACAGCGCGCTGGCCGAGCCGGGCCCGTTGGCCAGCCCCGCGCCGCGCACTGTGTAGCCCTGCAAGCGTAACTAGGGGTGAGTTTGAGCATCACGCATTGGTCCTTTGAGCCTAAAGCCCAAGGACCAAAAAACTTGAAGCAATTTTTGAGTTTCTAAAAGCAACGACATGAAGTTGATACCGACCAATTATTTTTCAGCATCATTAGAGATTATGTTGTATTGTAATGTACTCACAGGCTGTGAGTGCTGCAACTCGTGCTTGAGCGCATGCGCGGGTGGTGGGGGTGCGCGCTCCTCAGCATGCTCTAGAGCAGCGCGGAGACCCTCGCCTTCAGTCTGCAAAGGACAACAAACGAACATTTTAGTACATAAAGTCTCTGGGTGGGCTATATATGGAAAACACGAGAAAAGATCCCAGCATGCGACAAACAAGTGATAAGTTTCAATGTAGATAAGAAAACAGGTAGATCATAAAAAAATCTGGATGGATTATGTGAACGGTCAAGAAGAAGGTGAATTCAGTGATGGTGGTTCAAATCAAATCTTTAATCAAATAAATTTATTGGTTTGAAAACATAGGTAATATAGTACATAGATGTTAAAGAGATGTATAGAAGGTAATCACGTGCTGCGCTGATCCCATCCAAATTGAGATTAGAGCAAGAGAATTATGAGATGTTTTCTTTTTTCGACTTCGAAAATATTGGTTTAACTCATCATTATCAATAAGAACCTGAAAACCAATGATTGTATGTACCCACCTCGCTAGTGGATCGTCGGCTGGAAGTCTCGCTGACCTCGCCGGTCTCAGCGGTCTCGCTCTCTGGTATATCAGTCACCGTGCTCGTGATTATTTCCTTCAACAAAATAAAATTATCTCAATTGTTGCTTAAAAATACATTGCAAGTAAGCCTTACTATAATGTCATCTTATTATCGCTAAAATGTAAGGAAATATAACCATAATTCTCCAGTTCCAAATAAATTAAGGTAGTAAGGGGGACACTCTATGAAAAGCCATCAGATTAAAAAATGCCTTGTATTTGGCAGAATAATCGACAGGAACTGGACCTAAGGACTTTCTTTTTCTAAAAATCGTTCTACTTACGATAGTAGTAGTATCCTGGGAGAAGGCAGCGTGGGTGGTAGAATCATGTGGCGTGACGGAGGCAGCAGAAGGTACCGGTGATGCACTGGCAGACGCAGAGGGGGACGCGGACGGGGGCGCCGAGGCAGAGGGGGAGGGGCCGCGGGTGCTGCTGGACGACGGGTCCTCGATCTCACTGGCTTCACTTGCCTCGTCGTCGGCTTCTAGGCTTTCCTTGACGCCGTTTGAGGTCTGGAAGACGATAGTGGCGAAGTTATTTTGACATTCTCGGATACAGAAGTACATTGTAAGAGTCGATATGTCGTTTTTTAAAACAGTCTAGAGGAGCCTACAAGATCATCATGGATATGGATATATACATACAACATCATGTTTTAATTCTTTGCTACTATTCAGGCCGGTGTGATTTTTTAGGAAGTTCATACTGATGACTTTAACAGAAGACTTCAAACAGGAGGTTCTTAATTCGTTTATATGTATTTCCTTTTTTAAACAATTGATCGTTTTTGAAAAACATCAGTAATATCTTCCATAAGTGACCTTCCAATGTTTTTAAGGGTGCTTGCTTACCTTAGCCCGTTCATTCTGGATGTCCTGTCGCTGCCGGGTGCGCTGGTCTCGCTTAGCGTTGAGCTGATCTCGAGCGGCCTGTTCTCGCTGTACTTCAGCCTCAATGCGATCCAGCAGTAGTTCTTCGGCTTCAGGGGTCATCGACATCAGAGACACCGCCATGTCGTCCTTAGATTGCATCGACTAGAATGTTAGAATTTATCTTGTCACCAAGAGTTGGAGTGTTAACTAACTTTAATTAATCTTGGTAACCAGAGAGGTAGGACATTACAATGATGTTTTATCTTGGTGTTTAGGTAGATTAGGAAAAGAGATAACAATTATTAAGATAGATACTAAGGTAGACTGCAGAATTTAAGATGTGATAATTATAATACCATTGAATATGACGATAAGGTTTTCTAAATGATCACAATTTTCTACCCACATTTCTTACCTGAACGTAGTCTTCAATAGCAGTCCCGATGTTTGCGTACAGATGAGGGCGGCGACGGAGAGCAGAGAGGGCACGTTGGAGAGCACGGTCAGCATCCTATTAGGGATAATGGTTATGATGAGAAGGTCAACTTAAGGAGTGAGATAGAAGAAATGATAAATATGCAATTAGATTACGGTCCATTGCCGTTAACCGCTCGTTATTGTCGCTTCGAGTGTGAGGCAGCATAGATCACTGCTCATACATTTGGTCTCAGATCAGTACCTGCAGTCGGTCGGCAGCACTGGATCGCTCAGCAGCAGCAGCCTCCCGTCCGTTGGCGGCGGCGCGGCGCCACGCGGCTAGAGCTCCACTTCGTTCAGCAGCCAGGGCACGGACTAGACGCTGCAGGCACTTCTGGACGCGGTGAGCCTGTCGAAATAGAACAAAGTAGTGAAATGGTTTGTATCATACAACGAACGACAAGCTCTCGGTGTTGAAACAAGCATTGAGAATCGAATAGAGTGCATCTCAGCGCGTCGAAAAAATACACTGTTCGATTTTCAACTCGTGGCGCTAAGCAGTACGTTGAAAATATTACGTTGAAACGTGGGCTTATGAAACTCAAGAATTTATGTTGAGACAATGATGCTAAGTCGTGCTTAACATATTAATTTATGTTGAGACAATGATGCTAAGTCGTGCTTAGCATATTCATTTATGTTGAGATAATGATGCTAAGTCATGCTTAACATATTAATTTATGTTGAGACAATGATGCAAAGTCGTGTTTAGCATATTAATCGATTTATGATACTATAATCTCAATTCACTGCATAGCTGTGAAGCTACCTTCTTGAAATAAATATAATTAGTCAAAGCGGCAAAATAGGTGTCACCTATTAAAGTTCTCATTCATCACACAAGAAAAACCATTGCTTTAACCATCGGTAGATTTCCAGTTACAGTAAGCGCCTTCTCTAATTTTCAGTGTAACTCAATCCACAGGAGTTACCTGAGAGAACTACTTACATTGGGTGGGGTATCCCGGAGTGATCGAGTGTAGCATGACAGCGCGGTGCGGCGACGTTGAGCCAGGTGGGCCAACACACGTTGTTGATGCAAGGCGGCCAGGCGGCGACGCTCAGCTACGCCTTCCTCTTCAAGAGTCTGATGAAAATAATTGAATCATCTATATATACTAATAATAAAGCTGACGAGTTTGTTTGCTTGAACGCGCTAATCTCAGGAACTACTGGTTCGAATAGCCCATTTATCGACGAAGGCTATAGGCTAAATAACATCACGCTAAGAACCTTAGGAGCCGAGCAAAGAGAAAAAAGTCACGAATACGAAGTACTCGCGCGGGCAGGCGAGGCGAGCGACGGGGTAGGTCGGGGAGCAAGAAATTTGACGCGAACGAAGTCGCGGGCAGAAGCTAGTTTAGTATAAAGTGATGGTGCGAAAACTATTCATATATTGTCACTACTATAATTGTTTTTTGCGACCTTGTTAATATAAGATTGTTATCTTATATTCACAAGTTCGCAAAAAAACAACATATTGCTGTCCAGCTTGCAGTCTTAGGTACCCGATGCAGCTAAGTTTCAGTATTTTTCCATGGAGCTACTGCCTATCTGAACTCCACAACCCAGTTACAGGGTAATACGATACCCCTTGCTAAAATCAAAAATCAAAATTCATTTATTCAAACTAGGCTACGAGTCAGCTCTTTTTGAACGTCAAAATTACAGTCCCCCAAAACGGCTAAGACTTGGTTGTCAGATTTTCCGGCTTCTGACGACTCGAAACGACTGTCAAAGACTCACGAATGACAGCTGGGATCAACGGCTTATTGTGCTTTCCGAGACCCCTGTCTTGGAATGTAAAGATGGTCGCCCATCTACGAACCATTCGCGTCAAGCGTAGCTTCACCTGATTGATCGACCCGTGTGGCTGTCCACACCTGGCCTGGCACACAACAGTATCGGCAACCAATCGACAATAGTAAAATGTTAATGTTGTATTTAGGTATTGTTTTTGGTTTTTTCTTCATGGTTTGTAAGTACCGATGTTACGCCACATCTTAAGTATTTAAAACCACTAAGTAAGTAATTATGTTTCCAGTACCAAAATTACCTGAATATTAGACTGAAACTTGGCAGTCATGCGTTGGCGGAAGGTCTGTGCGGCGGCGGGGTCGTTGCTGATCATCTGCTGGTACCGGTCTTCAAGCTCCGACCATTCCTTCATCACCTTGGTGATCTGGCACAAACACAAATTAGCTATACACATAATTCAGTAAAAAAGACGGTGCCGTTTTCTGCATATATTATTTGAATGTCATTTTTCGCAGCCATTTACTCATTTTAGGCAAACACAAGAAAATAGCTAAAATGAAATTTTACACTCGATCAGTTAAGTACTTGAGCCACAGGTTCTATAACCAGTTAATTAAATTCATATAACAGTGTTTATACACTGATACATGAATTTAATTTTCAATCTCTGGAACAGACCAACCAATCGCATCAGTTCTTCACAAAGCTCTAGTTAGCCACTGATTTTTAGTCTGACGGAATTTTCCAGTTTCTAGGGCAATTCTTACCTTTTCGCGGTGGGTCTCCTCCAGCCTCTGCTGCGCATCCTTGTAGCTCTGATGTTCAGTGCGAGGGTCGAAGTGCGAGAAGTAAGGGTCCGAGGTAGCGGAAGAAGCCTGCAAACAATATAACAATCAGTCTTAACATTAACGTTACCACGCTAATGGGGCCCAAGGAAGAAAGAGATGCGTTGCTGGGATTTTTTGGTCTACTTCATTTTACTAACGTAATTAATAGCTAAGACGAGCCATGACCTTTACTACCCAACTACGGCGAAGCAAAAAGGAGGTTTATGATTTTTACCGGTATGTGCATAGGTATGTTCCTCTGTTCCCGTTATGAGGGAGCACACACAGCTTCTTGTTTCAAACTTTTTAGAGCGTTCAGTAGTCAGGTCATTTTGAACTCACTTTTTATTAATTTTAAATTATTATTTTTGAAGAGGAATACGTTTCTAACGATTCTATTAACTAAGAAGCGGTGTGACATTTCCCATCGCCGAAAATGACAAACTTTCATATATCTTTTATCCCTACCCCTTACAGTACCTAATAAACTTTAAATATATTTCTATAGTCTCGTCATTTCGTTCTTCTTGGGTTGAAGGCTGTGCGAGTGTGCCTTGTCTGTTAGTGAGTTTAAGATTTTTTAAAGTAGTTTTTGACGTTCATTCTACTGGTCTAGGGACTGCATTTTCCTGGTCCTTGGTTCCGCACTAAGAAACAATACTATTAATGGTATAATACAACTTACCGTAGTGGTCGTGGTGGTGGTAGTACTGGTCGTGGTGGTTGATGGTTGAGATGAGGTCTCAGGTCGTGGCCAAGAGTTGTCATCACCATCCGTATAATCGTCATCTTCGGCGTCGTCGTCGCGAGACAAGTCAGCATCCTCGTCTTCATCCATGTCTGGAAATTAATAAGTTTTAAGATTTCGTCTTTAATAAAGGTGCGCTTACACAAGCATCTAAAATTGCTCCATCCTGTTAAATTCTCGTCAACTATGACGTCACGACTACATCCAGCAATTTAGGGCAATGGCAACATGTAGCAACCTGTTGCCAGAGATACGGCCACACAATATCATACAATATGGAGCAACTTAAAAAAGTAGGCAATACGCCCCCCCGCCGCCTCCGCCGCCACCGGCGCGCCGCGCCGCACAGTGGGCCCATACTGAAAATTAGTGGACTTAGGCAACAAAGTTCCTATATCGATGCGATTTTTTTTTATATGACGTGTTATATTATTCCTGACAACTTTTATTCTTATAAAATTTCTTCTAAAGTTGATAGTTTGTCTTGAAAAAAATTAATTAGATTTTTTTGTATGGAGCGAATCACGTTTAATTTTTTTTCTTCAATTGTACTAATATGTTGAGTGTGTGGCGTGAGTATATGATAGCTAGGGTCATTCTCTATCCACGAAAAAAAAATCAGCGCCGGCCATCTGCGGCAGCGCGAGTAATCATTCGGTAAAAAAAAAATAATTTGGAAGAATTTTTTTGTCATTTATAATAAATTCAAAGCATATTTTTTGTCTCATTTGGCTGTTTTCACCTTCTTTTTAGTTAAATAAATAGTTTTAATAGCGCATACGTACTTAGAACTAGTAATTCTGGTAGAGATTTAGTTATTATTGCATGTTATCGGTACAAATGAGTCATCAATCACAATGCAGGTGCTCTGCATTGTGATTGATGACTCATTTGTTTGTGCGCGCATAACTAATGAGTCATCGAAAAATGCTCGTCTCTGATTGGCTGTGTTATTTTTTAACTGCACGTTATCTATTGTTGAATAAATATATCGTAATGTTTCAGGTTATACTAATTTTGTTAATGATAGGTGAAATAATTTAAATTTGTACGGGCAAGTCGTTGATAATTATCTACATAATCAACTGTATGTATATTATTATAGTATAAATTATCGTACGTATGATCAATATGAAACGGTGAAGTAATTGTAGCCCTGAAAAGGGCTGTTTGTCATATTCCTAACCCTGATGGGCTTTTGTGGGAATAATTTAGAGCCGGATCACATTATTTCTTGTTCCAGAAGTGCTAGTGGGTCCGGCAAATTTTCGGACTCTGCTATGAGGCATTCTTCTTCCTCCATAATTTCACTGTCACAGGGAGGCTCAGTAGTCTGTAACAACTGAGTTGCTTCAGGCAACAACTCATTATGAACCTGTTTCATTATTTTAGGCCTTATGTAGGATATGTGGGGATCAGAGCTTATTAGAAGTCCATGGAGGATGTCTTCGTTTGTTGCTATTCTCCCCGTTTTCCGAGTGTGCCTCTCCCTGACGTTTCTGAAGTCCTTATTACGGGCTTCCGAAGCTTCTTCAGATAAGGTACCTAAAACGAATAAGTACATACATTTTAATTTCAAAACGCAATCGAGTCAAATAATACATCAAACTATATTTATTTTTTACTTACCGATTGGCAAAACACCAAAGTGGTTACAGATGTCTGCACCGTGCATTAGAAGTTTATGTACACTAACTGGCATGTAGTACCACGAATAGTGTTGCACGTACACATCAGCTGTTTCTCTACAGTATCTTCTAAATTTTTCACAGTCAATGTTTTTGCCTGATGATACGGTTTGTAGAATAACGGAAAATCTGAAAATCAGATTTTCGTCAATTCCCGTTATTCTGGAAGATCTTTTGTAATCTTGGAAAAAGCGCCTCGCTGTATTCCCGTCGTTTGTAGTTCCAAAACCCTAAAATGGGAAAACAATACTGTAATATACAATACATAGAGATATAATTCACAAACAACATAAAGAGAGCGAAAATTAAATACATACCTGTTTGACTATATCAATCAGCATTCCAGTTTGCTCACGAAACTCTTGCTGTGTGGTATTTTTTTTAGCTTGTTTCAAAGCCTTATGTTCGCCGCGAGCAGTCCATCGTTGAAAATCCAGATTATAAGATATATGGAGAAGACATTCCATACACCGAATTTTCATATGCAGCGAAGAAATTCCTTGTTTGTAAATTTCTTCACGAAGTGGTTTAGAAGTCAAAGCGTCTAAATTATTCATCTCACTCGGTTTTGCCAAGCAAATGGGACACGTTGCATATGATGGTACTCCAGCAATAATATTGGCCACTTTTCCATCAATCATGGTCATATGCAATTCATGTGATACAATAATATTTCCACACTGTAGATATTCGTTCATCAATTTGTTTTTTCATCTCAGACTCTTCAGACTTTATAAAGTCAGCTGTCTCCGAAGTGAAAGTGAACTTCACTGGTCGACAGTACAGAGTTGAGCAAGGTGTGGGGTTCTCCCAAACTAGATTTTCATTCCCAGATGATGGCCTAGTAGACACTAGCCGAAAAGGGACGATGCTTATCATGACTACTGATGAATCATCGAACTCTGTAGCTGTGTTTGACGTTTTCTGTTTATAGTTACTCTGCGACGAAGAACCATCAAGTCCCCATTTCCAGGTCAACTTGAGTTCTTCATTTTGAGACCTATCAACAGTATTTATATAAAGTAATATCCTCTCCACAGTGTGGTCCAATAGCGCTTGCAATTTAATGTGAGCTCCGTTTTCGGTAATCTCCATACTCTCTTGTGGTGGGTAACATCTTTTCTTGGCATTTACAAGCTTTGGATAAGATGGAAAGGCAGCACAGTTTTCTTCTTTTCTTCTTTCAGAAATTGTCGAAGAGCTAAGTACTTGCATTTCGAGAGCGCAACTGATGTATAAAGAGCTAAACACTTATCTTCAGAGACAGTACTTAAGCTCTGCTTTTTGAATAGTCACTCTTCTACTTCGGATAGCGCATCTGGATTACTGGAAAGGTATTCGACCACTTTTGCCAGATTCGTTTTGCCGTTGTCTTTCAATTTTGTTATGTACCAGTGCTGCAACTCTTCCTCGGAATTTTCTTCTACTATGGAAGTAGAACGTCTTTTCTTTTGCTTAACTCTTCGAACGGTTTTCTGTGCTCCTTTTCTGTAGATGTTCCCGCTTCCGCAGTACATACTGCAAGAGTAGGAACATGGCAATCTATATCCACAAGCTCAGATAAGGCTGCGTCCGAAAAGCCCATCACACTTCTCAGATCAACACTGTCACAAACAGGCCAGTTGATGTTTTTTTCCAACCACTTGCGATTAATTACACGATTCATAAAAGTTTTTTGATTTCTACTTGACTCTATCCACTTTTTATTTAAATTTACACAAAAAAGTCGACAGAACTCCTTGATTTGGTTCTTGTCTTCTTCAGAAACTTCGGTAGTCAAGACAGAAATGATACTTTCATACAGAAACATATGATTTTTCAGATCACCGCCACTTCTTAATTTCACAAAAAGATCTAGGTTGGTACAAAATCCAGCCATAGTTCTAATGTAAATATAAAAATACAAGTATTTCACTGTGTTCACAAACAAGCGACAAGAGCGAAACTAGATGGACTTATTTTTTTTTTTTTTTTTTTTTGATAAGGGCATCTCGTAGTTGACCTTGAGAGGCCGTAACTACTTAACCGGGCTTTTCTGCGGTGACTTTTAGTTTTTAGGCTAAGAGCCTCCAGCCAGGGCTTACAAACTAAAATTATAACCTACAGCAACTGCGCACTGAGGGCACCCCCTGCGGGGTACGAGCCTCGGCTCAGGGAGTCACTTTTAGGGAGGGCAGCAAGTGGGGACAGGCTGGATCAATAATTTCTTTATTATTAATCATGGGGATTTTAACTCTACTTGCTCAGCTTCGGAGCGGGCTGGCACTTCTGCGGGCAAGGGACGGTTGGGGGAGGATTCGTTTACTCGGGGTCTTCGCGAGGCGCGAGGACCTCGGCGGCGAGGTCGGAAACACGGTCTGTTTTTGTGTGCTGTGCTGGTGGCCCGACTGCTTTCTTGAAGAAGAGTGATGGGGTCATCAGGGTCGGGGAGGACATGTCGCGGCCGGCGAATACGACTGATTTTACTGGGGACATAACTAGCGGCCTTCGCAATCAATGGATTGCGGTGTTGCGCGGCGGATTCAAAGAAACGCTTTGAATTTCGTTTTTCGTTTTAAGAATTGGAGATGGACTTAATGAATGTCTTTATATTTATAGTTAGTGTTAATTACTCAAGTAGTGGACATAACAGTGAGTGAAAATTATTCAGCCAATCAGAGACGAGCATTTTTCGATGACTCATTAGTTATGCGCTTAGCCGAGTGCACAAACAAATAAGTCATCAATCACAATGCAGGTGCTACCGATAACATGCAATAATAACTAAATCTCTACCAGAATTACTAGTTATAAGTACGTATGCGCTATTAAAACTATTTATTTAACTAAAAAGAAGGTGAAAACAGCCAAATGAGACAAAAAATATGCTTTGAATTTATTTTAAATGACAAAAAAATTCTTCCAAATCATTTTTTTTTTACCGAATAATTACTCGCGCTGCCGCAGATGGCCGGCGCTGATTTTTTTTTTCATGGATAGAGAATGACCCTAGCTATCATATACTCACGCCACACACTCAACATATTAGTACAATTGAAGAAAAAAAATTAAACGTGATTCGCTCCATACAAAAAAATCTAATTAATTTTTTTCAAGACAAACTATCAACTTTAGAAGAAATTTTATAAGAATAAAAGTTGTCAGGAATAATATAACACGTCATATAAAAAAAAACCGCATCGATATAGGACGCTTTGTTGCCTAAGTCCACTAATTTTCAGTATGGGCCCACTGTGCGCCGGCCGGTTCCTCTCACAAAAACGAGACTTAGTTATACCTACGTACAAACGAGATAGAAAGAAAATTGACTAAAAAATTCCAAACCGATTGGATATTCGGCAACTCATGAAATATATGGAGCAATCAGAAGCAATATTCCCGAAACATATCCGTAATTTATTTTTGTTGCTTCAGATTACTCCACTTAATTGATCCAGATTAATCTATTAGTGTTGCCGAGCAAAAATTACCCGTGTAAGAGCACCTTTAGGCTGATACATCTTACTTTGTAAAGGCTGATTCTAACAGGTGCTATGTTCTAAGCAGTTATTTGGTAAATATAATATTATCATGATTCTGTTGCCCTTATCCAAATGGGCAACTAGCTTCAACATTCCGACTAAATGATTGACTTTTTGACAGTTCAATTTTTTTTTGGGGTCAGCGCAACATGTCTTCTATACTCTACCAATCGTCATCTGTGTATTCACACACTCAGTTCTCCATCGTTTTTTTGGTCTTCGCCCAATCTTATAGCCATCGACATTCATACTCAAAACTTTTTACACGACATTTTCCTCATTCCTCCGCATCATATGCCCATACCATGACAACCGATTTTCACAAAACTTTGCAGATAAATAAACATTACGGTATCTCAAATTACTAGCATATGCATATAGACGCATGTTCTATGTAATTTCAATTTAAAACAGAGTCGCGTTTAAAATGGATACTTTTAAAATTTTACAAATACCGTTACGGAATTTGTAAAGTATAAACAATCAGATTGCTTACCGTCATCAGTATCATCGTCGTCATCATCGTCACTAAGGTTCAGGGTGTCGTCATCATCATCGTCATCCAAAGCGTCATCATCATCCAGAAGATCATCATCACGCTCATCCATCGCCGCTGAAGCAGCCAGCATCTCTTCACCTCCGGGACTGACGGGTACACCAACATCCATGGGCTTGTGCATTTTCACATTTTCTGGAAGATAGCAAAATAAATGTGAGTGTTTATGCAACAAAAAACCTTTATTATGAATGCTACGAATTGACGCTCAACAACAAAAGTCCATTAAGACTTCAGTTTTCTAAATTTTAATTACTGAGCAAATTATCCTGAAAAAGTATGAGCTGATTTAAATTTCAAGAGTAATCTCTTAGCTCTTAATCGTAATCTTTTACGTTCTTCTCCTTCTTTTACTTTTTTCTTCTTCTTCTGTTTCTTCTTTTTTATCTTTTTTAATTTAATGATGTGTAAAACTAACAGTGTTAATCGACGATTGTTGCCGAGTGTACAATGCGGTCTTTTGCTTAATGGAAGACCATATATGCTTATCAATGATTAATCAGACTTGATGTCACTTACCCTTAAAATGCTTAGGGCAGCAGACGAATTCAACACCAGAGAACAGGCTAATTCCACAAGGCAGCAGCATCGCAAAGGTCCTGAGCTTCAATCCCCTCTGGGCGCAAGCACGTCCAGCCGTGGCGTTCCACCTCGCAAACTGCCAGCATCGGGACTGGTTGTGGATGTGGTCGAATAGACAGCTTTCCGGCACCAGGAGCGCGTCCGATTGGAATGGACCTTCTGCCGCCAAACACTCTTTGTAGTTATGCATTGTAGGTGGAGGTAGGTGGATTAGGAGGAAGAGGGGTTCAAGCAATACGTATGTCATGGAAAGGACAGGTTTTATTGGTCTCACACTTTTAGTTAATGGCGTAGGTTGGGCAGGGTGTCGCCTTATTATTAATGCTTAACGTCGTAAAAAGATAGTAAACCTGATATTTTCTTGTCGGGAGAATTCTCATAGTTTATTTTCATCGCACGAGTGGCATGGCAACATGATTTAGGCGACCCTTTATAACCCGACCTTAGTCGCGTACTGAATACCAATATCCTTTAGACAAACCTTCTTTTGAACTCATAAGGCGGAAGTCACCTTACAATCCGATAACCCTATCAAATGACAAAGTAATCATATATCAGTAATGGATACGTACCAAGACAACGGAAAGGCTTCACCCATCGAGTGACCTTGCACTTGGCCGCGTTGCCGGTACCCAGCTTGCACCAGTTGCTGACTTTCACATAGTGAGAGGCTTCCACGATGTTGGTGATGTCGTGGCTCGGGTATACCTGGAAGGATACGAAAGATTTGGAATAAATAACCATCTACAGTCAGATTACCTGAAAGATTCTATGTCTGGATATGTGCCCGATTGAAGGCATCACGTCTCCTAGACTCCTAATACATCTGACTATCCCATCCGGAGAGTACTGGGCGTAATTTTTTTGTAAAATCCTAATACTATCACAGCTCTGGACAGAGAGGTGGAAAGAGAATAGGGAGGCTTTGGCCCAGGAGTGGGTCTTTAATAGCTAGTAAAAAAAAAATACTGTCACAGTGTTCTGATGACATGTGAACCGTGATAGTGGATGATTTATAATGTGGAACTATGAGTTCAAATATTTTGTTAAAAGTGGGAAGGTTTTGTTAGACGAATTCTCTAGCTACGAGCTTCGTACCAGAAATATCAGCGAATCCCGAACAATGTTAATATTTAGCCCGGTTGGCTAACAGCACAGAGGTGGCCAATTTTACAGACATTACTCAATTTAATTAGGGTAAAATCGAAATTGTCTGGTGGCAGCTGGGAGCAGTAACATCGTCCCTTTTATAACCTCTGCCTAGACACATTCCATCCCAAATCAGGCATACCATAAAATAAAGGAATTTGGCAATTTAAAAGGGACCTACATACATCTGTGCGTAGGTATTAACACTGTCTCTCTAAATTTAGAACCAGTTTTTGCCAGCAGATTCGCCGAAGTGGAGGTCGAAAACTATCCCACATGAACGTAGTACCAGGATAAAAGTATCCTATGTGTTATTCCAGGTTACAAATTACCTGTGTGTCAAATTTCATTCAAATCCATTCAGCAGTTTTTGCGTGAAAGAGTAACAAACATCCATACATCCACACTCAAAAACTAGTAGGATTGTATCAGAATCTTTTGTTCACAAATCTACATCAGTATGTACCTAGTCATAGTCGTAATCAGCATATAATGTTCCCACTGCTGGGACACACGCCTCTCCTCTTCGGAAGGAGTGGGCTGTAATCTACCACGCGAGCCCAGTGGGGGTAAGACATGCCGGTTTGCTTACGAAGTTTTCCTTCGGCATTTTGAGAGCTGTGGTGATGAAATTTTTTAGACAAAGTAAAGCTCCTGCCTGGGCTCGAACCCACTACTTCAAACTCAAACTCAAACTCAAAGCATTTATTTCAAATAAACCAATTACAGGCACTTTTGAATTGCCAAGGTCGGTGAGTTAGAAAGATGAAGCTAATTGCCCATTCCAAAGCGAGTTAAGATTTGTAGGTTTGCATTCCATAGCAAACCTACAAATCTTAAGTACAGGTTACCAAGAGGCCACCGTTGCTCGTGCCAAAATATGTCGAACTATCGATGTATGGCACTCTCAAAACATTTCAGGTATCAATTACGTAAGACATCGTTAACGTAACCCATGGAAAATGACCGCGAGCTTAAAATAGTTAAGTTAGCAATTAGTATCAGCGAATTACTTGTAGGTAAGTATGTGTTCTGTTCGTTAAGCGGTATGGTAATGAGATTAGGCGGTATAATCGATAAGTTGAGCTCACGGGGAACAGCACGAGGCTGTCTGTGCGGCGACCACTGCTGTACTTATCATTTAAATATATAAATAAGCCTTTTATTCCGAAATTCACAAAATATTTTCACTTAAAATTAAAATATAAAAACTGTAAGTAAATTGAAAATATAAAATGTCTGTTATTTCGGCGAACCTATTGGCAAAGGTCTCCTCCAACGATTTCCACTGTTACCTGTCTTGAACAGCAACCTATCATTTACCATTCATTAAATCACTTAACTTGCTTGGATATAGGGCTGAATGTTAGTAACTTAATGGCAGTAAACCTTGAAATCATATAGATAAGCAATCTTGCACCTGAGCTCGGTGCGTCTGTTTTCTGAATCGCTTTTACAGTTCAGGCTTGAAAGAAATCCTTAACCTGACCACATTGTTTTTTAAACAACATGAATTTAATCTAGTACCCTTTCTTCAGAAAAAACTCAGTTACTCAGTCAGATTGTATTGGATTAAGGGTACACATAATTATGACTAGTGATCACATAAAAAGATATTGTTAACTGATCTATACTCCATTTGAAATAAGATTAGACATTTAAACAAACCTTTTTAACAGTCCGTTCAACCGATTTTCACTTCCATTCCGTAGGCGTAAAAATGGCATGAAAAGCAAAAAAGTAAAATACCAACTGTTGACTGCAGATGCCATTTATCATACTACCAACGCAATAGTGGTCAAAATCAGTTGAACGGACTGTAAAAAGGTTTCTTTAAAAATACAGTAGCAGCATAGAGTTTTTGCATTTGTAAGTACGGTGTATGTATAGTTACCTTCTTGCAGTAGTCGAGGATCTCCATCTTGTCCTTGAGGCAATTGTGAGGCTTAGTGGTCAGGTCGGGCGTCCATCTTCCAGCGGCTGACATGTACTGGGGGTGGTAGGTACCTCCCGCCTCGCAGAGAACTGCCACCTGGGGCTCCGCCCCGCTGCTAGCCTGCAACAAGGGAAATAATTGATTTAACTTCAGGAAAAAAGTGCTTAAAATAAGGTATTGTCGAAGAATAGAAGACGATCGAATACAAAGTATGAAAAAATAAGGTCATCCACGTTTCATTGATTCATGTAATAACATTACATTATGAAATCGTCTTGCAAAACACCCTGCAGGCTTAGACCGAGGACGGTAGACAAGCGTTTTGTCGTCGGAAGAGTGGACGAAAATGACGTTTCCGTATTTCACTGAGAAATGTAGACAAACGATTTATATTCTACAGTAAAGTAGAATTAAAAAGCGTCATGCTAAGCCTGGTGTATTGTTATTAATTTCATAATCACAATCTGTGAATCATTTTGAAAGGATATTGCTCCATCCACCGCTTCATATGTTCGAAAAATTGTTCTGGAAAACAATGTAACTAACGCAGTGAATGCAGTTGAACTGACAAAATGAAAATCATTGCTACTGTTAGTGTATTACACAACTACCTACCCTGCCGATCAATGATTGGTTGTTGTTACAAACAAAACCAACCAAGCCTCAAGTGTGCCGATGCCATAATAAAGTGCTTTAATGTGAACGGTAAACCTATCCAGAAACGGCATAGATATCCAGTCGGATCCTTTTAATAACAGAACCTCGTCAATATCTCCATCATCTCAAACACATTCCATTCCATACCACTTTTGTTCTAACGATGGACGGTCAGATTGGTCACCGATGTTCGATGTCTCGCGTTGTGTAGATTTTATTTATTTTATACCCGAAGTAACTTTATTTGTTGTCTGTCTCTGAGCTAACTAACTACTTAAGTGCTTTTAACAAATATTATGTAGTCGATGACCTTGGTGCACGGTAAAACTCTAATGAGTTTATGTTGGCGCCAAATTAAATGTGTAATAATGTATGTGTACTATTAAATAAATAAATAAATCTGCCTAGCCTTATCCCAACTATATTGAGGTCGGCTTCCAGTCTAACCGGATGCAGCTGAATACCAATATTTTACATGGAGCGACTGCCTATCTGACCTCCACAACCCAGTTACTGGGTAATACGATACCCCTTGGTAAGACTGCTTGTCAGACTTTCGGGCTTCTGACGACCCGTAACGAATACCAAAGATTCACGAATGACAACCGGGACCAACGGCTTAATGTGCTTTCCGAGGCACAGAAGGGTCTTGGTCTGCAAAGATGGTCACCCATCCACGGAACAACTGCGGTAAGTGTAGCTTAAACTCATCGTTCGACTGATGAGGCTGTTATGACTGAGCCACAAGCCCTTATATAATATCTCCATAGTAAGTTTACTATGGAGATATTATATAAGGATGTAGATACTATTAAGTTTAGTGTGAATATTATTAAGAGATACTATTAAATCATCTACAATTAGTATAAAAATACTCAAACCCATCTGGGTTTGAGGTTGCCTATCTAGACAACCTCGTTGGTATCATTACAGATGTAAGCACAAATATTAACTAGAAAAAACACTGAAATATTAATACCACGAATCAATTTTCCAAGTTGTCCCAACATTCAGACGCATTCAGATGTCTACCTGTCAGATTAGTCTAGACAGACCAAAGAGGGAGGCGGGAGGTCTGGCCTAGACTCCCCCTTTGGTCCCCGAGACTGGTTATTAAAGAAAACAGACCGGGTCATTGTTCCCGAAGTGATTAGTATTATTATCTCTGGAATATTGGAATCAGCTTTCAGATATTAGCCGCATAAAAAAAAACGTAAAGTAATAAGGTTATGGCTTTTATATAAAACCTTTTTGATAGTATTTCGTAGGAATTTAGGGTTATTAAAGGTGAAATTCTTTCTAGAAATTAATAATAATAATAATATTTTATTGACCTAAAGAAGGTGTGACAATCAATTGAAGCCCTGACTCCTGAGCTAGGTGGTACCTGTGTTATAGGAGACAGTGTTTTCACCCGTGGTGGAACATTAACAATTTATGTAATAAAAAAATAAAAAATAACATTAATAGAATTTAGTGCATGCGTGCTCTTGTGTGGGTGTGCGTGTGTGTGCGTTTTTGGTGTTCATGTATGAGCGTGTTGTATTATGTGTGTGTGTGTGTGTGTGTGTGTTGCTAAGTGACTGTGATTGGTGGTTGTGCTTCGTGTTATATCAAAAACTTCGTTTGCGTACATTACTATTTAGTTATTACGAGTATTGTTCTTTAACTATGTTTTACGTCTGTGAGTAATCCAGTGTTTTAAGCCATGTTCAGTTTGTAGAAGTGTTATAGCAACGACAATAAACATACGTGTCATCATATTCAGCCTGTAACATTCCCAATGCTGGGACACACGCATTCTGTTTGAGAGAGGCAGTGGGCTGTAATGTAATCCACCACGCCGGCCTATTTTGAGTTGGTAGAAATCACATGTCTTAGATTTTTTTGTTCTAGAACATGCCGGCTTCCTATCGATGTTTTCCTTCACCGTTTCGAGAGCAGTAGTGATGAAATTGACGCAAAGAAAAGCGCCTTAAATGTACGATTCTTTTTTTTTTTGGGAAATCATCAAATAACTTCTCCCGCTCTGGGTGGAGCAGGAGGGCGTGTCAGACTTTTACTAACTAAAACCCACCCGTGTTCCCTCAGTTGCCGGTGTGCCAGGGGCCGCGGTATCTCTTTCGACCAACCCACACCATGTACTTTAAGTCAAATTGCCGTTGCAGATCAAAATATGCAAAAATATATTTTCTTCATTTGTTAGCTGAAAGAAACTAAGCACCAAATAACCAGTACAATAACATTTAAAATTTAAAAATGAAACAACATCGTCTGCACGAAACAGAACAAGCAAAGGGCAACAACCCGTAACCCAATACACGTCAGCCCTAGCAACGGTTTTCCATTAGCTTTGCTATACATTGCACTTTCAAGCCTATTGTTAAACGATCGTTCGTAAACAAAGAGGGTAATGTACCTTAACAGCAAACTAACCGTCGCAATAGAAAAAAGATATTTAAAGCCACGCTATTCTTGAAATTCGAACAATGAAAGTAAATGAAAGTGAAAAAATGGACTTGGCATTCAGTATGGAAATTCCTAACAATGTTGTTTCAAAAAAGTGTTTCGATTAACCCTAAATTAAGGCAAAGATTTTGTTAATTCAGCCAAAAGGTACGTTTGCCGTTCCACAAAGTCAATTTACAAAA
The DNA here is from genome assembly GCA_949091785.1 of Polymixis lichenea. NCBI lineage: Eukaryota > Metazoa > Arthropoda > Insecta > Lepidoptera > Noctuidae > Polymixis > Polymixis lichenea. Next base: position 7,887,795 of record OX420943.1, on the reverse strand, counting down.
ACAATATTATAAAAGGATTAATTTTCGCTTAACTTAATAAAGCTTCTGCTTTCATGAAGGCTGTAATAATAAAAATGTATTCCTTCTGTTTTAACGTGGAAGGGATCGTTAAATCCCGTCGTAAAGAAGAAATATTTGCGTTTTTACAGTTTTTATGCAAAACTCAGTTCGATTCTTCATAAACGTAGAAATATTTGTCTTTATCAGATCCTGAAAACAGTGAAATATGACTGAAGAGAATCGTTTGATTTTTATTGATGAAGAAATATTGCTTTCTTGAAAAACTTTATACATTTTTATGATAGCAATTTCTTTTTCCGGAATACAGTTCCACAAAGATTCGGTGTTTTTTATCAAAAGGTACAATTTATTTCATGAACAGGAGATACCAATTTTATCAAAGAAAGAACTATTTTTTGTATAACTTAACTGTATCTATGTAGACTCTTTTACCTACATATTGTGAATGAGAGAACGTTGTAGGCCACACAGACTGTGAATTTGGAGACGATTTTCTATTGTTTATTTTCATTCCTCTAAGTCCCTGGTCCTTATTGACAGGCCTGCACTGTCCTCCCATACCTATTATGACTGTTATTTGAAAATATTGTAAAAGCCAATTATTTTTAAAAGAGTAACCGTGGAGTTTCTTGCCGGCTCTTCACCATAGAAAGCGACAAATTGGAACCGTGCCCCACATAGCTTCTGACGTTTCATAAGTGCCCTTGCAGGTAGGTTTATGTGAAATAAAGTATTTTAATTTGATTTGATTTGATTTATATACAATTTCAAAGGCCTTAATTATTTATCTAAAATATTGTAACTTTCTACATTTGTATCTGTAATTTAATGGTATACATTATCTGCCTAGCCTTTTCCCAACCACGTTGGGGTCGGCTTCCAGTCTGACCGGATGCAGCTGAATACCAGTATTTTACACGGAGCGACTGCCTATCTGACCTCCACAACCCAGTTACTGGGTAACTCGATACCTCATGGTAAGCTCGATGTCAAACTTTCGGGCTTCTGACGACCCGTTACGACTATCAAAGATCAACGAATGACAGCCGGGACCAACGGCTAACCGGTCTTGGTACTTATGTAAAGATGGTGACCGAATATAGAGTATTCTATCTATCCAAGTCAATTGTTTCCACAAACAAAACCCATATTTTCTTAGGTCGCCATTTTCCACCAGTTTTCAAGAGGTTACTAGAATTCCACTTGACGTGCCACAGTTAATTACCAGACTTTTCACTTCGCCATCTCTCAGTTAGTTAAATAAAACAGTACGACATTCACGCTCAAATTGTCCGTTTTGTATAAACTCAGAAACAAGTTGGTTTTGTTTTTAGTACCTACAAGTTATCATAAAACAACGGCTCGAGCATTTTCACAATTATTGCTACTCTTTGATGATTGTAAAATTAACGGTCCATCTATCTGAAGTAAGTGGAAGAAAGAATACCTACTCTTTTTTTAATATGCTTGTGTTAAAACGCTTGTGTCAAATAAATCCAAACATTTACAAATGTAGTTTATTTTAATGAATAATGTTGATTTGTTATAACATTAGGTAGATATTTTATACACTGTTATTATATTTGTTTATTTAGCTTGTAACTTAAATGTAGATTGTTTACAATTATTTATTAATATTTATTAAAATGTCACCAACGTTCGATAATAATAAAAAAAAATTTTTTTCTTATAGGAAAAAAACATGATCAAAATTTATTCATTCAGTTGGTAACATTTTCGTGAACGAAAAAAATAAATATCGATACATGGATTATTTTGATCTGTGAATATTTATGTTACCCTCATTCAAATCAAAATCAAAAGAGTCATTTATTCAAATTAGGCTGGGAATTCGCACTTTTCGAACGTCAAAATTACTATTGCTTTTACTATATACTGTTTTAGCTTGCAAGAAGTGGCGCAGCAAACACATGAATCATTTCTTCATTCTAGACCCTCATATATTTAACAAGTGGCTACCAGCCAAGTAAATAACAGCAAAACTTCTAACATTTCAGTTTCAATTGCAAGCTCGCAGGGACTCGGTACAAATGATAGGTAGTTTCTTGAATAGTTCTTAGGTATTAGTTAAGGCACGTCTTGAGAACTTAGAACTTAGCTCGTTAGTACACTGAGTGACAAGAGCCATCCACTGTAAAGTTTTAGAGGGTACGTAGGTAGGTAGGTTCAATGGATTCGTCATGGTTGGGTTGGTTTTATGTTTTCGTTGTAAGGTCTTGATGGTAAAAAATTCAGAATTTATGGTCTGATAAGTGTCATGTGTAAATTTATAGAAATACACACATAAACTCACGCCTTGCATTCCCAAGTCCATTTACAGAACGCTACCCGCTACAATACCGAAGGGGCCCCGAAACGATCAATTGCAATTGCCATCAATTGTTATCGTTCCGGGAACCCTTTAAATCCTTATAAAAATGGTTTCTTGAAACTCCTATGATCAATTAGCACAGCGCTGATTTTTTCTTTTGATTTAATTTTTAACCCCAGTTTTTGATTGATTGTACTTACCTCTTTCTAAGTTCAAATAAAATTCCTTGGCAAAAACTAATACGTATCATTTCTACATAAGTATTTCCCGAAGCATGAAACATTCTTGAACAACTCGACACCTCTGTTTTCGAAGAAATAAAGCAGGCTTTAGAATAATAATAAAGCTATTTGAAAACAGAACGATAAACAATGAATAAATACAGGCTGTTCCATTTAAGTCGGACTTGTCGACTGCGAGTCGGTACACGATGGCTTGAGTCGACGCTCGGAGGAAAGCCGAAGAGGAACGGGGGAACGAAGGAACGGTAAGTGCAAACCCTAGTATTATAAAACGGAAAGTTCTTAGAAATTACGCCCGGAACAGGGCTGCTACTACTAGCCCATTTAATTCCCGATACTGCGCAAAAACCTCTTGGTAAGAATTGGGAATAATTTTAATAATTGAGTCTGGTTCGGTCGAGTTAACATCTAGCTCGGCTTGGTGGAATTATTGGGGTCAATTAATTAATGTTCTTCTGTAACTATAATTTTGGTTTGAAATGTTTACTGTTTAAATAGACTTTGTGAGCCATTGTTTAACTCAATTTGAAATTGATATTCTCATTATGAAACTAACGCAATTCTTTTTCAAAAATAATGTGCTTAGGCCAAGTACCTAACTATAAATATTGTAATAAAAATAATTGCATGCCTACAAAGTGTTGAAAAGTTATTCTGTTTACTTTTGGAACACTTAAGTAGGCATTCAATTATTCGAATATTCATTCATTTATATGGAATTTTGAGGAATTTTCTTTAAACCTAAAAATAAAATAGAAGGTTTTCATTACGCCGTAATAAAACTATCAGATTCAGTGAGCCATGAATTCATGCTGACCCTGCAAAGTTATAAAGAACTGCGTGTATCAGGTTCAAGACTTTACGCCTTCCACACCACCCTGTAGGTAATAAAAGCTAGTAAAATATAGCGGGATACTTTACCCGTCATACTGCACGAGATTATGTTGGAATTAAGTGCCCGCGTGATTTATGATGTTAGTACATATTTTTATGACTTAAATATTAAGGCTAAGCTTAGGAACCCTTCATGACTCACTTATAGGGTCCGGGTGGGTAAACTGGTACTTTTTTTAATATTGGTACTATGTGACATTTTGTAAGTTTTCGGGAGTATTACGTGATCGCTTAGTAGGAGATAACATATTATATCATCACAACTGTATTTAACTCAGAGGTAGATAAAGGACTAAACCCGTATTTTACCCGTAATATTGACTTGAGTACTTTGTACTTAATAGGTACCGATCCTATTGCTAATTTAAACTCAAACAAAAAAAAACAAAAATTATTTGTAGAAAAATTTTAATTGTGTATTTTATTCAAAAACCTTTTTAAATAAAATTTAATTTTTAGCAACGTAATTGATTTGCGTCACCTTAATGCTTCGCACTGCAAACAGACAGTTTTGAAGATACGACTTTGTTCTTGGGACCCGTCGATTTATTTCAATTAAATCATTTCCGTGTTCAGTTCCGTGTGGTGTCGGACGTAAAAGAATAGCACCATCCCATTTCTTCCCGTGGGTGTCGTAGAAGGCGACTAAGGGACTTACTAGAGAATGGGCAGCAGCGTTCTCTATGCATTTTACCACCATACTGCGATCGCCAACCCGCTTGCCAAGCGTGGCAATTATGGCAAAAGCCCCCTCTTGGGGGAGGTCTATGTCCAGCAGTGGACGTCTTTCGGCTGAAATGATGATGATGATGATGAAGAAATAATTTACAGGCACTTTTGTGGCAAGCACAGGTTAAGCTAGTTGCCCATTTCAATAGCAGCAGCAACGCAGCAGAAGATAACCAGGGAGGGATGAGGACTATTAAAAAAAAAAATAGCCTACACTGTCTCACTGCTGAACGAAGGCCTCCCCACATCCCTAAACTATTGATCGAAATTTTGTAAACATAATTGAAAACCATACCAATCTAAATTCAAAGACGAGCAATTTATAAGGTGCTAGCTGATACCTACACTCACTCATGTAAACACATCTATACACACAGATAAATAAAATTGAAGTGTCTGCTTGTAATATTAAAATAACTACTTTTTACTAAATGCATAAGGACGTATACACGATACATATATTTAAAAAAAAAACATTTTTTACAATTTTTGCCTGTCTGTCTGTCGATCTGTTTGTTCTGACTAATCTCTGAAACGGCTGGAACGATTTTGACGGGACTTTTACTGGCAGATAGCTGATGTGATAAGAAGTAACTTAGGCTACTTTTATTTTAGACATTTTTATTCATATAATATAAATAAATAATAAAAAATTACTATTCCGCGCAGACGATGTCGCGGGCACAGCTAGTATTTGAATAAACCTAATAATTGCGACAGTAAAACCATCTGCACACACGAACACAAAAGCTTTATAGATGGTTATTAGAAATACGTAGCCCCGAGAAAACTGCCATTATGTTAAAAGCTTAATTAAGACCGTGCCGTGACGTATTAAATTTAATCATTTCGTAATTAACGATCGCTAATGTTGGGGTACACTTCATCACCTGTGTTTTGAAGAGGGTTTTATTGGTAGAGGTAATATTTATATGATGTCAGCTTTTAACAGCTATTTTAAAGTACTGTTTTAATTGTAATGTGAATCAACGTTGTTAATTGTATAAGTCTTGTTACTCAATTTCAATCTTGCATTCCCTTCTAAGTATTAAGTAAGTTATATTTTCAACTTAAAAGTTGAAGGGTTACCAGATTTTGACAAAAAAAAAGATAGTGAGGTGGTGTAAGATTTAATGAAATTGAATGAACTTAAAATAATGTACTTACATGCAAAAAAGAATAATAATAATATCTTGTCTTAAAAACATGATATGCACTATTAAAAAAGGTAGAATTTATTATGTATTCTGATATTCCACATGTTACAAACGAATTTTTAAAGTTTTATAACGCAATTAAAATTAAACCATTTTTATCATTCGTTCTTTACGCAAAATCGTTCACTGCCCCAACACTATTAGTTTTAGTACGGTAACATTATTTTTTTTCGAACTGTTAAGTTGCTGAATACGATTATAAATCCAAATATAAGTGTCAAGAGGACAAAAATACACGGTAAACATACAAAAAAAAAAATCAAGACTAAGCATTAGCAATACAGTTGTCACTACATATAATAAAACAAAGCCCTGCTGCGTCTGATTATCGGTCTATTCACGATATACTCAAAAAGACAGAACAGATTTTCATGCGGTTTTCACCAAAAGACAGAGTGATTTATGAGGAAGGTTTAGATGTTAGATGTATTTATAATTTGTTAACGTTTTCTTTAAATTGGTTAACGTGGATGAAGCCGCTGGCAAAAGTAAGTTCAATGTAATAATAATTATTCCATGTTTGTTGACTATTAAAGGAGGTATTTTCAATACTGGAGGAAATAATAAAGAAAATAAGTACTGAAATATCTCGTTACACCGAAAAAAAAGGTTAACATAGGTATGTTAAACTTTTTTCTTTTTTGGGTGGGAAATCATGAAATAACTTCTCCCGCTCTGGGTGTAGCAGGAGGGCTTATCAGACAGATTACTGACTAAATCCCACCCGTGTTCCCTCAGTTGCCTGCGTGGCAGGGGCCATGGTATCTCTCTCGAACAACCCGCACCCCTGGCAGGCATCAGCCCTTGCGGACCCCTCCAGTTGGTGCTGACGTCTCTTTGAGGCGCGCGTGGAACACAACGCGCCGTTGACCCGGGCTTGGTCCTTACCGGACAGCGAGCTACCCATTACTCGCCGTCCGCAAGAGCGCGCCTACGGTGGCCGGGAATCAGCCTGGGTTTCCCGACGCCCAGGACGTCTCCTGCGGTGACTTCAAACGTGAAGTCTGAAAATCAGCAACACTGCTAGCAGCAGAAATTTTTATGGCAGAACTTCCATGAACGAGCTTCTTTACAAAAGGTTTATTCACATTATTAGTAACTGACTAAGTATAGTCTATCCGTAACTTTATATTTTTTTATTGTAATTAAGAAAGCCTTATTACAATGAACAAAGTTTCGGGCAACGAGTTATTGAGTTTTTCCTATAAGGAAACTTTTAGTAGCAACCCGGAGTCTAAATTTGTGCTTTGTTGATGGCCACAATCTTGCCTCCTATTACACGAAATTTAAACATACCTGGTGAAATTTGGGGGTACTTTAAGTGCACTTTTGCCTAACCCTACGGAATCTCCGTAAGGTTACAAACGAGTGTGTAACTATAATAAAAAAACTACTTTCTTCATTTTCTATAGCCATCGTAGGCAACTTGTCTCCGGCAACCTATTACAGGCTTCCCTTCAGGGCAATACAGGCGTGACAATTACATTTATCTACCTAATTACTTTACTAGCGTCCCCTGCTGCTTTTGCAAGCGTTAAATTAATTCTACTGAACCTTTTTCCCTCAAAATAATTAAAAAGGTTGGATGTTCTCGGAATTAACCCACATAACAGACTTAGTACAAGTTGGAAAAGTTTTTAGGTTAGTTATCTGACTTAACCTTTCTCTTTCAAGAAATTTATCTTCATCATCATCATCATATCAGCCGAAAGACGTCCACTGCTGGACATAAGCCTCCCCCAAAAGGGGGGATTTGCCATAATCACCACGCTTGGCAGGCGGGTTGGCGATCGCAGTATGGTGGTCAAATGCATAAAGAACGCTGCTGCCCATTCTCTAGTAAGTCCTTCAGTCGCCTTCTACGACACCCACGGAAAGAAACGGGATGGTACTATTCTTTTACGTCCGACACCCCACGGAACTTAAAACTTATCTTAATTATCTTATACTAGCTTTTTCCAGCGGCTTCGCCCGCGTGGAGGTCGGTGTATTATACATATAAACCATCCTCTTGAATCACTCTGTCTATTGAAAAAACCCGCATCAAAATCCGTTACGAAGTTTTAAAGATTTAAGCATACATAGGGATATAGGGACAGAGAAAACGACTTTATTTTATACTATGTAGTGATTGTCATTTTCATTTCTGACTATGGGTAATTGTTCTCATAGGTACAGATAGGATAACTAATTTTTTTTAGGGCTGAATTCACCAAAGTCTCTTTTAAAGAAATCAATACAATAAATATTTTATCCGTAGAATACAATTGACGTCTGGCGGTTCTAGTATGGAAAAACTGTCAAAAAATATATCCTTAGCATAAGACATATTCTATTGGAATTCGCCCTTAGAGGGATACAATTGGATACTATAGTAGCCCTATTTTATCATGGGGAGTAGCTGATGTAGAGACTGTAGTGTATTTGGTGCTCACATGCAACCTCAGGGAGACTGTGTGAAAAGATTGGCAAGAATCGAGAAACGAATATTAATTTATATAAAGAACTAGCTGACCCACCAGACGTTGTCCTGTCTCAGCTATGAATACAATGTGTAATTTTAATCACCGTTAACCTCACAAGGGGTCATTGTACTCATCATTATGAACAAGTTTTACTATGGGCCCAAACCTGAAATCGCGAAAATAAAATCAGCTATTCCTTAAATTTTGACGAGTTATACGAACATAAATGTAGGGCAGCTGATTTTATTTTCGCGATTTCAGGTTTGTGGCCCATAGTAAAAGTTGTTCATAATGATGAGTACAATGACCCCATAAGAGGTTAAAGGCTTCTTCAAACAGCCGCGACGCGACAGCGCGACGCGACACTTGTAGAACAATTTCCATTAAGTTTTCATAGAAATTGTTCTACGAGTGTCGCGACGCGACCGTCGCGTCACGCTAGTCTGCACGAGCCTTAACGGTGATTAAAATTACATCCTGTATATGTTACGCGCAGCTTTCTTATTTTTTTTTCATACGAACCTTCTTCTGACAATAACAAACACAACAAAAAAAGAATTAGCAAAATGGGTTTAGCTGTTCTTGTGTGATGCCGTGACCAAGGGAAATAGGGATTCATTTTTAACCGACTTCAAAAAAAAGAGTTCTCAATTAGACTGTTTCTTTTTATATTTTGTACCTCAGAACTTTCGACTGAGTGAACCGATTTTGATGATCTTCTTTTACTTGAAAGCTGATGCTTCCCGTGTGGTCCGATTTCAATTTCAATTTCATATAGATCTGATGATGTGTTTCGGAGACAGACAACGAAACTCTTCAAAAAATAACAGTAAATCAACCGCGATTGCTGCTATTGCATAAATATGCATTGTTTTGACCCCAGGGATGATGAAATTTCGAAATAGTGGGATTAGGTACTATAACTAAAAACTGAAAAATAAAAACTTTTTACGTTTTTTATAAATATAGATAAAAGGAAAAAACAGTACGGTTCAGATGAACTGACAAGCGAAGAGGACAAAATGCAAAATATTACACGTAGAGTGATTTCTAGGGATAATATTGAATATAAATGTCAAACTGTGGTTTCAGCTCACATTAGATACGACTTATTCCACTGATTCCCCTTAACAATCCCCAGTAATGGGGATTTATGAACTTTTCTTCCACCAATCCCCATTGAAGTCTCATAGAGGTCATAACAGACTCAAGCTTACTTTGTGTTGTAGATGTTTGCAAAGTCGTAGGAGAAAATACACCAATCAAGATACCAACCAATAATGTAGATGCTAAAAAATTCAAGCAATCTACCAACAACTAATTTAAACTATCCCCTTTTCAAATAGCGCTTCAACCCAGACACAAAGTTATCAAATTCAGTTTTAAAGTAGCTTTCCTAAACCGATTCTTAAGTCGACGACTTATAAACTGAGCGAGATAAAAGTTAGAAGTTACATCGCCCTCAAGTGTATTTAATATCGTACCGAACGTACACCGGAGACCGGTGTCGGCGGTGTCAGGGAGTGTCGACACTCAGACTGTCCGATATTGCTAAAGTTGTGCCTTTACAAAATTGTTCCGGCTTATTTAGAAAACTATTTCGATTTGAGAGCGTTTCCTTTGTTGCTTTGATTGAATTTCCTATCAGACGGCGTGTTGTGGTTGTTTTTGTGCTTTAAACGCTATTCTGCTGTTTTGGATTAAAGGTGGGGTTACAAAAAATAAGGAAACCCATTAAATTCGATAAGTATTTGATAGTGTTGTAAATTACATTTTGCTTTGTCATTTAGTCGCTTTTGGTACCAAGTTGTTGAAGGTAGGTACTAACTGTGTTTCATCTAGTTAGTTTCTAGTTAATCAAATGATAAGAGAGGTCGTAATTTACAAGTTACAAGCCCTATCTTATTGCCCCCATGGCTATGGTTTACGACGCAACATTTATTACCCGAGCCAAACTTTGGACATACAACATCTTAATTTGGTAACATGTGGCAACACTGGCAACCATCCTTACGTGAGCAGTAAATATTTGGAGTAGAAAATTACCAAATAAACTCGGAAAATTAACGTATTATGTCAGACAAAGCAATGAAACCCTTTTCATCCAATTTTGATGGTATTTTGTTTATTAGATCTGAATGTTTGGGTCACATTACCTTTGAGCGGACTTTGACTTTGTCTAAACAAGGATACTTAGATACCCAGTAATGTCGAATAAGAAAGTACAAAATTTCTTGTTCTACTGTGCTTCTTGAAAAAAAAACTGATAAGTACATATTTTTAAAATAGTTTGGCACAAAAGTCCGCAAATGAGAATCCTGTTCGCTGATGCAGCCAAGTCCTTCACATGTGCAGGTGACAGAGACTGCGGTGCAACTACTGTGCTAGGTAGTACCTACAATAGTTCGTTATTTCATTTGAATTTGAAAGTGTGTCATAACCCCAAGTGCCATCACTATTATGTGTTATTTTCTTCTTTTTTTAGGTGTATTGGCACCTTGCACTTAGTTATTTCCTTATAACCATATAATTAGCTATTCGTATTTTTGTATACCGTGCTGTTCGTGTATACCAAATAAACGAGTTATCTATATATCTACAATCTAATAGGTTTCCATTAACATCGCAGTGTCATTGTTACTATTCACACAATACAAACATGATACCGCCAAAAGTTCATTTTCCAGTGTTACATATAAAGAAAATAAAAGAAACAAATACTGTAAACACAATCGAGCATTGTTTGGTAGGCACGGCAGTCAGCAATGCTGAACTCATGCCAGTTGGCACCAAAAGTGCCGCCCTGCCCTAAGTACCAGCGAATAGTCGCTAACACAAGTATTTATTTTTATGGAACAGGCGAGCTTGGTAGTCGGGTTATGAGGCTCTTATTTGGTCAGGTGGCGTTTAATGCTGGATAGATGGGGTCAATGTGGTTTGAGAGATTTTGGCAGAAGAAAAGGTCATTAATACCTAGTAAATGTACTGAAACTGCAGTTATGTCCATTTAAAGCAAGTTATTTTTTTTGTTGGTTTTCGTTAGTTTAATAAAGCCTAGGTTAATGATGGTTTTTCGTTTCTTTTACTAAATTATTAATCATTAAAACTTTTGGAAAGTCGACACAAGTTGTGAAAAAACCCGAAGCGATAGGTATTTCAACTGTAAATAAAAAAACAAGCCTTTGATTTAGCCCTTGGAACCAAAATTTTATGAATATTACTTATATGACAACTGAATATAATACAATAAAACGAGTCTTAAAGTGCCTTCGAACCCTTTTTGAGACCTCTCTTGCATCTCAATTCACAAGTGCCAAATGACACATTTGACCCAGACACCCTTCACTTAATACGCAAGTCGTACGAACAAATTAAATTACTTTTGTAATAATAAAGTACAATGTTATGCTTATAATATAAATTGATGAACATTTGAGATATTTATAGCTACTTGTAATCAACTTAAAATTAGAGCTAACAAATATTGTATATTTTCATGACAATGTAATTAAAATTAAAGATGATAATAATTATTCATAATATTCTTAGATATAATTAGATACCTAGTTGTTGAAAAACACATGATAAATCTTGCCTAAATATTTTTAAGATGATAATTTTGGAATAATAAATTAAGGAGGAAAAAGATAATTGGCTACTACTTATAGGTTTATTGAGAACAAATTTATTTATATTGAATCTGAAATATTAGCGTTGAATATATAACTAGCCCATTTTAATAAAGGGTCAAAAATACTATGTAAGTCGCAACAATGATAAAATCAAATTAGCACAGTAACATTTCAACCAAGGACGTCGACTGTCATCCCAAGAGATTCTATAAGAACTTTGAAAGTAAAAGAAAATTAAAGTCAGGTAGACCGCTTCGGAAAATGCAATCGCTAGACAAATAAAACCAGCCACTAGTGACGGGCTCCTCCACAAGTCCGGGAACTTGGCACTTTATGCAAATGCATGCAGATCTCGCGGACACTTGTTACGACACTAAAGGATCGGGAAAAATAGGGCTGTCACTACTAATTAGTTGCCTCGGTGGGTCGGTGGTCGCTGTCGGGTAGTTAAGTAACTAAATACGACGAAGAAAAATTGTAGGTCTTGTTTGTTCCATTTTGTTGAATGTTTACAATGTTTTTACATTTTAGGTCACAATATATTACTCTTGAATGCTTTATTTGAAACTGGTCAAAAACAAAAAAGATAAAATATAGTTCCATCCAAATATTTAATATCGTCTGAGAGATGTAATGTGCATATTTAAATTTAAATATAAAATGACGTCTGCAATGGTTAAATATCAAATGAAACGTTTACGTTTGATATTAATATAAATTCACCTCACGTACAAATTACTTTTCAATAAGAAGATCACACCCAGTTAACCCAAATATTCTTCAAAAAGTACACTTGACTGACCCTTGTTGATAGTCAAGCCTATTATATCACAATTTGAGCTGTCAAGAGTTGACAGCCCTGCCAAGCCCGGGCTTGGCAAGTCCCGTACTTAAACGTCCTCAGCACTCGCTCCCGAAGTCCCGCGTTTTTTACTTACACGCTCCTTCAGCTCACAACTCGACGGGGAAATTAAAAAAGAAACTCATGCACAGACTGAACGAATGTCTTTATAATTTGGTTTAAATCGACGACAAGTCACGTTCTTGTTTAACGTGCGATTCAGATTTATTGCACATATTTGAAATAAAATGAACACGATATGTTTTTGCAAGGTTCGCGAAGTTCTAGGGTGTATTTTTATGACATACTGATACAAGAAGAAATGCAATCCTATTATATATATATATATAATGTCATAAATGTGAAAGTTTGTATGTTTAGATGTTTGGATGTTTGTTACTCAAGTACGCAAAAACGGCCCAACTGATTTGAATGAAGAGCATACAGATATTTTATAAGCTGGATTAACACATAGGATACTTTTTAAACCCGGTACTACGTTCCCTTAAAATAATTTCCGACCTCCACGAGAGCAAAGCCGCTGGTAAAAGCTAGTTTAATATGAATTTTATCGTCCATGTAATTTTGTTTATAAATCAAATGATTTCAGAATAAATAAAAGAATCGTTCACAACCATTCAGACCCTAATCTCTTCACTTGTTACCGTCACAATATCTCTATTGTCATAAGCCCAAAGGTAAATTCCCATCATTCCGTACATAAATCTCCCTAAAAATATCTATTCGGTACGTGTGGCCTTCGCGGCTGACTTTTCTCACCTATAGATTCCTTACGGACATGATAAATGGCACCCTCTGAGTGTCTCGACGAGAGAACCATTTGTCTAACAGCCTGAATACTGGGGCGACGAAAAACTTCCATATTTACATATTCCACCCTAATGTTGCCAGACAAACCAGGACTCTAGGCGATGTTCGATATTTGCCTTCAGAATTTTCCGTAGATAGGTTTTAGAATTTTTATAAAGCGTTCAGGCGCTTCTGTGGAAGCTCTAATGTAGGAGACATTCTCGGGAGAGATATTTCATTTTTTTTAGGACGCACCATTTAACTTAATAGGATAGCGACGAGGAGAAAGTTCTAAATAGGTTGGTTTAAATTCCGTGAAAATGTTGAATAGAATTTTCTAGGAAAGCGTCAATCTATATGGAAATTTAAAAAAAAATAGTAGCTAGCTTTCACGTCACTCTTCAACTACCAACATTATTAATACTACCGCACCTTTCTTTTCTATTCATATAAGTTCTGGCAACACTACCGAACGAAGTTAAATATTCACTCACCGTATAGCTTTGCGAAGTTTCTTACCGCACAACTTAGGAAGCCTTCGTAAAGAGGTTTTAATTTTTAAAATAAATTCCTTTATGTTGTAGTACCAGCCGATCGCCTAGCCTCCGGTTATTCCTCGAGCTAATTTTCTTACTGTATAACTTTTAAATTTCCCAGGGATATAAGGAGCTTGTACTTAAGGTGAAATTGTTCTCTAGAGAACCTATGTTTATTCTTGAGTAGTCATAAAATTAACTTTGTAAAGATATACGCTTTATATGAGTTTAGTAGGTAGATTAAATATGAGGTAAAAGCAGCTGTTTTCAAGTATTACCTAATTCGTAAAGCTTTTTCTTCGGAAATCAAATTGATTTCCAAAAAGGGTATGGAGTGTTTGCCGAGTAGTTATTCCAGAAATTCTTTCAGCTTAATTGTTTTCGGAAATAATTAGTAACGCAGTAGACAAACCGTATATTTTAAGTGCCTCGTGCAAGTTTAATGCTATCTCAAAACTATTTAAATTGATAGTTTATTAACTATAAATTTCCTGAAGTATCTTCTTCGAAATAATTATTTACTGTAAAAATCATCCTACTACTTGTCGTTCATAAATATGTACTTTGTCATAAAAAATACGAGTATGTAGGTAATTATAACAAATAAAACGTACTTACTATATTATAACTATTTTTTTAATTTTACGAACTAGGCAAAAAAAACAGTAAAACTGAAATTTTTACTGAAATTATGAAAAGAAAACAGTTTATGGCAATACATTATAAAAATACTTATCTATAGATTTTCTTTTCATAATTTCAGTAAAAATTTCAGTTTTATTGTTTTTTTTGAAAGAAAGAAGCCTGGCTTTCTCCCAACTATGTTGGGGTCGGCTTCCAGTCTCACCGAATGGAAGCTGAATACCAGAATTTTTCGATCACCGATTTTTAACAACAAATAAATACATTTATTACACAAGCATGCTGATTAGTTACAAAACAAACACAAAGTTTTATGTGATAAATAAAACATTCTCAAACACTTTCAATTAGGAAAACGTCGAAGTATAAAAGTAACCGTTACTGGCAACAATTTGTTATGTAAACATCGATATAACTCATGATGAGTACCGGTACATCACTATGGCCGTACCAACTATAAATTAATTTGATCGCCACATAAATTTTATGGCTCGAGCCAACTTCATTATAATTTTACGAGGGTATTGAAAAAAAATCGATGCTAAGTGTGTACGGAAATTGAGCTAGGGAAATTGATGGGAGGTGGAAGTTCCTAAATGCTTTACAAGAAAGTATCTGCTTACTTTGAATATGACAAGTCACAAAATACATTCGAACGAAAATTGTGGTTAGTTAATAGGCATGTCAAATTAACAGAGGTTTTTTTTAGGGTAAGAAATCATCAAATAACTTCTCCAGCTCTGGGTGGAGCAGGAGGGCGTGTCAGACTTTTACTGACTAAAACCCACCCGTGTTCCTTCAGTTGCAGGTGGAGGGGCATATACTGCCTCTCCCTCACGTGTGCCGCCTCCCTCTTCGCGAGCATCACTGCTTCGCAGAAGGAGGCGACGGCTACCCATGCACTCTCACTCCGTACCGTGGCCTGGACCAGGGCCAGACGCGAGAGATCGTCGCCACCGATCGCCTCCACAAGGACACGGTGGTGCTCCGCCCAAGCCGGGCTGACTTCCATCATATGCTCCACCGTGTCCTTAGGGCGATCATCGCATTGGAAACACCCGTGTCCGGCGAGGACCTGCGTCAGGCAGAAGGTGAGGACGCCGTACCATCTCTCAAGCCACTCCTCAAAGAGGGGACTTACCGCCGCAATCGTGACGTGCCAGCACTGGGTTGCGATAATCGCAAAATTAATAGAGATTACCTCAAAGCTACAAAAAATTGTTATCTTTCGCAATCCCCTTCATTTTGACAGTTAAGCTACAATTATTGCGTTTTTCACGTTGTTGAGCAGAAAAAAAATTTCAAACTAATTAATGGACTAGGAATTTCCTTTAAAACCCTCCGATTATGATTCAATATGTGTTTCGCAATTAGGATGCTGTTTCTCTTCATTATTGGTTCAATCCAACCCTCTCCTCTCTGATCATATCTGCAAATGCAAACGATGTTCGCTCGGTACGATGTAAGTACATTAAAAAAACTCATGGGCTACATTATTATTTAAGTAACTTTTATTCTTCTGTTTGTGTTACATGGTGTAGCTGTTTGTTATCCCTATTTTAATAAAATAAAACACTATTCCATTATCGTCTGCGTGACATCCCTAACTTGACGTGCCAATAGAAAACAAAACAAAAAGAACACGTTAAAGCTATTGATTTCCCATCAGTATCGTGGTATGTGTATTTGTCACGGCAAACTTTGGAGCCTTCTAAGCGTCGAACAAAGTTGACAAGTTTGGCCCAATATGTGCTCACACAAGTTTCCTCAAACTAAAGGAAGAATATATAAGATTTACGTATGTATGTGGGTATATATTCTGGCTTTACTTGAGGTTTTGTCCAGGATTAAAAGTGACGAGCTACTTGATGACTTTCCGCGGTCACTGGCTATTGCAAGCAACGATGTTTTCAAGCTACATGGTGGAGGATACGGTCGAGGTCTGCCGGGCTTGGGCGGAGCACCGCCGTGTCCTCGTGGAGGCGATCGGCGGCGGCGATCTCTCGCGTCCGGCCCTGGTCCAGGCCATGGTACGGAGCGAGAGTGCATGGGTAGCCGTCGCTTCCTTCAGCGAAGCAGTGATGCTCGCACAGAGGGAGGCGGCGCACGTGAAGGAGAGGCAGTACATGCGCCCTCACGGCCGTAGCCTTCGCAGGAGACGCCCTGGGCGTCGGGAATCCCAGGCTGATACCCAGCCACCGTAGGCGCGGGCTTGCGGACGGCGAGTAAAGGGTAGGTCCGGTAAGGATCAAGCCCGGGTCAACGGCGCGTTGTGTTCCACGCGCGCCTCAAAGAAATGTCAGCAACAACTGATGGGGCCCGCAGCCCCTGGCACACAGGCAACTGAGGGAACACGAGTGGGTTTTAGTCAGTAAAAGTCTGGGCGTTTCAGACTTTTACTGACTAAAACCTACCCGTGTTCCTGCTCTACCCAGAGCGGGAGAAGTCACTTGATGAATTCCCACTCAAAAAAAAAAATCGATGTTTTGAAGCTTCAATAATTATAAAGTTGTCGAACCAGAGGGGTTACCAAAATATATGATAAAGTTGAAACCAGAGAAAGTAGCTAGCCTAGCGTATAAATGTTAAATTTTTATCAGTTATTAAAATTAGCTCCGCTATGACACAGTTCATAGTTGTTTTAATATCGACGAAAAATTTCCACTTGCTTCGGAATAATGGCCGAATCCACGGTAACAGGGCTTTTGTCGATTTCCCTGCCACTCTGTATAAAACCAGATACGAAAGTGGGCACATAAGAGGAAAAACCAGTTTTTACAGGTGACTAATGTTTTTTACAAGTGTAGTTTTGTTTCATATAGTCTGACTAAAGACAGACTTGACTCGACCTACGCACACCCGAAAGCTACTTGATGCTTCATCGACCCGAATTCCTTTTAAGGACACTCATGTGGCTTCAGCGGCCATCATTCTATTTGCGTTCGAGAGGGCAATCAAAATATTCAGAAATACAGCAATGCTCGATACAAAGGGAAGTGATAAATGATTTTCTATCCTGCTCCTCCTTTATTATTTTCTTGTTGGGCTTCAGGACAGTAGAATCATGTCTCCGAAACACGCAAGGCTTCATTGTTTTGGCCTTTTTTCTTCCAGTACTTGCAGTTGTTAGGTAAATCATGGAAGTCATAACATAACGTAGCAGACGTATACTAGTAGGTTAGTTTTTATTACATTTCGCCAGATAAATTTTAAGTCCTATATCAAAGAGAGTGAGCCTACTGACATCGATCTACCGGGCAGAAATCGAAACTCCGGGCTGCTACTGAGAAACTCTGGGTTGTAAAACCCAATAAAAAAAATTAATGTGGTAGTCTTGTCCCAAAAGTAGTGATAAACCGTACAAATGAATACAAAACCGTACAAATACCAATCCGCACTGGGCCCGCGTGGAGTATTACGGGTTAATCCCTCCCACATAGAGGCCTGTGTCAGCAGTAGGAACGTCACAGGCCGATTACGCATGTGCAAAATATAAAGATAGTCCTCCATAAACCATGAAAATCAGTTTTCAAAGCCCTAAAGTGGTAAATACCTTTACATTTTCTCAAACATATCTTCATTTACGCTTCAAAGTCGCACTTGAAGCATCACAAATTCCCTTTAACGGTAGCTTACAGTCATAAAACTTATCAACTAAACTTCCAGTTCGTTAAGTATATTTGCGTATCTACCACGCTGTATATAGGCACAAGCATGGAGGCTTTACATCTCTCGGCGTTTCGCAGGGACAATTTGTAGGTAGAACCATTGCATAGATAACTTGGTACAGTTCAGAAGGACCGCTTCATTAGTTATTACGAGCGAAAACGCAAGCACACATAGACACCGTTCATGTACAGCGAGTGAGAGCGCCCTCGCGACTAAGGTTCCCATTTTGAAATCTGAAAAGTCCTGACAAAATTTTGAGCATTTAAAATAAAGTACGGACAACAGAACCCTTAGGGACTATTCACACTTATTCAGCTATGTTCAGCTTATGTCCACAGAAAACAACAATGTTGTATGAGATGCGTACGCATCCGTTCAGCCGCGGAAAGCTGAACGGACTCTATACGCAATCGTTGTTTTCTAAGGACAAAAGCTGAACAGAGCTGAATAAGTGTTAGTAGTCCATTATACTAAACCTCCGCTGTCCAACTATCTGTCGGTCAGTGGACTGTATTTTATGAACCGTAATAGGTAGACAGTTGAATTTTTCACAGAGTATGGATTTCTCAAGCCGCTATAATAAAAAAATTGTAGAAAAAAAAAAGTAAAAATTTTAAGGGCACTACAATAAACTGTTTAAAAAATGTAGGTAGTGTTAAACATTGTACTGGAGCCTTTGGTGTGCGACTTCGACTTGCCAGTTTATTCCGTTTTCGAATACTTTTTTTTATAAAAGAATTCCCAAACAAATGACACGTCTGGACCAATCCGGACGGATTATAACCCTATTCGACGCAGAGGCGACGTATGCGTCTATGTGCCTGTTTGCGCTCATTGTATGAGCCTTCTGTACTCTATCTATTCTGTGGTAGTACGTAGCTCAGACACCGCCTTTCACCACTTTCCCCGGGCGTCGACGAAGTTGTCGAAACTTCGGTATTATGTACCTATCTGTCTTACTCGTATGTATATATATAGGTGCTCGACTGTGAAACAGTTTGTCCCAATTGATTTATAGAAACTTGGCGAGCTCAAGTGTTAGTTTTGGTCACGACTATGAAGTTTCAAGCGTGTATGTGAGAATTATAGGAGAGGCAAATCTCTAAGCGCCTGGAGTTCGTATTTTAATTGGATATTTGATAAAATAATTGTTGTATATTTTACATAAAAAACTTTCTAGACAGTATTATAACTTTTTGGAACTCTCTCGAGTGCGGGACTAGGTTGAACATGTCTGAAAAGTTGGCGTCTTACATGTGTCGGGAACAAGCTCCAGTCTTAAGGACTTGTAGACACCGTAAGTTTTAGCCTAAGATAGAGGCTAAAGTAAATTCTGTACATTATTTTGTTCAAAAGGGGCTGTCATGATATCCGTTTATATATGTTTCAATTTAAGGCTTTTCTCTGATCTTTTAGAGCCAAAAGATATGCACTGTACTGTCACTAAAAGAGTTAAGTTACCAGCGTCATCGGATATAGCTAAAGTTTAGTAGGAAACCGACAAAGGTTTAAAAAAATATAAATGAACTGTTCGTTTTCTATTAATTCAATTAAATTTGATTCGAAAATATTCATCGGTTTCTTACTAAACTTCAATGATATCCGACTACCCTAGTTACTTGTTACTTTTGGTGACCGTACATTATTTTCACATTTTCTTTTATCTCGCATGCAACGATCGAGCAATTTCATTTAAAACTGCAATATTGTGAGTTGATTACGTAAGCAATTAATATTGTTTAAGCGCTTTAGTTTGCAGATTGTAATAGTTTAGTTCAGATATTATAGTTGCTTCAGCTGTAACTATATTAGATAACTTTCCGCCTATGTTGTAACTGAGCCTATATATGGCTGGGGTAAGATTATTTTATCGCATATGTTTATTCAATGAATATTATCAGCATTTAAAGTTGTTGGCCAAAATAAGGCTAATGACTTTGTATTTGAAAGACAAGTGGGCATTTTCAAGTGACATGGCGTCATCCATACATACGCATACTTTAAATTTTTGTTTGTATTTCGATACGGTATGGAAGCCGTATACAGGATAAGTTTTTATCCAGTGCGCAAACTGTAACCATGAATTCAGCATATCAGTCTAGACCCCTTGACGCAGAAATTTTACGTCGGCTTTACAAAAAAAATCAGCTGTTTCATAGAAAAGTGTAATACCTACGCGGTCAAAACGTATGGAACAGCTGATTTTTTTTTTGTATTACCGACGAAAAATTTAAAAAAACAATATCTAGCTACAGTGAAAAAGGATAATTTCTCTGGAACTGTCTAAGCTTTTTCTCGTCAAACCGCTTTCCCATACATTTAAAATACTTTTCACATCGCAATCGAAATTAATCTTTATTTTTCATTTTGTTTGACTGGTAGAGAATGCCCAAGATAAGTCCGCCTTTGTACATTATTGTGTGCGAGAAGTTCCAACAAATAAAAATAAAATCCTGATTTAGTAAGCAAATAACAAGGTAACTTTAGGTGGAAGCTGGTGGAAGCAAAAAAACGTTAAAAAAATTCGCAGCCTACCGAGTCTCCACCTTAAACAATACTCAAATACTAAAACCAAACTAATAAATAACAATGAACACCACAACAGTTAACAATCATATAAATTAATAGGCTATAGGGACAGTCTATCTGACGTAGGTATGTTACGGTATATCACAGAACTGAGGCAGCAGTGATTAATGATGATACATCATCCAGCTCATCAGTGTTGTGTTCGTTGCGGTGTGCGACGTGGATGATATATGGATGAGCGGGGATAAAGGGTTGGATGATACCGTGGTTAGATAATGTTTTTGTGGGAGAATTTTTGACTCTGACTTTTTTTATTTTGTTTTAACGAATCAAATAGCTTGCTATACAGAGCTTTTAGTGAATTTAAAACGCTAGAGAACTGACGCTTAAGTGAGACTACTAAAATAATAAAGATAACTTTAGACCTATATAAAAAAGAAAAAGGCCGTTCATTGGTAAGCGAGTCCCCTTGAGAACGGCTGGACCGATTTGGCTATTTTTTGTTTAAAGATGTTCTTGATAGTCCGAATTTGGATTGTACGGTAAGAAAAATGGAAAAATTTGGGAGAAACTAAATGCTTTATATCTATGGGATTTTTGTAAGACCTCAGGACCATATTGACATTTTGACAAACACAGGTCGGTCGGGTCCGCTGCAGTTATCAATAAAAGCCAAATAATATCTCCAAAACAAACAAAATATCCAGTACTGTAATCAATTTATCAAAGTGCTCATCCCCTCGACCCTCAATCGAAATCCAAACCGACCACACCGCATACAGTCCTCAACAATATTGCAATCACTGATTGAATAACAGCCCTTCAAAAGTGTTTAACGTAACCATATCACCCTGGGCGGAAGGCGGCAGATTTAACACGCACCCAAGTTCGACCGGGGCGGGAGGCACGGATCACCAAACAGGTGAATACAGAAGACCTAGTATGTAGCACATGGAAATGAAACGAATCAAAATCAAAAGTCATTTATACAAATCAGGAAATCAGCAGTTCCGTGTGGTGCCGGACGTAAAAGAATAGCACTATCCCATTTCTTCCCGTGGGTGTCGTAGAAGGCGACTAAGGGACTTACTAGAGAATGGGCAGCAGCGTTCTCTATGCATTTGACCACCATACTGCGATCGCCAACCCGCCTGCCAAGCGTGGCAATTATGACAAATCCCCTTTTGGAGGAGGCTTATGTCCAGCAGTGGACGTCTTTCGGCTGATATGATGATGATGATGATGATGAGGAAATCAGCAAGTGGCGCCAGTGCCTACCACTTTTCTGAAAGTGTGTCTAGAAAATAGTGCAAGTAACTTATAAGATCAGGTACTTTTGTTTTCGACAGTTGTCAGATGTCATGATGAAGAACATGATCACAATGAACCACATTGTGTCGCTTTTATTTATAGCGTTCTAGACACGTGTGGTTTATCGATGAGAGGAAGCTGAGAGGTTTGAGCCTTCTGAATTATCTGTTTCATAATACCGGCCTACCGGGCGCGCCGCTCGGAGGAAATCCAATTGTCACCCGGATTAACACTCTAGATTGTACTCGCAAAATAACTCAACTTTTACTTATTTTAAACTAAGTGCCGCCATTGGGGACTGAAGTACGATTATTATACCTTTTTGTGGCGACTGCAAGTACAATGGCGTTTATGTTTAGCTTGTCTTTGAAGATTCAGGTCCCAGGTTGAGCAAAGTGTTGTGGGGTTTTTGTAACTGGAATTTCTCAGTAGGAGTCTGTATTTGTACCCGGTTGATAGGCTCGTCCCATTACCAAACATAACTAGCGTTCGCGTGTATCTACGTAAACTTATAGGTATGACCTACCTCTGACCCCTCGGAGAAACAAGACGTGATCTTAGGTATGTGTGTGTATGTCTAAATAATAACAGCTGAACGGGTCGATCGAAAGTTAAGCTACGCTTGTCGCGGTCAGTTCATGGATGGGTTACCGTCCATAACTTATCGAGACTCCTTCGTAGTTAGAAACCAAAAGTCTGGCAATCAATCTTACCAAAGGGTATCGTATTACCTAGTAACGGCAGTGGAGGAGAGATAGGCAGTCCGTCCATGTCAAAAACTGGTATTTAGCTGCATATATGTAGTTGAGACTGGAAGCCAACCCTAACATAGTCAAAAAGCTATGCATATAAGTTCAATAAGTGTATGAAAATGCAAGGAAATAATATTAATACTTACCTTGGATATTTACCTCCTTAATAATAGTACACAAAGGTACAAATATTAACCGTAAATCAGATACACTAGTGTTCTTAGAACGCTTGTCCAATCCAATCCAATGTTTTGTTTCATGGGTGCTTACGTCACATGAAACAAAATATTGGATTTGTTAGTCGTAAACAGTATCACATAAACTTTCCTTATGCCACATAAAAGATACTGATAGTTCCATTAGAAAAATATCACATCTTTTTCCTTGTAAAATGTACGTATAACCCTACCCTACATCATAACATGCTTATCAGAACCGCTTCAGACATAATACAGTACGAACGCATTATTATAAAAGTCACAATTGAAAATGTACTATGTGTTCTCTACGTTCTCGATGTACTCCAAAAGTCACAATTGAAAATGTACAACGTGTTCTCGGTGTACTCGAAACACAGAAAACTGCTGTTTTTAAAATCTCCGACTTAAATTTCAAGACGTTATTGCACCGTCCACTTTCCTCCGTACACTATTACAGCTTGCGCAGAATGATATTACATTTTTGTCAAAAGGAATTATGAAGGCAATTCCTTGCTTGTAATGAAACGTCAGGGACACTTACTATGTTTTATCATCAGCCTTACTTTATATTAACTAGAGTTGACTTTGAGCAAAATAACTACTACGTGAATGAAGAATGAAGATGGCGGGATATCAGCTGGACTAAATAATTGGTCTACATTGATTAGGTTTAGATAATATATTTCTACTAGCTTTTGCGAGTTGCTTCACCCGCGTGTAGGTCGTTAGATGGTGGATATATAAGTATTAACCTTCCTCTGGAATCACTCTGTCTATTGATAAAAACCGCATTAAAATCCGTCGCGTAGTTTAAAAGATCTAAACGTACAGACACGAAAAGCGACTTTGTTTTATACTACGTAGAGATGACTAAATTCTTTTATATTTTGTGAATGTGAGAACTTGATAGGTCTTGTAGACGGTAGATTGGTGTACCGTTTTCTATAATATTAAGTACCTGGTACTTGTTAACGGGACTACACTGTCCTCCCAAACCTATTAATACTGTAATTTGAAAACTTTGTTAAAGTTTATTATTTTGAAAAGAGTATCCGTTTTCTTGGGAAAGAAAACGATTACTCTTTTTTTTACTTTTGTGCTCGGTTTAAATTTATCATTTCCCGTGGAGGAAATGATCAATTTTAACCGAGCACCTAGCTTTTGGCATTACATATGTGCCCATGTAGGTTTATGTTTTTGTTTTTTGTTTTTGAGGCCTGTGCTCAGCATTGAGGTGATACAGGCATAAAATAGTAACAGAGTTGGCTTTAAGTTTGCCAGCTAAATATCAGTATTTCCATAGGAAGTGACTGCTATTTCATCACTGCCAATTAATGATAGATATTCCATATTTCTATCAGGATATCGGTAATCTATCTCTCGGGCTTCTATCTACCCGACTGTCATAGGTATTCGCCTGACAATGGAGACCGACAGCTTAACGTTCTCGAGGCACGGAAGCAATATCTACACATCTACGTATAATACGTATAATTCAGTTCAATAGTCGCTCTTGAAGCCAACAGTCGACTCCGCTCCCGAAGATAGCGGGTAATGGATCTTTTTTGTTATTTTAATCACGTTCTGGCGAAAGCGACACTCCCCGTTAAATTAATTGGATTTTATGGGATCTCTCGCCATTCCTGTTATCGTTTGTTTTCAAAAGTCACCCAACTGAATTAACAGCGAAATATATAATTACACATTTTAATAACAACGAAATTTGTTTACCGTTTAAATTTTATTCTGAAACTCTCAATTTGCTCTGAAAAGCAAGCTTCAGTGACAATAATGACCGTACCCATTAAAATAATAGGCAATTTAGGTAGTAATTAAACCTTTTTGTATTGTCCTACAATTATCAGCCTATAATGTTATTGCCGATTTCATGTTTCAGCTGTATCAATTTAAATACAGAGTACTTTTAATTGTCATTTTATAATCCGAGGGCATGTGACCCGAGCTCTTAATATGATAAAAGCCTCGACAGGCTAATAACACCGGAGAGGTCCCGTCACAAACAGACGTCCAATATAAATGCTTTGCTCCAAACTTTTCACAACGCCCAATAGATGGCAATCCGATCACTTCTAAGTTTCCCCCTCTATTGAATAAAACAAAACGTTTTAATTCGCAAACACCATTTAAATGATTGGATTACAAATTCAAAATAGGAATTTTGGTGGTAAAACGTGCAAATTCTGTACTCATTAATCATGGTGTGTAGAGCGATGTCAATAAGGATGGGGGGCGCTGTGACATCGATAATTCAATCGGCCACGTGCCTATTATAAGTCTATTAGTTTATATTGCGGTTTGTTCAGCGCTAAGTGTTCGGGCGACAGCGTTATTGATAGGAGCCCTGTTTTCATTAAGTTCTAATGAACACATAGACCCACCCGTGTTGGTGGTAATAGTTTGTAAGTGATAGGGTTCGCTGTGAACTATTTTCATGATTAGTTTCGTATGCACATGTTTTCTATAAAATAAATCAGCTAAGTATAAAAATGGCTATATCCTCGTCTAATTAACATTAAGACAATTCCTGAATCTCTGTAGAATTAATAAGAATATAAATCAACAGTATTTTCTTTGGAAAAGTCGTAAATTACGCGAAAATTACTAGCAATAGTAATAAGCGTAGCTAATTCAATTAGCAGAGAACAGCTAAAGAATACTAATTTCGTGAGAAATGATATTTGAACAGCGCAAAAATCTAAACAGCCGTTATTACACGAGCCGCTGGCGCTGAACTGAAAATGCTGTACAAATAAATATAAAGCCAAGTACCTACACCCTCGGGTAGTTTTACGGCCACTCTTAAAGTGTCGAAACTAATTAATATCGATAAGCTGACCATGACATCTCTATTCGCTGCCACCGTATATTTTGTGCGTAACACGGACCGTATTGATTTTGTGTGCGCGCGCACCGCACCCACCCCGAGGGGAATGGGGTGGAAAACGAACAAGGGAGACGCGACGATTTGAATCGAACATTTTTATGAGGGCGCTACAATCCCTAAGGTTAACACAGCGATGTGTCAGCCACCGAGAATGTTTGAGCAAACTTTTTAATTTACGACGAAAAAAAAAACGTGCCAGAGTTTTGGTAATCCTATAAAAATATGGTGCGTCCGTTGATTCCGTGCCGTGTAAATGGCAACGAAATTGAGGTAGTTAAAAAAGGCGCAAATACAACTTATGTACGGTTTATCACGTGACTTTTCACGGCTTTGGAGAAAATTGCTGGCTTTTAGCAATTAAAATATCTGACTGTTCAATGGTACAATTAGTAACGCCAGTTATTTCTCCGATAGCAGTAAACAATACAAATATGTTCCGAACGGAATAGGCGAAGTTATTCCACATTGTTGCGCTGCGCCAATGGGTAATGCAATCTAAATTATAGTGGAAGCCAATATAATGTATGAGTATTGTTAAAGCTCTTCTGTAACCCGAGGGAACTTAGTAGTTATTGGTAAGTATTGAAAAGTTTTATTGCTATGTAAACATACATTGTATTTCAACAATCAAGATCTTTTCTAAAAATCATTACTGGGTTAAAAAAAAATGTAAGGGTTTCTTCTAAAAAAAAAACATTACCCAAGTATCAGTTGGGGGTTATATGTGAAATGCAAATGTCATACTGCATGTTGGAACAAATCTATGAACCTACTGCGCTTTGGACAACTAGCTTCTTAAATGTTTTTAATTTAATTAAATGCTTTGATTTTGAGCCCCCCTATCTGTTACTTTAATTGAAAAGCTTAAGAAGTTATACATACTGTATATTTCCTTGAAAACGCTACTTCAACACACATTAAGGTTACTTAACCGTGGCTATATAAAATAATAATTAATAATAATATAAAAAAACAAGCACAGATCCTATCATTCAAACAACATCTCCTACAACCCGTACAAGCTGTATTCAAGAAATAAAACATATTGTATATTATGTGAAATGGAACAGGTTTCAGCAGGCGATGTAAAATATTAGAGAGAACGCTATCAGAATATTAAACATTGCAAACATAGGGCAAATTAGATTTTTTTTGTTGGAGCTCCCCTAATAAATAATTTTAAGGTTTGTTTAGGCATGTTTTTTTTATTATTACATTTTTATTTTATTTTATGCTTGTACCAATATTGGAGTTTTTACTGAGTTCAACAACTTTTTGGACAGCCATTTTATACATTAATACAAATAGAGCCCTACCAAGGTATAAATAGGGTTCACATTTCTTTGAGATTTCATGTTGAGACCAAATTGTCCCAACAAGTGTATGACTGTAGCAACGCAGTTTTTTGTTAGCCAACGTAACTTAGAAATAATTGACATATGGTTTGTTTCGAAAGTATTAAATGAAAATTCAAAAAACCCGATTCAGGTTAAATGCTTACGCAATCACTCACTAAAGGGAATTAGCAGTACGAATATTTAACAAATTCATCTGTATTTCGAATGTCCCAACTTTATATTCCACCATTTTTTCCAACAATTGTATACATAATAATGTTTGAATAACATGATTAAATAGTCATTGAAAAATCCTCGTCGAAAATTGAGGTTATAAATTTAACCTCAACTGAGTTTTTTTTTTACTAAGATTTTAAATTATAATTTCGGGGTATTCAAATAATCAAATCAAAGCGTTAAATTTGTACGTGGCACAACAAATTGGCATCCACACGATTTTAGATGATTTATTTGTTTAACGTTTGGAACAGAGCATAGGTACCTACCAAAATTCATCTGTCTACCCAATTTATTCCATGTTTTACTCAAAACAAGCATCTCAGTTATTAAAATAACTGCGTCATTCAACTCTTCATCCTCTTTATCAACGGTTCCCTTTTGTTTTAACGCGTCAGAAGAGGGTACATCGCTTTCATTCTCCATAACTTCTTTGAACATGTAAACTCTTGTTTCTTATACTCGGTAAGTCTTTGATACATATTCATGAGACATAAAGAAGGCAAACTACGCGACTTGGATGTCACTATACTTATAAGTTAAAGTTAGTTTTTTCGTAGTTTTTGTGGGTTAACTTTTGAATTGGTAAGATGATTCTGAAAGTTGGTTCGTATATAATGCATACAAGACATTTTGGCAGCTCTTAGTTGAGCATAAAGTCGCTAACCTATTACCTAGGAGCCGTGGCGTGCCTAGGGGTCAAAATCGAGGCAAGCCGACAGATTTTTTACGATAAAAAAACAGCTAAGGGATTGGCACATGTTCTCATGTTTGTTAGTATCACTAACACCATTATGATAATTTTGGTTAGAAAACCTGTACCTAAATACGAAGATAACTAAATATAATAATTACAATTTTATTAGGGCAAGCTGGGCTTTTCGGCTTCTACGAAGGTACCGCCACTGCCTAGGAGTGCCTAATCGCATTGGACTAGTAGGATCCACTTATCATATTCACTTTTGTGTGTCTTAACTTGGTATTTTTGGTAAGACTCAAAGCTGACACTTTGGCGTCTACTCCAATGGCGGATTTACACATTTGCCGCCAGTAGGTTATTACTTTTTGCTGCCCCTACTAACTCTTTTGAATTGTAATATTGAAACGCTATTGAAATATTTTATAAATTCATATTTACAATTAGTGTACTTTACACAGCGTTTAGTAATTTTTCATATAAAGACATTGGAGTATTCGGTATACCTACTGTATGTTTAGTAGGCATTATTTTTTTTTAATTTTGTTAAATTTTCGAGACTTCTTTTCACCGCGTAAGTACATAATAATGTTTTTTTCCTTAAGGCAAAAAAATGTGCGAAATTTGCCGCCACCCTAGGCTCCAGCCTACTCAGCCTGCTGGTAAATCCACCACTGGTCTACTCAATGTATAATGTACTAGCTTTTGCCTGCGGCTTCGCCCGCGTGGGATGAATAACATAATCAGCTTATAACGTTCCCAGTGTGGGGCACAGGCCTCTCGGTGAGAGGGAATGGGCCGTAATCCACTACGCGGGCCAAGTGTGGGTTGATAGATGCCACATATCTTCAAGAATGTTTGGTTTTAGGACATGCCGTGGTTTCCTAATTTTTTACCCGACTGCGCCAGAGGGAGGGTTATGTTTTTCGAGAGTATGTATGTGTGTATGTATGTACGTATGTATAATTGTTTGGCTCGCTCTGCAGCCTGAACGGCTCGATGGGTTTTAGCTTGAGAGGTGTCGTTATATTCGTATTTACTGTGAGAGTGACACTGGGTATATCAAAATAAAAAAACCAAAATGGCGGATTTTTGGGGCCAAATTCCAATGTTTGGCACGCTCTGCGGCCTGAACGGCTCGATGAATTTTAGTTTGCGAGGTCTCGTTAGATTCGTAATAATAGATGTGAAAGTAATATCGTAATAAAAAAAAACAGTAATTTAAAAAACTAAAAAACCCGACTGCTTTTCTGAGTATTCATGGAAAAGCCCTAAAACAAGAAAGTCGTTGTACCCGATTGCACTTAACTTAAGAATCGCCGGTTGCTAAGGCGATGCTTATAAGCAAATAAATTGTAGCAGTCGGGACCCATTCTAGAAAGTCAGCCGTCTAGTCAGTAGATTGGAGTAATCTGCAATGTAATGTAGGTATGTGCTCTCAATTCACTAAGCCTTCATTTCTAGAATGGGTCCCGACTGCTACAATTTACCTGCTTATAAGCATCGCCTTAGCAACTGGCGATTCTTAAGTTAAGTGCAATCGGGTACAGCGACTTTCTTGTTTTAGGGCTTTTCCATGAATACTCAGAAAACCAGTCGAGTTATTTAGTTTTTTTTTAATTACCTTTTTTTCTTCTTCACCGTTTTGAGAGCCGTGGTGAGGAAATAATTTAACACAAAGTAAAACGCTTGTCTGGTTAGACTCGTAAGTCATCACTGTTTTTGGATGCATGATTTTGATGAATACGAAAGAAGCCCCTCCGATAGCTTTGAAGGTTAACACAACACCTTAAACAACCTTGTATATTATCTACCATTTATCCACAAAACATTGTAGCTCCCTCATTAGCGTCAAGTCTTTGATCTCGATGCGTCAAAAGCCTCCACAATTCCTAAAATAACTATCAGATATTAATTTAATTTCCATACCGTCGGTAGGGCTGTCGTCACGACCTCTAATCAAAGGATCCTAAATAATTTAAATAGGGCCGACCCTGGATTATCAATTCCATATTTTACCTGTGAGAGATTTAAAATTTAATGAAACTCCCTTTTATATTCTGGTTCAATTAATTGTGACCTCGCTTGAGGTGAAAGTGTTCCAAGTTATGATTTAATCAAGAGTTCTTTGTAAAGGTTTTGTAAAAGTTACAACAATTTGTTATTTGTCATTCTATCGTGTGCAGAGTGTACAAACAAAAGACTGATTAATAATTGCTCAGTCTTTTGTTTAAGCTTATATCCCATTTTTAAATATTGACGTCATTAGTATGTCTGAAACTACTAATAATACTACTAGAAAAGGCCTTTCATTCCGAAACTAGACAGCTACATAGTATCTTGTTAATATTACAAATGTGAAAAATGTAACATTTTTCACATCCCTAATTTTATAAATTTGAAAGTTTGTGAAGATGTTTGGATGTTTGTTACTCAATCACGCCAAAACGGCTGAACGGATTTGAATGAAATTTGGCACACAGATAGTTTATAACCTGGCTTAACACATAGGACACTTTTTATCTCGGTAGTACGTTCCCGTGGGATATACGACCACCACGTGGGCGAAGCCGCTGGCAAAAGCCAGTTTATAATATTAGTAATGTATATGACAAGTAATTTATAATATTAGCAATGTATATGTAAAGTTTGTATATTTATTACTCAATCACGCAAAAACGGTTAAACGGATTTAGATTAAATTTGGCACACAAATGGTTTATAACCCGGATTAACACGTATGATACTTTTTATTCCGGTACTAAATTTCCGTGGGATCATTTCCGACCTCCACACGGGTGAAGCCAAATAATCACAAAATGTCTTGAATTTCGCTGTGCCTCATAGCATAGGCTTTCTCTAACAATTTCCATTGTCGTGTGTCGCGAGGTACCCTTACCTCGCGACACACGACAATGGAAATTGTTAATAAATAGAAGGAAATAAATAGAAGGTCTCAACTGGAGGAGGGCCTCCAGTTTAGACCTTCTATTAGCTTCATATCCTCCCCGATTTCTCTGGAAATAATAACAAAGCTAACTATTAAACACACACAGAATTCCAATAGCAACGTTAGTAGTAGCTTTACTATTGAACCTAATAAAGTTGAAAGTTCTGCTCAAACCCCGAGAGAACAACCGTTATGTTATGATACTGCATATTAATTTTGAACGGCAATATCGTCCAATAATGGTACGATCCCTTCCATGAATAGAGCTCCTTAAGTTTGCGATACGGTTTATAAACTTCAACAAGTTCATATGAAGAGGAGCTGCTTTCATAGACTATTTAATATGAACTAAGATTTTAAGGAAGATAATTTAGTTATGTCGAGTGTTCATGCATATTTCGAAGAATTAGAGGTGTGACGCGTCAACTGATTAAACAGTTTCGGGAAGGTGAAACAAAATAAGGGAATTTTGAAGATTAATACATAACATGATATCGCGGCTTTTTTCTTCAAAGGGATGAAACAACGAGCTTATAGCGTTCCCACTGCTAGTAAACAGGCCTCCTCTCGGCGAGAAGGTGTGGTGATCTAAACAGTGACTTGACGTGTATTAGAACATTATCAAAATACACAAGGGGAATTAAATATAGGTGTTAAAAAAAATATGTTTAGAAATTTAAGGAGTTCTTTAAAATGACATTCAAACCATAATCACGAAAAAAATATTTATACACAACAATCCGTTTCAAAGACATGCAATATTTTCCCCACGTACTAATTTATTAAAACTGCACATGCGCACTGTACCTACAAAGTGTAGGCTCAGACAACCGCGCGAGCGAGACGAGCGTGGTTGTCAAATACCTACGTAAAAAGCTGATTCTAATTTTCCCATCACATTACTCAGACTTTTGACTGGCAATTTATCGAACTTACCTAAAATTTAAATCACAATTTTTTTTTTTTTGCGATATGTTAGTTTTTTGATACCGAGCAAGTACACGAAATTCGAAATTTTAACACCTTATATAATCGAAGCTAAAGCCAAAACTACTCAGGCAATGTTATGTTAATTTGGAACCCCTCCTTTCCATCCATTAACAAACAAAACTGACAAACTGTTGCAGTTTTTAAAAGAAGAGTGAAAGAACACTATCTGTCCACATCGTCATAGCTGTGTACGTATTATTTTCTTTACATTTTTATTATTAATATTTTAGTGATATTTATTTTATACGTATTTATTTATGTAATTAAACTTCTCGCACAAAAAAAGGTACAAAGGCGGACTTAATGCCTTAGGCATTCTCTACCAGTCAACCAAGGGTGGTGAAGAGATGAGATGGCAGGTGCTTCACATACATCATTACAAGCATACGTATACAGTATGTTTGTAATGATGTATGTAAGTATATTCCCATTTTATTTGTTTAATTTATTTAGTGAATTATTATTTTTGATTACTTATAAATCCAGTTTAAATTCTCTTATAATCTTTCACACGCTGACTACATCTCTTTATCTTCTCTCCTATCGCAGGTATGCTGGAAGAGATTTCTTTAGAAATAAGCATCACCTCTGTACCTATTTTTCTATTCTAATTCTTGTCTGTTTATATAATATGTGTGTACATGATAGGTTAAATAAATAAAAACAGAATTTTTAAAATCGATCCATAATTGCTGAAGATATGACGGAACCATGTCAAGTCAAAATGAGGGAGGGATTTTCAAGGCTAAAATATAATGGTGATTGAAATCAATATTTTCTCTATGATCAAGATTTCTTTGCCACACTAAGCTACAACACACAGTTAGAACCATCAACAACCAGCTAGAAAATTAAAACATGAGTAGACAAATGCAGTCAATTTTGTTAAAGTTTACCCAACACCAATCAAAACTTCCTAAAAACAAAACAGTCAATTTATACTAGCAGTCAATATATCACTGAATACCAGTTAATATCGCTGGCACTAGCCACTGTTGGCCAATCACAGCACAGGCTTTACGTGTAAATCCTAAATTTATCGCGCAAAGTACGAGTGATTGGCTGGCTGAGCGATATATCGGTGTTGCCAGTAATTGAATAGCTGCTCGCTGGGATTTAAATTGATTTTCTTCGTTGTTTTTTAGTTTTTCTCCGTTTTTGTTTTGGTCGGGTTATAGCGGTTCTGTTGTTCTATTTTTAGGAGTGGTAAAAATTGTTGCAGTACTGGGGTGATTATATTTTCTCTGCAGTAACAGTATACACCGTATTAAAGGATCTCTTAGCTCGGAAAGACCATTCTAGATAGGAGTAGCTTTCTTAATAGCGTAAAGAAAATAACGAAAAATAAAGGTTTAGGTATTTGTCACAGAAACACGTGCATACAAAACAGATAAGTGGGTGAAGAAGAGAGTTGAGTTGATTGGTTGTTGATGGAGGACTCGTAAAATAGAACATCTATGTACCTACTAAAATACCAATGTTTGCAAAACCAATTTATGATTTGATTTGAAGATAGGTGAACGCAACCTTCTGTCATATGGACGATAGCGACGTTCTACGCAATATCAAAATAAATTTTGTATTTTGTCTATCTCCTGTCTAGTTTAGAAGATGAAAAGATAGAACATACATTTATTTAGCACAGACTAAAAGGCACACAATATACAGCAGGAAAGAGGAAAATAAACTTCTAATAAAAAGTGTCAAGTGCGATGTCGGTAACTAGCATTATAGTGTGTCTCACGGTTGCGCCAAAAAGGCTCAGTTCAGCAAAAATGTCAGACAACTAGTACCTGACTCTTTGGAATACACGCTTTGCAACGATAGCTCCGCTTTATTACTTTAATGTCTTTCTTACCTAATCTAGTCAATCCATAACTCACACACATGTTTTCATCAAAATCGAATAAAAAAATAAAAATACAAAACACATCTATAATCACGAGCACGGAACAGAAATAATCAGCAGCTGCATGTCGTGACTGTGACAAGATGAGGACACTCAGCACGATGCTGTGCTATGGGACCCACAGCACAGCGCTGAGTTTCTGATTTACGGAAACCAAGTCAGGTATAAAGCAAAATCATTAAAGATTAAGAAAAAAGTTTAAGCTTTGTTATTTTTAATACCCATCTAAATACTGCCACAGGGGATATATGGGGCAGCTTTATAGTATTAGCTTTACCACGAGACCTAATCACATTAAATTATGGATAAATATTGAACATCTTAGAAATCTCCTCAAGTCCCCTCCCCACTCAACTGACTTCTACTCCTACTCCTTCACTGTGCACTCGGTCCGGTTATGGAATTCACTTCCGCCTGACATTAGGGATTGCCAAACTGTAGTAGTCTTCAAAAGAAGAGTGAAAGAACACTATCTCTCCACTTTATCATAATTGCTTATGTATTTATTATTTAAATTACATTTTATTTCTATATATTTTGGTGATATTTATTTTAGAAGTATGTATGTTTGTATGTATGTATAATCTCATATTATGTGTGTATATTTAAATTAGAGTTTATGTTGTAATTTTATGTTTTCCCTTCTACTGTTATTACACGCGTTGTCTACATCTCTGTTATCTTCTCTCCTATCGCAGGTGTGCTGGAAGAGATTTTTGTAGAAATAAGCATTACCTATGTACGTATTTTTCTGTTCCTTTCTTCTTGTCTGTTTATATGTGTGTGCATAAATGGTTAAATAAAATAAATAAATAAACAAGGTTAGTACTATTAAGGAATGATATTGCCGCACCGGCTAACGGAGGCCCTAATCGCATGAGGACGAAGCTGTCACATGACATACGTCACATAGGCGCATAAACGTCGCGTAAGCGCTTATACGTCACGTAGGCGCTGGCTTTTACACACAAGACGCGAGTCTAAAACCACCCTAACTTCATTAAAGTCTAGACATTGTGTCTATTAGAACGTCGCGACTAAGCTATTGCAATCACTTTGTCTTCCCCTAGCGAGTACTCGTACTCTGTGAAATTAGATCTGCCTTTATTGGTTACATTATTTTTCAGATTATATGGCTGTAATATTCAGACTGTGTTACTCTAGACATTAGAACATTTTAGGGCACTCAGTTACTGTTGGCTGAATTTAATATTTTTGGGGTTTACCTACTGGTAACAGACATATAAATCATACAACAGATTGTTCGAATGTTACGACCAGGTTGGATTGCGAACCTAATTTTCTAAAATTGGGTCTAACGGAGCTTAAAAGTAAGTACCTAACTTTTATTATCCACCTGCTGTGGGATACTCAGCTGGAACCTCTGATAAAACAGACTTTTCGGGACTCGGGAATCTGAAGCATATGTTGCCTACAACTGCTTATTTTGGTCGACTCATTCCCAAATTTGGTAAAGGATCGTTAAAATTGCCTATTTTCCAAAACAGGTCATGAATGAATGAAAAGCACCGACCCTAGCGTGGTTTCACCAGACTCGATTAATTGAATGAACCACAAAATTTACACCAACCTTTGAAGCGTCATGTTTCATGGTGCTACAGAACCTTTTGCACATCAAGGAGTAGACCGGAGAGCGATGTCTTGGTAGGAAAGACATGCCCGTCCATACGCATCGTAGCATGCATAGATATAGCTAGCTGAATACCAGTATTTAACATGAAGTGACTGCCTGTCTGACCTCCTCACCACTCTACTGAGTTACTAGATTATACGGTACGCTTGGTGTCTTACCACTTGGTTGTCAGAATTCCGTGCTTCTGCCAACCCGTAACGACTGCCAAAGATCCACAAATGTTTGCCGGGACCAAAGGCTTAGCGTGCTTTCCGAGATACGGAGGGGTCTATCTATATGTGAAGTTGGTCACCCAACCACGCACCAACCGCGGCAAGCGAGCCCCTTATTCGACGGCGCGTTGTGTTCCACGCGCGCCTCAAAGAGATGTCAGCACCAACTGGTGGGGTCCGCAAGGGCCGATGCCTGCTAGGGGTGCGGGTTGTTCGAAAGAGATACCGTGCTCCTGGCACATAGGCAACTGATACAACACAGGTGGGTCTTAGTCAGTAAAAGTCTGACACGCGCTCCCTCTCCAACCAGAGCGGGAAAAGTAATTTGATGATTTCCCACCCAAAAAACAAAAAAAAAACGGACCAACCACGGCAAGCCAGCCCTTAATTAACATTTTAAGAAGAATGACGAATAACTCAAACAAATTATAGTATTACTAAATACCTACCCACTATATTATAATTATGGTATTACTAGATCTACCTAGTAATAGACACGATATATAACCAAAAAATTGTTCAACGCTAACAAAGCAAATTCAAACACAACACAGACAAATATGTTCAAAAACATTTCCCTACAAATTCCTCACTAACAATAAATACTGCACCAACTGACAGCGCACAACAGAGCTCATATTACCAACTCAATAAAGTGAAACCAAAATACCAATCATAAACTAAAAACTGTAAAGATTTATAAATCAACCAAAACTGCGTGCAAATTGGTATGAAAACAAATTATTTATGTATACACAGCTACATCGACTGGCTCCGTAGTGGCAGGAAATTGGCAATTTCTCTGCGAAATGCCAGCGATGAGGCTGGACGCGATACTGTGAATATTTATAGTTCAAAGTATAACAGTTAATTGCTGTTACAAAATTGTTAGGAAGGTGCTTTAAATTAATTCGTTGTCAAAGTGGAACGGCCCGGGGGCTCCAAACGGAGGCTCGTTTAGCATTATTTTTTTATTGAAACTACTTTATCATTCAAAGGCTCCTGCATACAGACCCGACGCGTAGGCGGGACGCGACTCACGTAAGGCAACTTCTATGAAAACTTCATGGAAATTGTACTACAAGTGTCGCGCCGCGCTATCACGTCGCGTCTGTAGTAAGAAGCCGTACAGACTTTGGACTCTTTAGAGGTAGATTTTTGATAGCGCAAAGTAAAGTGTGGACAGTTATTTGAAAATGAGGCCTAATTAGGTAAAAGAACTTCATTTCAGAAATTCATCTACCAGTAAATGATTATATGAGTTTTGTAAATAGTTTTGTATAAGCGCTTGCGACCACCAGATCAACGAGTCAGTCACAGCCTGAGGTCTTGGGTTCCATTCCCAGATCGGGCAAAGTGTTATTGGGTTTCCTCAGTCGCAGCCTAAAGTCCGGATTTGTGTCTAGTAGATGGCAATAGGCTCGCTCCCTATTGCATGGGACTTAAAAATAACTGGTGAAATGTGAGTACTGGTACACCTCTGCCTATGTTATGTTATAAATGCTGGTTTCTACGCTGGACAGTTCTGAGTGCCCATCTTGATAAATACCCCTGTACATGACACATAAGTATTTTCCAATAAATCTCCATGTTTGTTTCTAACTACAAAACATTTATATCTATAAGTGAGAGCTACTGAAGGACCTTTAATACCAGCCTCCATTCCAAGAATGGGAGCCGAGTGCGTCAGTATCAGAATTGGCTACCTACCTACTTATAAATATAGAATAATGGCGTCAGTCAATCTAAAAATATACATCCCTCTTTACTTTCACCTTTCATCGAAGAAAGCTCTCGAAACACTTCATGTTAGACTTCGCAACGGAAAATGTATCATATTTTTCTTCGGTAAAGGTTCGTTTAAGACGTGCATGTTTATAATCGTACTTTTGATCATTCCCATTTTGCGCTCCTCAAAATATTATTGAACACTTTAATATAATGATTGCTTCTTTTCGTGAACCATAAGTAATTCCTATTTAGAGGTCCTAAAATACAAACTCTAAGAAGAGATGTGCCAATACTACCTAAGTCAATAAGGATAGAATGGCATTATTGATCTGCTGGTAAACAATGCCCTGTAACAGGATAGGTACAACTTTGCGCAACATGACATGAAAGGAAATGGATTCATGGATGTTGAGCGAAGTAAACAAAGTAACTGGTACATGACGTTGGAACAAACAGCTTGAAGTTAATATACTGGGTGGCAGAGACAAAGATGCTCAAACTGTTACCATAAATTTAGCTCATAATTCTAGGCCAGTGTATATATTTCGTCTTTAATATTACCAAAAAAAAAAATCTGCTGCTAAAATTTAAATTTATCGATTCAAAACCTTGTATTGAAATGGTAGCAGGTTGCCCGTCGATGTCTACACCCAGTATACTTTCAGGACTCAAGTTATAAGCCCAAGACCAAGCTCAAATTAAAACACCTACCATGTAATAAAACCGTGATGATTTTTAACCAAGGATTCTCCACCTCTCTCTACTTTTATCGCAACCTTCCCTGAACATATTATTCTTCAGTAAAATTGTGTAGGACTCCCATATCGTTTCTATATGAAGTTAGAAGCGCGTGTCCCACATAATTGGCACGTGATAAGCCTGACAATACGAGAGGATCATTAGCAGTACATTATTTACATGACATCACGTCTCTTCGTGTACATGACAAATGTATGAGCATATTGTGAGTTCATGAACTCGCCATGTAAAAAGCTTATGGGCATTTGAGTCGAGTTCTAGAGTTATTGGGCATTCAGAAAATGCCCACCGCAACATCATAACATCATGCCTGTAATTCCTGAAGGGTTAGGCAGAGATGTACCTATAGTACACCCACGTTTGGCCAGTCATATTTAAGTTCAAGGCACAAATCTCTGCCACCATTCAGGCACAAATGTCTGCCACCGCAACAAGTTGTGATAGTAAGAAAAGACAGAATATATATTACTGATTAAATATGCATAGTAAAAGGAAATAAAAAAGAAATATCACGTAACATATTGCTAGCAAAACGGCTGCATTATACAATTTTATTCAGCTGAGATTTTACGCAAGACGACATAACAAGAAGCAGAACAGAATTTTTTGTCATACTGTAGAATATTCTATTATGAGAATATCACAAAACTTTTTGCGCAGTACCTCATGCATAGTGCAGTGACTGTGAGCCGCAGTATCCCCGGTATCCGCCGTATCCGCAGGTTGGACGTGAGCCTCATGCACAATGCGGATCATCAGCGTTATGTGTCCGAACCATAATCCCTTTATGTGGGTCAGTCGTGTGGACGCCGTTAGTGACGTAAATGTTTTACTGTTATTGTTATTTGTTTTTATTATATTGTTTCTTTATTTATATTATTGTGTTCGGGAACGTTTTATTACCTTGGCCTCTTGGATAAGAATAGTTTGGCGCATATTTTATGTCAACTTCTTATTGTATTATTAGTAGTGTATTATAGATTTAAATAGCTAACTAAGCTTTGCGATTGAAATAGCTAGCTAAGCTTTGCGATTTAAATAGCTAACTAAGCTTTGCGATTGAAAACGTGCTTAAATTCACCTTTTCGATTCCAGTGATTTCGCTTTAACATTTGAGGAACGACAAAAACTTTTATTTAATATGTCCACCGAAAAACATTCTCTCTAACGACAAAAAAAACGTATCCCACGCACTCTGTGAAACACTATCAATTGGAGCGTGTGACGCATTCACAATTCGGATCATCGTCTATTATATCCGCGTATCCGAATACCCGAATATCCGAATAAATAGGTCGCGACTTTAGGTCACCGTTTTTGGCTGCATTGCGGTGGAACTAGACGGCTGAGAGTTACTGTTTAGCGAATGTGAAACTCATCTAGATAATTGCTCTTGTCTTACATATGAGATTAAAGACGAGACGCGAGTAATATCGTTTGCTTTTATTGCAGGTATGATAAAGATGTATGAGATGTTTTGTATGTGCTTTAGTTTAGACTATGTGTTTTGTGGAAAGTGTTGAACAAAACCTTCAGTGAGACTGATATTAGCTAAAAAGCTTGATTGTGACAAGGCTTGGTTTGATGATATCCCAATAATTGGTTCTGTGTTTACATCTAAAATGAGTATCTGTACTTATTTGCGGCGTAGCTATGCAAGACTAGTTTTAGTATATGCGAAACCCGAAACTAGTGTCTAGTATTCTTATGTAAAGAATCTATGTACAAAATTTCAAAACTGTATCATGAAAAATCACAAAATTTTATGCTTGTTATGTTACCTAGTTGTCTACACAAACGTGGTCACCACGCGGCACCCGCGACGCCCGCGCGTCCAGCGTCGTATTAGGCAGTAGGTACCTAACCGTACGGCGACGGTATTGTAATTAACTGGTGATAACATTTTTCATCACACTTGCATAATTTTTTGGGAAAAAATGTGTTTGACGATTCAATTACTTATTCTGAACACACTATATTCAAGTTTCGCATATACTAAAATAATGTTGTAGGCAGCATCGCATCGCCTTTATGGAGAGAGAAAGCTGGTCATAGAATATGTATCTTAGGGTGGTTTAAAGACTTATCAGCGGCACATGTCTTTATTTTATGAATTTATTGTATGGTATAGTAGATCTATATTAATAATAACGGCAATTTATGAAAACGTATACGATAAAATAATTTTATAAACCATCATCGCGTGAGGGCATTCTCACTATATTTCCGTATAAAATATGAAGTCACCATAAAACACGATTTTTGCGGCATTAGCACTAAATAATACAGCATGGTATGAGGTCACAGAAGTAGATTTCAAACTAGTGCTGCACTAACGTCGAACGTGATGAGAAAACTAAACGCCGATAATACTGGCAACATTAGGCTCAGCGTGAACTGGCAACACTGGCGAAAACTAATGTTACATTCAGTGCAGAATAGGGATTTAACAAGCCAACGGTAGCTGGATTTCGCATATAAACTGAAGATACGTGGAATGGTGGATCGATTACATTCACTGGAACGAAATTAGAAACTAAACCCGGATTTGCCGAGTTTCCAAGTACAAATTGTGCCGAATTTCCGAGTATACGGACGTGCGTTTTAACAAAGGGTGGCTTTTGTTTAAATAATGTTTCGGGACTGCTTTTGTTTCTATTCTGTTAGCTTAATTAGGCGTTACGTAATCTCTTGCAGGGAGTTTGTGTCGATAGAAGGTAATGAGAGCAATATTGTTGTATTGGCTCAAATGCACCATGATATTTTGTACCAAATTTAGAAGTTTGTGTAGCATTTCAAATCAAATAATGTTAGATCGCAGTACGTAAGTTGAACCAAAATCGACCAACAACCGAAGGTACGAGCGCGTGCAATCGTTGCCTCGCACGGAACAAGAATGTGACATCATTCTTTTTCCGTGCGAGGCAGCATAGTCATTGATGTAACGTGTACTGAAGTTTGGAAATAAATTTCAGATCCCGGCATGTACGTTGAACCAAAATCCGCAATTTTACTTCTACTCTATTTAAGTTCAACAACCCTACAATTTGTGTCAAAAATCAAACATTATTTTAACCCCAAACTGCAAAATAAAAATGTCACCTTTATCAACACAATCCATCAAATTAAATCGGTTAATTTGCGAAAACAATAACGTGATTCATGCAAACAACAAATAGGAGAGTCCCATGCTAGTGAAATATTCACGTTTTCACATGGCTTATTTGGGAGCAAATATTCTCGGGGCGAGGATTTTAACAGGCGTTATATTCGCAAAATAAATATTCGACCGACATCAGGTGCTTGTCAAAGTGTCATCGCCACACGTATCACACGTATGAAACGTATCAGCGTATCTGACAATACGCCGCCTATGGATACGCGTTTGAGCGTATCGCTTTTGACGATTATATAATTTTGAAGCCAATGCTGGTACTATAATATTTCTGAAGTATCTAAATTGGTGATGTTTGGGTTAATGATTTGCAGACCTGACGTTTTGATTGATTTATTTTATTGGGCTGAATTTCTATCACCCTAAGTTAAATCAAGTTCAGTAAGAAGTCACTTATTTTGTTATGTATACTAATCATAAATATGAAGAGTGTTTGTTTGAATGCGCTAATTTCTGGAACTAC
The DNA here is from genome assembly GCA_949091785.1 of Polymixis lichenea. Taxonomy (NCBI): domain Eukaryota; kingdom Metazoa; phylum Arthropoda; class Insecta; order Lepidoptera; family Noctuidae; genus Polymixis; species Polymixis lichenea. Next base: position 7,845,954 of record OX420943.1, on the reverse strand, counting down.
CGAGTCGGACTTGAAATATATTTTTTTATTTGATAGCCCAATTCATGAGAAAGGTTATAGATTATTTAACATCACGCTAGGACCGTTAGGAACCGAAACAAAGAACGAAAGCCAGATAGAACGCTTAGCGAAAACGCAGTAACAGCGCGGTCCGGCGATGCGATGCGACAAGGTGGAGACAAGGTGGAACAAGAAATCCCACGAAGTTGACTTGGGTTTGCGGACGGCGAGTAATGGGTAGCTCGCTGTCCGATACGGACCAAGCCCGGGTCGAAGGCGCGTTGTGTTCACGCGAGCCTCAAAGAGATGTTAGCAGCAACTGGCGGGGTCCGCAAGAGCCAATGCCTGCAAGGGGTGCGGGTTGTTCGAAAGAGATAGTCTCCAGCACACAGGCAACTGAAGGAATACGGATGGGTTTTAGTGAGTATAGTCCGACACGCCCTCCTGTGCCACCCAGAGCGGGAGAAGTTATTTGATGATTACCCAACCTCAAAAAAAAAACGCAGCTATTTTTTTACACATAATGTTTAGTCAATAATAATAATAATACACCCATAGCAGAACAATCCACCACTGTCTCTCTGAATCTTGCAAGCTATATAAGTACATTAAACTGCCCACCCACTAAACAACTTCCCAAATCCCTCAGAATCTCACGAGAAAGTGGTGTTACCTTCAGTACAAGTAAATGAGGCAAGCGAGTGATGAGTGCTTTCATCTTATTACAGTCTGTAGTCAGATTACATTATAGCCGCGCGGATGGGCGTGTGTAATACTATGTGAGGGACATTATCGTGAGGGTTCATTGGACTTAAGTATCTTGGTGTACTTGAAGAGAAGGGGTGTACCTAGATGTGGTGGTGTGTACAAACAGATACATGGGCGTTATATAATGGTGATAACTTCACCATAAGTGAAGTGTGGAGTTGTGGAGGACTCACATCACTTATTGATGGACTGTGTTCGATATGGCTCTCATTTAAATGATCAGTTTGGGGTTTCCAGGTTGAACCGACTGACACAGATTATTTTAGGAGCATTCCATGAAATGTCTGTGTCAACCAAATGGTGACGATGCGAAGAGTCTGTTCGTTCAGGTTCAAATATAATCGGAAACTGTGTGTATTTAGGATACGATGTTACTGTCATACGCATTGCGGTCTTAAAAGTCCATAATTACCTAAATCAAGAATAGAAAAATTTAAAAATAAAGCATAAGAAGCGGTTGTAAATAGTTTTTTGGAAAATAGTTTAAAGGCGGCTCGTTCTTTTGGCCAAATTAGCATCTTTTTCAACGTAGCAATGGTGCCAGTCTTCTAAAAATTACTTGATGAAAGAGATATTTAGAAATGGTTTGATTGGTATTTTTTAAATTATTTTTATAACTGCATAATATGAGGCCATGAACAAAGACTGTGTCTTGCTTGGACGTATCACTGTCACAAAAATCTAAAATATCGGATTGTCAAATCAATCGATCGAAAATGAAGAAGGAAAATCAACTATCGTTTCTAGTATTTCGACTTATATTTTCCATTTCCAACTCCGTCAGTCAGCAGAGTTCGCGCACCTGAATTTTGGGTCAAAGATGTTTGAACTTTTTCTCATCGATTCGCTCGCAAGTATTTCAGCTGACAACAAGCAACACACAACGCTATACATATTTACAAGACTGGTCAGCATGGCCCCTTTATAGCTATACTCATATTTACAAGACTGGTCAGCATGGCCCCTTTATAGCTATACTCATATTTACAAGACTGGTCAGCATGGCCCCTTTATAGCTATACTCATATTTACAAGACTGGTCAGCATGGCCCCTTTATAGCTATACTCATATTTACAAGACTGGTCAGCATGGCCCCTTTATAGCTATACTCATATTTACAAGACTGGTCAGCATGGCCCCTTTATAGCTATACTCATATTTACAAGACTGGTCAGCATGGCCCCTTTATAGCTATACTCATATTTACAAGACTGGTCAGCATGGCCCCTTTATAGCTATACTCATATTTACAAGACTGGTCAGCATGGCCCCTTTATAGCTATACTCATATTTACAAGACTGGTCAGCATAGCCCCTTTATAGCTATACTCATATTTACAAGACTGGTCAGCATGGCCCCTTTATAGCTATACTCATATTTACAAGACTGGTCAGCATGGCCCCTTTATAGCTATACTCATATTTACAAGACTGGTCAGCATGGCCCCTTTATACTCATATTTGCCGGAGCTAATAACGATAATAATCCTGACGAAGTGTGGACCTAGGTATAAGTCCACACGACAAATAGACCGTTCAACCGTCTAGACGATATTTGTCATAGCGTGACGTTTTGTGGGTGTAGTCAAGTGGGGAAGGGAGTATGCCAGGGAGATGGATAGCAGTAGCATATATCAAATGCGACTTCCCGTAGACCTGCAACCAGCGTTATGGTTCCAGACTTGTCTCTAGAATACAGTGAGCGTTTGTTTGGGTGTTTATTTAATAAACAAATGACACATGAATATGCTTACTTTATGTAGCTACCTATGATAACTGACCTGTTATGTTCTAAGCGTTTCACGCTTTGTTGCCAGCCAGGCTCACTTTTGCGGCTTCGTCCACGATGCTACGTTATTTTGTTTCATAGATTCGCTGACGTATGCTAGTCTCCAAAAATCAAAGTTGTGACATTAACATATTATATCAACACTGTTGAAACAATTTAATTGTATTTTCTGAGCCACAACAAGCTGGTTTTACAAGAACTAGTCTTTTTGTTGGCCAATAGTAAGTATCTACAAATAAATCGATTGGGCTGAAATGGAATGAAATGTTTATTTATGTAAGTAGATCTTCTAAAACACTTTTACATGTCAATATTATGTTGTTCAATATTTCAAAAACTAGATGGCGCCGGCATTTCCTAGCTGACTGTTCCCTGAGAAGAAAAGCCGAAACAAACTCAGAGGTCATGGTCTCTTTTAAAGTCCAAACATTATATTATTTGAATTTTATGTGAGTCTAACAATACTAGTAATGTCTGGAAAGGCCTTTTGAAGAAAGAGCCATTGCAGCTTTGAGCTGACCTGTCTCAACAGATGGAATGTATGTATCAGTCACCGTATAGCTGAACCCTATTTTATGGAGCTCAACGACCCATCACAAGACGCTACCAGATCTGCAGGACATTTCCGTAGGCCATTATTTTACAAAATACTCAAAATCACCAGACGAGTTATAAAGTCATGTATTCAATCTAGCCTGCATAGTACTCACATTCACAGTTAGTATTCTCTTTACGAACACGGAAAATGTATTCTAAACAAGTTAACAGTCCAAACTCATGCAACAACCAGAGTACCTATCACCAAAAAGTACACACTTTTCCAACCCCACAAGAACGTTGACTCAAAACCCCATTAAAACAAAATTTACAACTGCGGGTGCAATTAAACGAGTCGGGGTATTTACCCATAATCTGTTCATCGGTGATTCATTGCTGCAATGTCACCAGCAGAGGGGGGAAGGTGATCAATACCAGTTGTCTAGACTAGGGCTATGAATCATTGACCGTACCAGGTACTTGGGTAATTAGAACCAGCTGTAGCAGTAGTACTTTAGTTTTGAAAGGGTTTTGTAAGTAAAGACAATAGATATTTAATGTACATTGTACAGAACTGAGGGGTAATTGCGTAAGACACTAACAGTAAGAATGGCTTACATTTTGACATATCAATAACATTCATTGCGTTGTTTAAGTTGTTGAGCAGACAGACTTTTCGAACATGTGAAGCAATGTATTAGCAAAATTATTTAGATTGTGATTGATAGTGAGTCACACAATTAGGGTGCAGTTTTCTTGATAAATTTATTGTAAATATACCTTTATATTTTATAACAATGTCTGTTACCAGCAGAGGGGGGACGGTGCTCAATACCAGTTGTCTAGACTAGGCTTATGAATCACCGACTGTACCGGGTACTTGTACAGGGTACTTGTACAGGGTACTTGTACAGGGAAGTTATAAGTAATGCAGTGGGAACGTCGTTCTAATAGGGGTGCTCGTGTGGACTGTGGGTAACTAGAACGTTAGTGATTTTCAAGATAAGTATTTTTCATTGTTGATAACAGTTTGGTTTTTTGTATCGATTGTGATGATGTTTTCGTGCAATGCAATAGAACAATGTTCTTTTAAGTCAGCGGAGGTGCAGAATGTATAATCAGCCTAATATTTTCTCACTGCCGGCACACAGACCCCTCTTCGAGAGGGAGTGGGCTGTACCTAATCTACCAGACGGGTCCAGTACGGGTGGTAGATGTCACATGACTTCGAAGTATTGGTTTTCGGTCACCGTTGAGAGCCGTAGTGATGAAATAATTTACATGACCCACAACTCGTAAGTCGCCGCTGTAACCACAGGGGTACCACTGCTCCTGTTCACTGTGCAGAATGTGAATTTTGTAAACGGTTCTTCAAATTCAAATTCAATTACTTATGGTAGGTCTTCATTTTGAACTTAATAACGAAACCTTTGAGTTACTTTGTGATTGTGAATCATATGAGCTCCACTTCTTGCTTCATTTACCAAAGTATACATATTCGTATAATTTTAGAGCACACAACAAAACCAAATACGCTTATATGGCTGACGTTTACTTTGCGCGTAATCGCTCCATTCTCGGCAATGTTCGCTCGTTAAGCGACGAGCCATGGCTTCTTCCAAGCGACTCGTATTTGAACAGTGTATGTAGTTAATAGCTTAATATCTGTAATGTGCTCGCTTTGCTAAAGTTACTTATCTTTATTTAAGAAAGCCGTTTCATACCTACAGAACTTAGATTATAACTGGGTGCAGGAAAAAACGAATGTTCACGATTTCGGCTACTCTTGTGTAGGTATTTATTAAGCTACTAGCTTTTGCCCGCGGCGATGTCGGTTATTGCGTAAAAAATAGCCTATGTCCTTCTGCGTATCCCAGGCTATATCTCGGCCAAATTTCATGACGATTCGTTCAGCGGTTTAAGCGTGAAAGCGTAACAGACAGACAGAGTTACTTTTGCATTTATAATCATCATTTCAGCCGATAGATGTCAACTGCTGGACACAGACCTCCCCAAAAAAGAATTGGATGGGTTTGCCGTAATCGCCACGCTTGGCAGGCGGGTTGGCGATCGCAGTATGGTGGTAAAATGCATAGAGAACGCTGTTGTCCATTCTTCCTTAGTTATCAGTCCATTCTACGACACCCACGGAAAAAATGGGGCATTTATAAAATTAGTAGGGATTTCTGTCAGCGACTTCTTTCGCGAGAAATTTTCTTCTTTTAATGTAAAATACAGGCCACATTGCACTGGTTATACGCGTAAACTGTAACCATGAATCCAGCACATGATTCTAGATCACGTCGGTTATCAAAAAGAATCTGCTGTTTCGTGGAATAGAGAGCAATACATGCGCGGTCAAAATGTATGCAATAGTAATTCTTTTTTCAATACAAAGGCAATTTAGAAAGCATGTACTAAATCCATGGTATCAGATTGCACGGCGATAACCCTGTCACCCTGTATATCCTATGACACTCGGCAGTTAGCTCCCTAGTAGTGAGATAATTTTCGGAATAGGATTAGTAGTTCCAAAGAGAGTCCTCTACATACAAACTCACAAATTTGATCTCTTTGTTTGTTAGTACCTACCTACAGGTGCTTACAGAGCAACAATGACATGTGAAACAGTCTATTATTACCTTATTCTAACTCATGCAGGTGTCATAGCTTGCATATGCAGAATTGATATCATAGCACCAATCAATGTTGAACACATGCCTAGCATACCACTCACGGCAGATTGCATCGGGCATAGATTACAGAAATACTTGCCTCGGACTGGCAGCCTCTCGAGACAAGCACGAAATATCAAGCGCACTGCACGATTTATTGATGTTCCAGCTAAGATTGCAGCACATATCCGTACTTCCATAGGTACCTACTAATATTATATATGCGATAGTAACTCTCGTCTGTCTGTTATCATTTCATGTCTGAACGGATTTGGATCTTTGGCCAGGGATACACTAGGACAGGATTTAGAATACTTTTCATGCCGTTAGTACGATCCCATGGGATAATTTCACAACCTCCATGCGGGCGAAGCGCAAAAGGAAGAAGTTCGAACTCCGGACCCAATCAGACAATTTACGTTGTGTAAATAATTTCATAACTACTGCTCTCGAAGACATGTGACATCTACCAACCCACAGTGGGTCATCGTGGTAGTATACAGCCTACCCCCTCTCGAAGACAGGAGGCCTGTATCCTAGCAGTAACAACATTATAGCCTGACCATGGACACGGGCGAGGCGGGGGAAATAAACCAACATTGATTGATACACTACCGAAAATGCTGCAATAAAACAGTAAAAACTGCACATAAATTACGAAATCCCAACAGGAATTGGTTGAACAAAAAGTCCTTTGCAATTCAAATGATTGTCACCGTTTACTCGGCGTGCAAAAATAATCGAAAATAAAGCTCCCGATTGCTGCAAACACATTAAAAAGCAATAGATTGCGAGCAATTAGCGCGTTTCGGTGCCATCGAGTGAGGGGAAAAGCGAGCAAAACATCACGATGCAATTTCCGAACGAACGCTCCGTTCGCTCGCTCCTCGTGCATCGCAATATGATGTCGGCGCCGCACTAGTGTTATTGACGATGCGCGGAGAACCGACGGAAAAATTTCGTGCGGAATTACAAATAAGAAGACTTGCAAAGTTTATGAGATTCCGAGTTTTGAAGTTTTACAGGAACATTCTGGGATCACGTTAAGTTTTAAAAGTTTACTTAATGTTTTTGACGTTACTCTCAGTCTGCCGGCGGGCGTAGGAAATCAATAACTCCAAGGTTTCACTGACACCATAGAGTAGTTGATATGTATCGTCATCATTATCTGTCTAGTCTTTCCTCTACTATTATGGGTTCGACTTCCAGTCTAATCGGATGCAGCTGCCTATCTGACTTCTACAACCTAGTTACTGGGTAACACGACACCTCTTGATAAGACTGGTTGACAGACATTCGGGCTTTTGACGACCCGTAACGGCTGTCAAAAATCTACAGAGCGACAGCCAGGAACAATTATAACTTGTTTTCTGAGGCACGGAAGGAGTAAGTAGAAGCGTAGTTTAACCTAATCAATTCTCTTGCTAAGGTGATTGTATTATCAGAATTGTGTATTGATGTATCTTATGCTACTGTTAACAACACATACATCCACGAATACTTAATTACTCATACAGCTTTCAGATCCTTTAGTACAAGACTGCCCACAACAAAGAAAAAACCAATACTAATTTCATGAAAGTATACATGGTATTCCATTCATACCACGTAGACAATATGATTGAAATAAATACTCCGCCATTACGGTGCGTGATAAAATGTAATATTCGCATTATTTACCGCTCACAATGGAGGCAGATAGTTTAATTCAATAGGTGCATTGTTCACTTGTCCTGCATTACGTGAACGCGTCTGCTCTCGACGGGCGCACCTCAGTAAATGAACAGCGCGTATTATTCTACGAAGATGTGGGTAGTTTTATAATAATTTGTTTCATAACGTCGTTAAGGGGAAGCTTCTGCTGCGTCGATAAAAGGTTTCTTATTAAAGCTCCACTATCGGTTTATTGAGATGGTTAAGTAACAAAATCTCTAAGGATAGGAAGCCACTAATGAAGTATACATATTTTATAAAATCTCTATGTTGGATTTTAAGGCGCATTTTCAATGTAAAATATCTCGGAACTACAAACAAGGCTGTGTGATTTTCTACTACAATAGGCAACGTAAATCGACACCTGAATCAGTTTGAAGGTTATTGCTTATCCATTGCTTCATATGCTCGGAAAATCTGTATGCCAACAACGTAAATAACGCAATGAATGTTGCTGAACTGTCAAAACGCCAGCCATTCTTTCTGTTAGTGTGTTACATAACTATCCCACAGTACGTACTTAAGAAATTCATCAAAGAATTTCAGGAGAATATTTCTACAACAACTTCCTGGCACATAAATATCGGAAACTACTTTCCTTAAACGCTGAATTCCATTTCACTCTGCTCAAATATACTCGCTCCTACAACCGCATGCAATTGCATACGACCACAGAAAAATGTCGTAGATATTCGTGAACCCATATAACCCGGCTGATTGAAAACAGCAATCACCCACGAGCGGCTGTCGTATTGATTGCATGCTCCCCGAAATTGCAGGGTTATCGAAAAAGCCGTGTAACTGTCGAGAGCAGATGGGTTTAGGATTTTAATAGCGGATAAAGTCAAGTGGAAGGATTTTTTAGTTAAATCTGGTTATTTCGAGGCCTTTATGGTTCTGTATGTTTTGGTGTTCATAGTGAACTTAATCGGTATCACAATTCATGAATTTAGGTGACAATTAAGTCACTATTAATACAGAAAATAACACGAAATGTATACGTAATATGCATAAGCCCGAATTAATTCTGAATGTCATGTAATACTAAGAATACGGTCATGGCAAAATATCACTCGTCTAGGAGTGTTCACAAATCAGAAAAGCTAGCTACTCTGCAAAGGTAACTTAAAAAACGCGTAACTGAAGGAAAAGTACCAACCAAAAATGAAACTTATTAAAAAAAACACAAATTCCGAGCTTCGTGTCTTTGAATATCGTTATCACGTTTATTTTCTTTCAATTTAACCGGTTCCCTGAAAAGCGAACAAGCCAAAAACCCCTTGATGTTTAAAACTGTTTTCTTGAAAAGCGTCCGTGATTCATTCCATTATCGTTTCATCTTCAATAGCAATTACCGTCAAGGCTTGAGTTTACTATAGCTCCTGTTTACTAGGGAAAACGGGCTGTTGTCCGCAACTCCACGTCAAAGCGCGTATTTTGCGTACGAGTGGGAGAATCAGTTATTCGATCCACCCCAGCTCCTCGAGAAAGGCCAGCATCGCCTTGGTGTTGCTGACAATCTCACGTAGGGTACCTGAGTTACCGAGATATTTTGCCCTGTAATTAGCGACCAGCAGTTTAAAAGCACATGAGCTGCTGTATCGTCGTCCTCCATGTAGGCCCTGCACAGCGGACTGTCTGTTACTCCTTTTACATAGAGGTTAAAAGATCCATGGCCAGTTACAGCGGCTGTAACTGTACGCAGCTGTGGTTTAGTTTAGTAGAACCTGTTTCGTGAGGCGGGCATCGATCGTAGGAAGTGCCCTGATAGTAGGAATGGCTTAGATTTTGACAATTCAACAACATACACTGCGTTATTTACATTGCTGAGCAGACATTTTACTTCGAACATATGAAGCAATGGATTAGCAATAGACTTAAAAATGATCCAGGTTCTGATTGATGGTGTGTTACTTATTAAGGGTGCTGTTTAGTGCAAAAATATACACCGTGAAATTTCAATGGTTGTTTTCCCGCAGCGAAATGGTTTTGTCTTGGTAAGAGAATCGTTTTATAAACAAATAAATTATTAGAAACAAAAAATGGCAGATTAACCATTGTGAAAAATCACCACGTGTGAGAGTTTATTTTACTTTGAACATTTATGCAGCGCTGTTCCCTTTGTCGGCGGTGCGTGCGATTCGAGTAGTACCTACAAGTTACCACTAGTGTTACTATTGAGTAGTGTTTTATCGAGTTGATGAATATTTTTTTAAATTATTTTAAAACAAAAAAAAATCTTTATTTTTTTACTTTTACTCTATGCTTCGAAAGTACTCCTTATGGTAAGTTGTTGTACCGCGGGAAAACAACCATTAAAATTTCTCGATGTATGTACCAAACTTAGTGTAATTAAAAAAAACTACACCTGATTGAAAATAAACTGTGGTAAATTAATTAATTAAATTGTGATTTACCAACCCGCACTGAGCCCGTGTGGTGGATTACGGCCCACTTCCTCTCACAGAGAGGAGGCCTTTGTCCCAGCAGTGGGAACGTTATACGCTGATTGTGATGGTGTGTTATCTTTGCACGCGTACTTTTTACACGACTGCTTAAAAAGAGGAGTATAATTTTCAGGATTCGTATTCCTAAGTATTTTTCATATAACAATATGTGTTATTGTATCACATTTTAATATCTGAACCGATTGTCTACGTGACGATCACTTTAGATTTTTGCGTGTACATCAATATATTTGCACGTAACTGTAGGTACTAGGTAGGTAGAACGGAAGTCGCGTCATCGAGTTGGGCGGCTCTCGGTGGGCGGGGGTGGGGTTAATTATATTATCATTGGAAAGCTTTCTTCCTGTCACATGTTGAGGTATTGTGTAAGTTTTTCATGGAATAACATGTTAATTTTGCACCTATTTTTAGGGTTTCGTAGCCAAAGGGTAAAACGAGACCCTATTACTAAGACTCCGCTGTCCGTCCGTCTGTCTGTCTGTCCGTCGGTCACCAGGTTGTATCTCTTGAACTGTGATAGTTAGACAGTTTAAATTTACACAGATGATGTATTTCTGTTGCCGCTATAAGAACCAATACTAAAACAGAATAAAATAAATATTAAAGCTCCCGTGCAACAGACATGACTTTTGGCGTTTTTATAAATATGTAGTATTGGTAAGTACGGGTCGGTTTATTTTTTATTATATACAAGAACTTTTAAATCATTATAATCCTAATATCCTACTATCCTTTTAACTAATATTATAAATGTGAAACATTATGTGTTAAGATATTTGTTACGCAATCACTCAAAAACGGCCCAACGGATTTAGAGGAAATTTGGCACACAGATAGATTATAACCTGGATTAACACATAGGATTTTTTATACCGGTTGTATGCTCTCTTGGGATAATTTTCAACAATCACATGAGCGAAACCGCTGGCAAAAGCTACCGCTAACATAATATTGCTATAGATAAGTACTTATTTCCTAAATGAAACCCCATCCACATTCTACGTCTTCCCCGAATTACACCTAGGTGTATGTTTTATTATCAAACCTTTTAATAGTCCACAATTCACTGTTCCGGAACAGGCATGTCTTCTGCTTGACCGCGCGATTGATACTCAGAATGTTACAGAATATTGTACACAGGTAGAAACTCACTGGCGCGGAAAATCATAGGATTTATCCCTACTGAGACTAACTTACAGCGTAGGTATCAAGTTCATGTATACTCGTATTGTAGTGTCTGTATACTTAGTAGTGGTATTGTAAATGAGTTCACATGACCGACTGGAATGTGGGGTACTAGCATGCTGCCGCTGTGAGCGATTTTGAGCAGTGAAGAGGAATACAATATGTAACAAAAACCCTGTTGTTCCTTTTAGGGACGTATACACTTACCTACAAACACAACATTGACGAAGTTATAATTTAAAAAATAAGCATTGGCTAGTCGAGAGTTCAATATCAAATAACGATTAAAATCGACATATTCAAAAACATGTTTACAGTATCTGATTTTAAAAGTATCCTTATTTCGCACAATAAACTACGAGCTGGGCGGCTTTCTTTGATCTAATAAAAATCAGTTAAGCATTACAAATATTCATAATTAAATATTTATTTTAATTATTTTTGTTGAACAGTTTTTATAAATGACTTGCTTTATTACGTATGTATACCGATTCTGAAAACGTGTGTAGAAGGAACAACAGGGTTTTTGTTACATATTGTATAATTGCCTTAATACTACTATCCTACTAATATTATAGAAAGATTGCATGTTTGTTGCGTGATGGAATCGCAAACAGATAGTTTGTAGCCTGGATTTACGCATAGGCTTCTTTTTATACTGCTGGTATGTTCCCTTGGGATAATTTCCAACCCCCAACCATTTTATCATTTTAATTGTCATTGTTGCCACTTTTATGACTGGCGAATTGTGGGTGTAGGTACTATAGGTAGGTATGTGTGCCTAGCCCTACGGGGAATATCTACAGGCGTGATGTTATGTGTGTATGGTATTATAATTATTATTGTATAATCGTATTATATCACAATCTTTATTTGCGTTGCATAATGTGAAGAAGATCTTACAATGGCTTCAGCTAAGGTTCAATTATGGTCCGTGTCGGGCACAGAAAAGGGGTAAAAAATTAATGCTTTGAATAAAATTATGAAACAATTAAAACTTTAATTTATCACGCTGGAAAATAAATTGGCGAGAGTATGGCTCATTTACGACATTTTTTTAACGAAACGGTCCAGTTTCCTAAATAGCATTTCTAACTGTGGTAGTTTGCACAAAAGACTCACTCTAATTATGACGTCAGTCTATCTTTGTCACTCTCAATCATCATCATTATATCAGCCGAAAGACGTCCACTGCTGCCTCCTCCCTCCCTCAAAAGGGGGGGGGGGGGGAGTTGCCATAATCGCCACGCTTGGCAGGCGGGTTGGCGATCGCAGTATGGTGGTCAAATGCATAGAGAACGCTGCTGTCCATTCTGTAGTAAGTTCCTTAGTCGCCTTCTACGACACCCACGGGAAGACATGGGATGGTGCTATTCTTTTACGTCCGGCACCACACGGAACTCTCAATTCTCACATACTATTGACAGAAACACAATTATGTTCAAAATAACACCATGACTGTGCATTAAAATAACACCTATTGTACTTCACTTCGTAACTCCCGCTAACGAAATAAAAACCTACCGAAATTATAAAATTACTGATAATTTTTCCGGCCGCCATTCCCCGAAGCGGCCTGGAAACTATAAGGGATGTAATTTTCAGCGCCGGAAGTGACCTATGTCGGCGACGTCGCGTATTTCCTGTCAACATCAAGTTTAATTGGTTTTCCGACGAGCTGTAGGTACCCTCACTGATGTACCAACGTGTTTGTAGGTAGGGGTGCATCGCTCAAACTTGGCAAGCAATTAAAAGTAGTACTAAAATGTTGTGCTGTCCAGGTAAGTTACGTAAACGTTGAGGACTTATTTGTATGAAAAAAAACCATAATCATCTGCCTGGCCTTGTCATAACTATGTTGGGGTCGGCTTCCAATCTAACCGGATGGAGCTAAGTACCACTATTTTACATGGAGCGACTGCCTATCTGACCTCCACAACTCCGTCACTGGGTAATATGATACCCTTGTTAAGACTGGTTGCCAGACTTTCGGGCACGTGACGACCGGTAACGACTGTCATAGACCAACGAATGACAGCCGGGACCAACGAGTTAGCGTGCTTTCCAGGGCACGGAGGAGTATGTAAAGATGGTCACTCACCCACGATACAACCGCGGTAAGCTTAGCTTAACCTGATCGATCGACCCGTGCTGCTGTTATTACTTAGCCGCATTAAATATCCTTTATTCGGTTAAGGACAGATTCTGGTTACGGCAGATTCTTTTTATGGCAGCTTCGTGTTACCAGATTGTGGTTACGGCAGATTCTGGTTACGGCAGATTCTTTTTATGGCAGATTCGTGTTACGGCAGAAATTACGAACAACGCATTTTGAAATCATAATGTATTTATATTCTAAAAAGTTAAAAACGACAAAGGAAAACTCAATCTAGCACAAAATCCGTTTTTATTCTAGTACAATGTTCTGCAACATATCGATTTTCATTGTGAACTGCACCACAGTTGTGGTTGTTTGTTACGACACAAGCCGCTCAATAGGGTGGGCGCCCCAGTTGCGTGCCAACCCGATTGACTCGCTCACCTGGAACAAGGGGCATGCGTCGTATGTCTGAGTAATTTATCGAGTTTACATTTTTATGTTGATGTGCTCAGAAAAATATACAACATATTTCTCAAGGCAGCCATTGATTTGCATGTTTTTAGACATCGTGTCACGTAGCGAAGAGTGATTTGATATTTTTTGTACGATCGCTTCGGCTCTTCTATTTCTATGTAAATGTGAAATGTATTGAACATGTCTAGGTACTTGTTGGGAAACCGGTAACTTGGTTTTCCAGACTCTGTGATACAATTTTACTCGATTTATCTTTAAAGTTTTAATGAACACACAGTTAATCAAGTTTCTAACTGGCAGCAAACATAAAATCTAAACGAGTGGCAGTAAAAAAACTACAAAAGATAAGACACCCGCTCCATGGCTTAACTAATAAAAATAAACGTGAAGCCCGCTTAACTCACGGGTGTGGCCATGCGACAGACGAAACACGCGCTTTGACCATGAACCAGCGCACCCTAACCCTTCACTGGTCACGCAATATTCGTATCAGTAAATTCTCAGATACTTACTCAACATTCAACTACTCCACAGACCATTAAAACTTCTGTTCCTTCTGTTCAAAGCAATATAAAACAAAGATATTGATGGCTATGATTTGTTAAAAGTCAAATAGGAAGTACAGCGGTGAAAATCCTGTGAATTTACAACTAGAGTCGATAGAACACTATTTATTATGTCCGTTTTCACGTTAACGCCGAATATATACAGTGTGAGGCTTTTGAGAGGCTGCTGTGAAAAATATGCGCGCTGACAGCTATTTATAACCACACCATCGACCACTGGCCGACAAATGGTGGATTCACCCGGTCCATGGGCTTTTTGGGTTTTCATATTATTATATAAGCAAATACATTTTTAGATAACATATTCTTTTTATTGATGTCCTTGTTTTGCGGTTTTTTAGTATACTAGGAGCATTTTTCTTAATCCAATACAAATTAAATTAAGAATAATGTCGCGAGGGGTGTAAAAATACGCTTAACGAAGCCAATATCACTGGTTTTTCTGTTACACTGATATTTTTTTTAAACCAGGGATCTTCTGGTTACATTTATATAAGGTCAAAGTTACAATTTAAATACTCCAACGACCCCTGTCCCGTTGTATGCACCCATGAGCACAATGTTTTTGCGTGCGTTAGGTCGCCAATTACGTTGCGAATTTTCACATCAAAAATAAAAGTCGTTTCCTAGCGTTTATTTTCGCAAAATGTTACTCAGTTATACATCAGAGAAGCTTTTGGCGTCTTGTTACACTCTGTATACGGTAACATAGCATACAGGAAGGCAGGAACATCGACGGGCAAACTAACCATGAATTCAGCATATTATTCTAGACTCCTAAAGAAAAAAATTATGTGTTGGTTTTAAAAAAATCTGCTCTTTCATAGAAAATTGCAGGTACGCGTCCAAAATGTATGGATAAGCAGATTTTTTTTTTTTGTAATAACTGACTAAAAATTTTAACCATGTTTATAGGTTACGCGCCGAAGTTCCTGCCACACTGTATAATTTTAATTTAAAGAAGTTCTGTTATACACAACGAAGTCTAACTTTAGTTTCGGTAGTCACACCACAATGTTTTAATTATAACTCCAAAACACTGCGTATCTCAATGTCATAATTAATTAACTAAGTGGGTACGTACTTAGTTCATGAAACAATGTTCTAACGTGAGTATATTTGTTGGGAGGAGTTATTATTTGCATTCTTACACCGCCTTTGGTGAAACTAAAAGCTCCAACCGGAATAGGCTGGGATGTTGTCTAATTATGGACCTAACAAAATTTGCCTAGCCTTTCCTAACTATGTCGGGGTCGCCTTTCAGTCTAACCGGAAGCAGTATTTTACATGAAGTGACTGTTTATCCGACTGCCACAACCCGGTTACTGGGTAACACAACTCCCCCTGATAAGAGCCACTTCACACTAGCGTTTGTCCAGCGTAGGCGTTCGATGAACGTATGCGTAGCGCAGACGCCGCGACAACGCGACGCGTGCATCGCGTTGTTGCGGCGTTTCCTCTGCAGTTCATTGAACGCTGCGCTTTCTAATGTTGAACTCATTTTTCGTTGTATTACTTCAGGCGCTTGACTACGAATGAGCGAATCAACAGGGGCGTGGGTCGTGGGGAGAGGTCAGATGTGAACAGGATTCTACATGACACCACAGTATCGCAGCGCATGCGCATGTGCCCCAGCAGAAACGCCGTGGCAAAGCGACGCAAGCGTCCCGTTGTCGCGGCATCTGCGCTGCGCATTCGTTCATCAAATGCCTCCGCTGGACAATTGCTAGTGTGAAGGGGCTCCAAAACTGGTTGTCAGACTATTGGACTTACAATATACAACACCTCGTTAAGTTATATAACAAGTTGAATAAAGCTTGTTCGTGCCCGTATATTAATGAAAAAAACAATGTGCTTAGTTGCATGACGTATAAATAATGACCAACCTGCATGAACATACATTTTCTGTGTTGCACTAATAGCCTAACTTTTGCTTAGTATTAGCACGAGTAATGTTGAAATGAATGGGTTCAGAAAATTTACTATGACGTGTTCGTTCATTATTTAGATTATTTTCTTTTAAATCCAGCCTGTACCTACCTACAGTAATTTAATGTTTCGTAGGTCAACGAAACGGTCTAAGTGAAATTGCCAGTTGCACTACGCTTTGCAGAAAAATCGGTTACCATTATTTTTTTCAGCAAGTAAATGCAGATGCCCTACCCTTTTGGAAACAAGGCGTAGTGGTATGTTATAACGCAGTTGCTATATGCAGTCGGTTAATCCTTGACATGGCTAGCCCATTCTCATTCAAAATCTGCACAGAACACCAAAATAATACCTAAATGACTTAAATCAGAATTTGTTGACACGTTCAAAGAGTTCATTTCAGTTCCTACCAGCGGAATGACATAAATACCGAGGTATCATACGAGCTTACCCGTGCCTGCCCGGTACATGTCCGGATTACGTCGTAATAACACTATTTCTGGACAAAATGGCCGCCGCGGAAAATACCGACCGTAATGAAGGCTTTAACTGAATTACGTAACTTGTGATCGCCTGATCACTGTGGGG
The DNA here is from genome assembly GCA_949091785.1 of Polymixis lichenea. Classification (NCBI taxonomy): domain Eukaryota; kingdom Metazoa; phylum Arthropoda; class Insecta; order Lepidoptera; family Noctuidae; genus Polymixis; species Polymixis lichenea. The sequence continues at coordinate 7,829,160 of OX420943.1, read as the reverse complement.
TATTTAGGTAATTATTTAAGTAGGAATTTATGTGATGTTTTATTTATTTACATGGCTCTTCAAGACCAATTACTTTACAATTTATACATTGCGAAAATTAAGTCTAAGCGCCTCATTGAAATGAAATGAAATGAAATGTTTATTTATGTAAGTACATCTTAAAAGACACTTTTACACGTCAATTATTTGTTGGTCAATATTTTTAAAACTAAATTGCGCCGGCACTTTCTAGCTGACTGTTGCCTGAGAAGAAAAGCCGAAACAAACTCAGAGGTCATGGTCTCTTTTAAAGTCCAAACATTATATTATTTGAATTTTATGTGAGTCTAACAATACATGGCAATGTCTGGAAGGGCCATTGCTTTAAGAAATGCTCAGCATGTACTACATTATACGCAGATAATAACACAATGAATTAATGAAAACAATTGACACGTAGTTCGTTCATTCATTGTTATTGTGGCCCGTCGATTAGTAGTTTGGACAACATGACTTGTAATTTTAATTAAGTAATTGGCTGTTCAAGTGCTGACTAAGCTACATAACAGCAAATCTGCCGTCAAATCGTGAGTTACCCGTTGTTGTTAGTCGACTAAAATAACGACTACTAATAATAAAAATTGGTACAACATTTCACAACTGAATTAGTTTAATTGGTTATTCAGTAACCTATTTTTCATCTGAGTATTAAGAAACCCAGTTGTCGCTTTATTGATTAATTATGTCAATAGTGCAATTCATAATCAAGAAGTAAAAAGTAGATACAATTTATCCGTATAATAATAGAATCTATGTTACTCAATTAGGTACTATGAATAATTAATCTCATTGGTTGATTTATCACTATCATTTCAGCCGAAAGACGTCCTGCTGGACATAGGCCTCCCCCAAAATTGGGTGGTTTGCCATAATCGCCACGCTTGGCAAACGGGTTGGCGATGCTATCGCCAACCCTTCTGTCAAGCGTGGCGTGGCGTGGTCAAATAGCAGAATCATAGGGGAATTCAGGAAATGAGTCACTTTTATAGGAATTGCTTAATGTGGCCTTTTTATACCCGCAGTGGTGATGAAATCATTTTTACAAATTAAAAAGCCAGCTTGGGTTCGAACACACGTAAGTCGCGGCCGTTACCACTGGGCCACTGCTGCTATCCTGGGTCACCATTGTTCTCACCAACATCGTCATCGCGAAAAAATATAAACTCTTCCGTACAAAACTATTCGACGCAAATGTACGGGACAGCTGATTATTTTTGCCTCGACTACGGTGTTAACTTCCAGTTTAACCGTATGCAGCTGAACACCAATATTTTACATAGAGCGACTATCTATCTGACCTCCACAACCCGTTACTGGGTAATACGATGCCCATTGGTTGGACCGGTTGTCCAGACTTTCTCGCTTCTGACGACTCGTAACAACTATCAAAGATCCACAAATGACAGCCGGGATCTACGGCTTAACGTGCTTTCCGAGGTACGGAGCGGTCTTGGTATGTGAATATGGTCACCCATCCACGGACCAACCGTGGCAAGCGTAGCTTAACCTGACCGATCGATCTATGTAGCTGTTATTAATTAGCCACAAGCCCCTCAAACGTTGTCAACGTTTGATGTTCTGTACCACACCCATAAATTTGACCACACCTTTTTGATTCACGTTGTATAGTTCTGTGATCATGAATACAAATTATATTCTACCTGCAAACTTAAATTAATGTACTAACACTAACTGTGTACTTAACGCAAACTTTTATCAAAAAATACCATAGTTTAAAGAATAATGTCTGAGTGAAGTTCTACCTTCTACCAAGTTTACTCGTTCCTCACAACTTTTCAAGTAATTCAACCAGAAACCGTTTCACGAGTAATCATAAATCGTAGAAAACGCAGCTTTGAGAGGAATTTCTCGAGAAATGTACCCTCTTTGGTGAAACGATTCTATTTTATAGTTCGTAAAATATTATTCTTGAGGTAAGTAGATCCGTATAAAAAGCTGTTCAGTTGAGGTGGTATCAAAGTTTTTAAGTTTTAGTAGAAATCTTTTGCTAACTTGATTTTACGAATCACTTGGCTCAGTTAATGACGACTGACAAAGTTTAATCAGACCTGCTGAAAGTTGTTTGCAATATTATGAAATGAACACACCTTTTCCAGTATAAATATTTCTGAATCTAAATTCTTGCATACCAAAAAACCTAGCTTTGTTTATTACTAAGGCCAATAAACGTTTACAACAATATTCAACAAACTATAAAATAAAGTATTCAGCATTATATCAATAAAGACTAATTCAAGACAACCTTTCGATTTCGACGCTCGAAGGGAACTGACTTAGAAAACATCATATTTCCATTTCGTTTCGTCAAAAAACCGTACCAGTACTTTTTCGATAACTGTCAAATGAGATACTTTTTAAACGTACTACACTGATATAAAATCATTTAAGGCAAATTACATACTATTTTATAATTAGTATTTAAAACACTAAAAATCTGATTAATATTTGGAAATCAGGACACTTTTGTTGCTTCCACTAAAAAGGATAAGTCAATGTGTCATGTGATGTTTCATTTTGTATCTCAGTCCTAACAAAATAAGCAAACACATCTTAAAAACTTTAATTACAACAACGACGTAACTCTACGAAACCAATCTCTATATTCCAAAGGCAACACACCCAAAACTAGTTCATCACACCAACATCAATTCCAAACTAAGTACTAATTCCATAAAGGTCCAACCAAATCACGTACAACCCTAATCTGATCACGAAATATCTAACCTAACTAATCTTCCTAAAACAGCCGTATTACAAGCCAATACATCTGACGTCACAGGTCAAACTTGCCTAAGATACCGTATCTTCTGATAAATAAGGCCACTTCCAAAGCTATTATGTAAACTGGCGATCCTTTATAGCACATTATTTACGAGGACATCGCTTTGAGCCCTTGCGTCGTAAGTCTCAATAAAGGATCGTTGAATATTTGTCGGACAATTTGTTGAACCGTCGTGTGTCGCCTTTATTCTTTGAGGAAATTAAATTTTAAGACAAAAGAGTAGGTTCCTTTTTTGCGATGATCGACTTTACTGCATTACTAGCTTTTTCCAGCAGCTTCGCCCACGTGGAGGTCGAAAATTATCCCACAGGAACGTCTTACTGGGATTAAAAGTATTATACACCGTGACATTTTAGTCGTCTTACAAAGATGGTCCACTCAATGTATCCGTCATAACATACCTCTAGGCACGATTAAAACATTGTTACCATTAATGAAGATAATAGATACAAAGAAAAATAATGAATGCTTCAGAATTATGAAACACCCTCCCTGTTCATAATGTTTACGTATCAAACGGTAGAAGATATCTACCTACCTACCATTACATCCCATCATTAATTCCATCTCCATAACAGGATGTTTCAAACTACGTCATTCGTCTTAGTGATATTTTCATGTTTTTGATTATGCAAATGTTCAACAAAAAAAAAAAATTATGAATGGTAGTAGATAGCAGTCATTGGGTACATGAAGTGGGCTGCCGTTGTAAGACAACTAAAATGTCACGGTGTATATGGTTATAAACTACAGTGAGCCAAATTTCGTCCAAATCCATTCTACCGTATTTCCTTGATTGAGTAAAAAAAAATAACATCCAAATTTACAAACCTTCACATACATAATATTAAGAATAGTAGTATAGTGTAGTAGGATTGTGAGTACCAAGTAGCTGTAAATTGGGTCTGTGTTTTATATTTTCTTACATTTAATTGCGCAATTATAGTAGGGTATGTCTATGACAATGCGTATCTATGGAAGAGCGCATTATAATACACTCATATAAGATGTACGCCACCGTGAGTAGGCACTTTACTTCGTGTATTTAATTTAATCAGCATTGCTCTCAAAACGGTAACGGAAAACATTGTGAGGAAACTGGCACTTTATGGAACCAACAATTCGAAGACATGTGACCTCTCAACCAGAGGAGGCCTTTGTCCCAGCAGTGAGAACATTATAAGCTGATTATAAAAATATAGTACAGTAGATACACTCAACTTAAATAACGAACAAACGCTTCCTAAATATATTTAAATTAAGCTTTTCAAATAGCCAGACTACATAAAACTATCCAAAAACATTTAAAAAAAAGAAATATAGAAAAAAATACCTGAAACTGCAAACTGATTCGTAAATAAAGGAATCAAACGATCCGATCGAACCTTCGACCAGATAATCTCTATTTACGATACTTTAATCTGGATAGATTTCCTACGAAATGGGTTACGAAAACAATGGGAGATATTTATTAGAACTGTTCTGTTTTGGAACTGACCTACTCAAGTTCTGTATAATAGGCGAAAGGCCAAGGGGGTTAAGACTAGGTAAGCTCCCTTATTCTACTTAGAGCTTTGAAGATAGGTAATATTCAAACCAGGTTATCTACTTACGAAATGCTTAGTCTCAGAGACTAAGCATTTCGTAAGTAGATAACCTGGTTATACAGGGAGTGTTTAGGTATTACAGGAGGTCAGGGTAGACGCCGGAACTATTAAGATTAATGAAAACGATTAACTTAGTCATGACCTCGATTCAGGAGATTGCTTTCATAACCAATTTTTTGTTTTCTTTGGCCCTATTTTTTTAGTTTTCGTACTGAAATATTTCTCACAAACTTACCCTCAATACGTTTATAGATGTTTGGGAAAGTTAAAGACGCAAATGAAAATGATTTCCTACTTATTTTGAAAGACAAACAACTGACGCCATTAAAACCATGGCGTAAGACAACAAAATACAAGCAAAATAAAATAATAACTTTGTTAACTAGCGGTAATTCTGTTGGTCCGTTGTTGTTACCTCAGTATTAATTAAACTTATGTTTTAACAAGCTTTGCACTTTACCAAAACTTATAGTAATACTAGGTTTTGCGAACGGCTTCACCCGCATGGAGGTCAGAAGTTATCCCACGGGAACGTACTACCGGGTTAAAAAGTATCCTATGTGTTTATCCAGGATATAAACGAACGGTGTGCCAAATTTCATCTAAAACCGTTTGGCCGTTTTTGCGTGATGAGTAACAAACATCCAAACATCCCAACATACAAACTTTTACATTTAGCTTTTGCCAGCGGCTTCGCCCGCATGGAGGTCTAAAATTATACCACGGGAACGTACTACTGAGGTCAAAGTATCCCATGTGTTTATACAGGTTATAAACTATTTGTATGCCAACTTCATCCAAATTCGTTCAGTAGTTTTTGCGTGACAGAATAACAAACATCCATCCACGCTCACAAACTTTCACATTTATAATATTAGTAGGATAGGATTATTAGGATTGTAATATACGAACGAATGTCTTCTTTTCTCGTGTCGGTACCGACACGAGAAAGCTTTAACAGAAAATTTGCTCAGTTTGAAGAAATTTGCTACTCAGCAAGTTTGGTATCAAGGTTTACTGCCGAGGATGCGGTAGTCGTACAGATAGCACTAAAAAACAGGCCCTTTTAAACCATATTAATAATGATCAAAATCAAAGGTGTGGTCCTTACCAAACCAAAGATAACTGTCCCTATTTCGAAGAGAGAGCCGTCTTCAAGTAGAGCCTTCTTCTTTAAATTCAAACACTAATCAGACAGTGACATAAAACTCCCTGTGGACTGAGAACTGACGGAGCAAAGGAATATTAACCTAACAAGCGAGGGTCCCACTGAGAATATAGACTTAAAAGAATATTTTCCTTTAAAAAATTGAAATACGGACATAATGTCCAACCCTCGTCGGATTGGAGTAAAATGTGTAATTTCATGTCTTCTTAGTTGCACGAAGATGGAAGAAAGTTATTCGATTATAAAGAAGATAAGTATAAATTCCTGTGGAGTCTTTGTGGATTCATATGACTGAGTAGTTATAGAAATAAGTGTAATTTCCCATTAAACGATTCCGTTATGAGCTTATTGTGAATGAAAAACTCTTCTGGAAAAGAGCATTAATTTATTAAAATAGATATATAGTCAATTTATTTTTATGCTATTTTGGACTTTATAAACAATAACAAAACAAGTAATGGGTGTCGTGTCTGGCCACCACACAAGTAAGGCTCGTGCAGACTAGCGCGACGCAAAAGTCGCGACGCGACACTCGTAGAACAATTTCTATGAAAACTTCATGGAAATTGTTCTACAAGTGTCGCGTCGCGCTGTCGCGTCGCGCCTGTTTGAAGAAGCCTTAAATAAATGTTACTGCAACAACAGCAGCACAGTAACTGCCGACAATTGAAATAAATACGAGAAACTTCTTCAAAATTGTATCGCACATTGTTTTCATTGTTTGCCATTAAATAAATTCCTTATTATTTCACACGAGCGAACTCCATGAATTTTGTGTACAACACCCTACATAGTTTTTGGAAGAAAAATTCGTTATTTTTGAATGGAAGTAAGCACTCTGCACGGTGCAAAAATTCACGTTCAAAGCTTCCTTTGTTTCAGGTATTTCAGACTACAATATGCCAAAACGGAGTTTCGTATTCTACATAAGCATGCCACTATTTTCGTAAATTCGTATTCCAGGAAAATGCATTCTGAAATATCTGTTGGGCTCTGAAAACGGACCAAATGGTGTATGATAATGCACCTGTGCTTTTATTTTTAGCAAAAAAACGTTGTTAAAGCGATGAAATGGTACGTTAAGAGAAAATCTCTCGCATTTTTATCATATAAGCATTTTTGTACAATAGAAGTTAAAATACTGTTTAAAATAAAATGTTATCGTACTGGATCCTTATTTACTATAAAAAATGTGCTTGTATCTCATTTAATATCATTATAGGAAAACAAAAAAACTCAACGACACTTCAAAACATTCAGCATTTTAAAATACTTCAATATATTCAGCATTACTGATACGGAAAAATAAGCACAATACCGTTATTCACAGAGTATAGAATTGTGTCACTTAACGAGGAATTCGTCTAAAAAGAATCATCCCACATAACCTCAATGTAGATACCCAGGCCGCACAAAGTTTTTATCACAAGCGTATTCTCCGAGGAGGTTGGTGCGAACTCCGACCTCCTCCAACTTCTACTGAATTTGTTGAGCCACACATTGTTGCCAACTGTTTGTCTTCAAACCAAACTGTTTTTGTTTTGTTGGTCTTGCTCCCACTCCCCTTCCCACTTGCCTTAATATATCTGTGTGGCTGTGGGAGTGGGAACCAAAGTAACTTTATTTTATTCAGCTCGGTGAAAATTTGGTGATAGAAAAGTAATTTGCAAAGTTATTGAAGTCTTGCGAGTTCTGACTAAAATATTTATGTGACACTATCACCTGTCCGTGGTTTCATGCACATATAAAGAGATCTTTTTCAAAAAGGTGCCCTGGTTATAAGTAGTTAAAAATGAATCCAGGAAATGTGTACCAAACATCACTCTTAACGTATCGATAGCAAAAAGCACAAACATCTTTGAGCCAAATTTCAGCCGCGCGAACTCTGCTCACTGACGCAGTCATAAGATCATCAAATGCACAATCAAATGTACCAAACATTAAAATATCGAAACATTTTCAAAAGCATTCACAATCTATTATAAATGGGATAGTTTAAGCCCGTACTTTGACCTGGCAGCAAAAGGAATATCAAATTCGTCGACATCTTGAGAAATATGGAAATAACCAAATCTCTTACCTAACTATATAAGGGATCTCTTAGGTAATCCAAACCCAAATTCAAAGTAGTCGAACTTTGTTAGCAGACTCCTATTTCCTGAACAACTTATATCTTATTCCTCATCAACTTCGAAATCCCTAGACCTGAAACTTATAACATTTCAGGTAAAACTGAGTTACCTACTTTTTCAAACAAAAGTATTATGAAGTCTTTGTATCACACCCAAGAACCTACATCTCGTTAATAGAGCGCAAAACATAAGCAAATAGGCACAAATGAGGTTAACCACCGTAGAGAGAGTTAAGCAACTGAGTGCCCAACTGCCCAAGGAGGCATGAAGGATTTAGGTTGAACAAAAAGTTTTGCTGATCTGCTTAGAAAATCTCCCGAGAGTTCATGGAAATGTTTTTGGATAAGATCTATTATTGATAAGAATAAGACTCTAAGAACAAACAGTTCTTTTCGATATGGCACGGGAAAATTTAGTAAAAATTTTCACTGTGGTTTTAAAAAAAACGAGTGCGTTTGGAGGACGCCCGTCAGGAACGAAGTTCCTTACGCTTTTTCTTCAACTCCGAATGTAGTTCGATATGGAGATTTAGACTGTTTGTGAAAACAACACTCATGATGAAAAATTAGAAAATTTTCGACGCCGCCGTCTTGGATTTTCATTATGACCTTTCCAGAAAGTATTGGCTGAAAAAACGGGTGAGTCTGCAGGATGATTCCCGCATTTTTAAGAACGTTGACATCTTAATCTGTCAAAAATATCTGTAATTTAGTTACCTGCATTTTTGTCCTGGATTGATGCTGAGATGAGATTGCGAAAGTTAAGGTTTTCATCGTTTAGATTTTGAACATTTTTCATTATGGGAATTGGCCTTATGATGCTAAACTAAACACGGTACCTATAAATAAATTACAAAGGTCGCTACGGAGGCCTGCAGCGGTGACGTGGCGGCCCACGTCATTATTATATTGTGTGTAATTTAGAGCTTATTTCTCGTTTAGTTTTTGAATCTATATGTGTATTTTCTTTCTAAGTTTATCACCTGGACTTATAGTTTATATAAGTCTGAAATAGCCAACCCGTTTTGAGCAAGCATGGTAATGATCAATATTCGTGCCTTCTCCGTAGGATGGCCTCATATAGCCTTTGCCTAGCAGTGAGAAAATAATAGACTGGTACCAGAAAAGGACTGATGGGTTTCCGTACATCGTTTTTAACAAAGAAACTACGCCTATTTCCCCGTGTTTATTATACGTCCCCATTCTAATTTTAACAGGGTTACTTCATGTACTTTGCTAGCATCAGTAAAGTGCCACACGGCGGTGCGGGTTAGGTCTCTACGGAGGCCTGGAGCGGTCTGCAAGGGGCGTGGCATCCTACGTCAGTGTTATATTGCGTCTAATTCGGACCTCGTTGTGGTCTTTCAGTGTTCAAACTTCGCTTGTTTGCTTTTGCAGGGTTTCTGTATAGGGTTTCGTTTGTTACCGTGAAAATGGGAATATTGTTATACAAGTTTATAGATTACTAGCTTTTGCCAGCGGCTTCGCCCGCGTGGAGGTCGGTGTATTATACATATAAACCTTCCTCTTGAATCACTCTATTTATTCAAAAAAACCCGCATCAAAATCCGTTGCGGAGTTTTATAGATTTAAGCATACATAGGGATATAGGGACAGAGAAAGCGACTTTGTTTTATACTATGTAGTGATCTGATGTATTAGCTTGGTAAATAAACCGATATGTAACTATTTAATGGAAAGTTTCTCTGTCATGTGAAAATCTGCAACGCTTTGGACGTGTTGTTGTGGTGTAAGTTTTCTTTCTATTTTGTCTTAGATAGACACACGTCGTATTAAAAAACTCACACCCTGAGGGTTCCGTCCCAAGGCTATGCTCGGCTATCCGAATTTCCAATTCCGGATTGAAGGACTAACTTAACCTCGCCTCGTGCCATTTTATCCTTTTAGGTACGGAACCCCAACAATAAGATACATTTGTAACAATAGCAATGACACAAAGGGCGGCCTTACATTACAGTTCATCTAATAACTTATTGTCCCTATTTGTAAACCTACACGTGGAGACACGTTTATTTGGAGATGCTCGTTATTTTGCTCACAAATACCTACCGTTCTAAAACGTTGTTACTAAAATGAGAATGAAGAAACAATACCTGGGCCATCAATTACATTTTGTACTGTATTTTTGTTTCATACAATTTCATTGCTTTTATTTGCCCAAGTTTTAGAAGCTCTTAGCTCTCTAGGGAATACTCGGTCGCTCTGTATATTCGTATATTTTCACAAAAGATATAGGCTCGGTGCTCTTCAAAATTTATTTTGTCTTAACTAGCAGTGCCTTTGGCTTCTTGAGGAGTAGACAAACTTGTAGGTACTAAAACCGAGTCAAAATTTAGAAAGTTACACATTCAATGTAGGAGTGGGAATATCTAGTAAGAATGTCTAGTAGGAGAGTATGGTAATAACTAGATTAGTGGTTTTCTAGTTATAGTTGCACTAACGGTAAGACAAGAGAACAACATTTCTTCTAAAAAAAAACACTAGCTTCGTTCTGGGACAGTCGGGTTAAAAGAAAATATGCACGCGATACAATATCCATCTCAGTATCGATCGCAAATTCCCCGAAGCATAAAGTATGGTTGCCATAGCAACGCATCTGTCGTCCCCGTTTGTTTTAATTGGTTTTGCTAATTGGCGCCGGTAGCCAAGACACGGAATAACGATGCCTTGTTTTATTTCCATCTCTCGCGGAGCATGATTTTATTTTATACTCGGAATAGTGCTAACCTCGGCAAAATAAATGATGTTTTTTTTAAAAACTGCGTTTTCGGTGTTTTTTATTCATTCTAGGTTGAAATTAAATAAGTTTTGCTTATGAACATATTATATATTACGTAGGCCGTGTTAGGTAAGTGTTTTATAAAGTTTCTTTTTTCTTCACATATTATTAGACATTTTGATATTTATTAGACTCCAACCATCAATCTCGGCAAGAAAGTTTTCGATTATGTTCCTAATCGCTACAACTTTTCCTCAACAAAAAATCATAGAATGACCTAGCCATTCACCAAACTTAATTTTATTTCTTATCCCCATACAAATACAGCTTAGTTTCGAAAGGGTACCTCGGCAAAGGATCCTATCTTAATTAACGATGTCCCGATAAAAAGAAGAAAAGGGGATATTTTATAGAACCCCGCCATTGTTCGTGGCCACCTATTGTTTTGCAATGACAGAGAATTTTCTAGTCTGCCGACGATCGGGATCGGACTGTTTGGAAAAATTACAGCAGTCTTCTGATGAACATCGTTTTAAAGAATAAAAGAGTAAGCCTTTTCATTCTAGGGTTTATCCGGGAGAATGGAACGGCTTTATTTATTTCGAGAAGTTTTTTTAAATAAATATAGGTGGTCACCTTTGGAGGTTATGAAGTGTCCTGACCTTTATTCTTATCTAAAAGCGTCACTAAACTTAATATTTGTTTAGTGATTTTTTTGTTTTATACTTAAATGAAAAGCTCTTTTTAACTCTTTAAAAAACAGTTAAATAGTGGCCCATAGAATTTTTCTCCTTTAAAATTATTATTGGATGTGTCTAGAAAATGCTGTATCTTAATTTATAGGCTTGATATAAATTGAAACCCAAGTACTCAGTATCGGTAATAGATTTTTTAAGACAACTCTCGGCTCGATTCAGCCCTAGACTATGGCAAGGACGGCAATCCCAACTTGAGTGTAATGACAAAGTTTGGACACTTGCATCAAAATGTATAAATTATGACACCCGAACAAACCAGAATAAAATTACACTCTGTCAATTTGACTTTGACCATGGACTACCACTGCCAGGGGTGCGGATTGTTCAAAAGAGATACTGCGGCCCCTGGCACACAGGCAACTAAGGGAACACGGGTGGGTTTTAGTCAGTAAAAGTTTGACACGCCCTCCTGCTCCACCCAGAGCGGGAGAAGTTATTTGATGATTTCCCACCCAAAAAAAAAACCATTGACTACCAAACTAAACTACTGTTGTTGTGTTTCTTTGAATTGTTCTTAAAATATTTGCTTTAAATTATTTCGTTATTTGTAGTAACTGAAACACTACAGAAACCTAACAAGATAGCAGACGGGAGGGCCAAGTTTGATCGTTCAAGCCACAACTTGAGCCGAATTCAACGCAATATAACACTGACGTAGAACAAACAACAGAGCCTTTGTTGTGACCTAACCCTATCCCTTAGTTATACGTACTAAGGACAAAAACTAACTCACCTATAACTTTTGATGTACATGTTTGTCGTTCGATAACTCAACATAAAATGGTGGATAAAATGGTGCCGAAAGTTCTGTTGTACATATTTTTGGTTCGATAACTCATCATAAACACCACCTAAACTAAAATAAGAATATTGCTAGCTCTTACTGACAGACCGCAAAAGAAAAGTACTAATAACACTTTAGAACTGTAAAACGAAATGACATCTGGATTACATTGAATTTAGCGTGATAAATTTAGTTCGTCATAGTTGCGTCGAAGAAAATCTTAGTTCGACATAATTTAATAGCTCTAATTCATTTCCGTCTCTTTCTTATTCCATTAGAAGGCAAAAGATAGCAATAGCCTAAATTAAGTTTATGTACATAACAGAATCATCACCAACAGCTATGAGTTCATTTTTTTTCTATAAAAACACATAAAGTCATATATAATCAGGCATACAAACAACAGGAACTTCACAAAACCACCATACAACAATATAACATGTCATCATCATAATGGAACACGTCATTCACCTAACTTGGCGCATAATGCAGCGTAATCACTTAGTTCGCATAACGCCACGTCACTCCAGTCTAAATCGAATAAATAATAGAGATGTACCCGAATCGATAACCACTATAGTTAATCGACTAATTTCCATGACAATATCCAGCTTTGTTAGAATTTACGAGTGTGATATTCGAGTTAAATGATCCATGAAAACAGCTTAATTTGAACGTAGCCTAGTTATTCGTAAAAATGTAATGCAAATGTAATGTAATATTGGCGTCGTCATGAATATGTTTGCGAATTAAATAGGTGTACTGACATACATTTTACAGTTGACTGACTCGATCATGGAAAGCATATGTAATTAAAATTTTGTGAAAACTCCATAAAATATTAATTGTATTGACTTTTCGGGCGTTAAACAAAGCAGCAGATCAAATAAGCCGATATTTTATTTGATGTATTTAATACATTATTTACAAATATAAATTTATCGACGCCTATACGACGAAATTTCATTGGCGAAACTTAATATACCCACACACACTTACATTTATGTCTTCAGGCTCTTTGTACACATACTTTTTTCTTCCCGTTTGTCACGGCGGTTTATTCGCCGTGTGTCTAATCACTATGGAAGCTTGTTGACTGACATGTTTTATCGGCGGCGAGTTTTTCACGTCGTATCGTAATAAAACCGTACCGTGTACAAGTACCGTGCTGTATGCTCAACTCAAAATATTTATTTCAATTAAACCATTTACAGGCACTTATGAATTGTTAAAGAGTCGCTCAGTCCGAAAGTTGAAGCTAGTTGCCCATTCCAAAACGTAGATTTTATGGAGAATAATGGGCAAAAACTCCAATGACATTCTTTATAAAATCAAGATATTACCAAATCCTGGGCACATAATTCTCGATGCTTCTGTATGTGAGAGCCATTCACAGAAAAATTAAATGTAGAAACAATTCAAAATATAAGATTAAAAATAAGCCGTGGCAGTTAAGACATGACCAGTCTCAACTGACCGCGATGGCGCCCGTTCAAGAACATGACGCATGGATCAGCTCCAAACTCTTTTGTAAAGAACCGAATGATCCAACACGTATACGAATGTACATGGTGTACCTAACAAAGAGTAGGTATTATATTCTATCGTAAGCTTAATTGTTTCGAAACATTAAAAAACCGCACGACGGTTAAAGTAAATACACGTCGAATAAAAAGTAATACCTTACTCGCATAATTCGTAATTACTAGACATACCACAACCCTAGCATATAACAATCACACAATGGCCCCGGGCGCTCAAATACACATTGAGTGCAATTGCCCAAGTCAAATTAACTGAATGTACACAAGAATGCTTTATTAAACGAGGCATATAGTCGGCTTAATAACTTTGTGGCGCCGTTTATATGTCAGTTTACAGCCTTGAACATGCTCTCGACACACTCAAAGCTCATTTTGATCGCAATTTACATACTAGTCTTTGCGGAGCAGAATGTTCTGCCAGTGATGTTACTACCTACTGAGTGTGAACACTTAAATAATGTAAAACTAATTAACAACTACGAGGATTCTCTAGCGAAAAGTTATGCGACTTTTTAATTTTGTCGCGTTTTGAGATTTCCTCTGCATAAAAATCTCATTTCAACGTCATAAAAAGAACTTACACTCAGGATTTTTCAGTCCATTTTTACTCAGACACGTCGGGGCGTCGACTTGTCAGTAATAATTTGAAAATAGATTGTGCTCTCGTAGCAGACTTGCTGCTACGCCGCCTACGAAGGTCTACGAGAAACCGTAGGCGTTTAATCGTAGGAATTGCTGACGTCACAATTTATCTAGCTAATAGGTACATTATTCGTCGTGTGTAGCAAGTAATATGCTTTTAAAGTGACGCGACTAATTGCTGACATTAGGCTCATGTATGTGTAACTAGGGAATTACTGTGAAAGGGTATTTAGCACGTCTCTGGTTACTGAGTTATAGATGTATCCGTGTCAATCTCATTAAAATACACAGCTTAATTAAAATCTCAATTTCATTGTCGGTCCAATACATTTACAAAATCGATAACCTCATCGGGCCTCATTAATCTGCAATCGAAGTCCTACAAAATCAGACGCAAACAATGATAGTACTATACAGAACTCAACAAATCGAAAAAGACATATTTTCCGAACAAAAAGTTAATTCAATCAGAATGAACAACAGGGGCTGGCAACATTTTCTGATGTAGCGAATAGTTTTCACCATTAATTATCGGATTGCTTTCGGGCTTCGTCGAATGCAACGAAAAAGAGTTTCATTAGCTGAAAAGCCAATGCTGCACGTTTCTTTGTTAGTAAAAAGAGAGAAAAACGACGAAAAATACGCGTTCTACTTTCTTTTCTTCTGCGGATTGGATGGCGGGGAAAGGGTTGAGACATAATGAAGAGACATGCAACTGCGGGTTGAGATTGTCTCCTACATGTTCTGTTGTTTTCCTTGTAAATTGTAGGTTTGTATATTTTTGGGAACGCGCTGTTTTTTTTTAAAGCACAATGAGGTCGTGGAAATAATTTGTGAAATGTTAGTATTTATATGTATATAAAGCTATGTATATATTTATATGTATATGTCGCCGCGAAAGCGGATCTGTCAAGATTATAACGTAATCTTATGCGTAACTATTTAATTTAATTGCGATAACACCATCAAGCCGTTGCTCCTGTTCTCTGGAATACTATTATAAGCATTTGCATGCATCAGTGAAGTGTCTATTGGTTTCCTTGAGAGCAACGCCATCTATTGGCCAGGTTGTAATACAAAACTCGTAGAGTACTGCTGGTTTGTTAAACTAGATAAATAACTATGAAACTAATTATGATGTCTTAGTTAAAACAGCCACAATTAAAAGGGAATAATTGTTTTATTGTCTTTGGGCTTTTATTCATTAAACCTTTTGGTCATTTGACACAGTACATTTGTTTATGATACATTGCTACCTACTGTGCCAAAAATGGCGCGGATTGCGAGTTTTATGATCAATAACTGACTGTTATATTTTAATACGAGAACGAAATCAGTTGCAGTCAAAATTTACAACTGATAAAGTAACAAGATTAATTTAACACACATTTATTTGTGAATTGAAAAATGTTATGACTACTAATTAAACTTTCACCTTAAAACGCCATTGGATTTGTGAAAGCTAGCATTGTTTAATTATTAAAGTATTAACTGATAGCATTTGACCATTGTTAGTAAATTTTATAACACTTACTAAGAAATAAGATTCAGTACTGCTTTCTGTGCGATACGCAGTACTTCCGCCCGCTTGGGGAGATGAGAAAGAATGGCGGTCGGACAGTATCGATAAGAAAGTGTGTACAAGGACAAGAATTGTAAATTGTGGATTATGAAATCTCTGTAACATAATGTTTTGATTTAAAAGAGTGTCCGTGGAGTTTCTTGCCCGTTCTTCTCCATATGAGACCTACCTTAGTTTTGGAATGGGCGCCTAGATTCCCTTCGTAACTCAAACTACCTATCTGATCACTTATAAATGAAAAATCCAAAGTGCCTGTAAAAGATTTAAGTGAAAATAAATGGTTTGAGTTAAGTGTTGTGTGTGATTGAAAACCAACTACCTATTTACCTACGAAGAATTACACCAGAAACATCAGAGACGGCGTGCATTGGGTTTCCCGCCGTCTTATCAGAAGTGGGATCGCCCAAGCGATCCCCTTCCGCTCATGCTTATGCCGGACATCCAAATCGCCCAGCCACAGCCAAGACCACAGATATTTCTGACTTTTAAAGTACAAGCCTGATGGAAACATGATATCTGCTCATAATAATAATAATAATAATGATTGCCACGGGTGTTGGCAGTGGCAATGGAAACATGATATGGAAGACTCTTTTTTTTTTGAAGAAGTTGAAGATTTTCCGCGCAGACGCACATAATGAACTTAAGGTCTGATGCATAAGTAATAAGCCAGTAGCCTATAAAGTTGTGTGCATTTTAATCTACTTGGCTGGTAGACGGCAACATGCTGTGGCCTACTGGAATATGATCACAACTGACGCTAAGAACATAATATGGCAAAACCTGTTAAATCAGCAGTATTCTTAGAAGAGAAACTGTCAATGACAAAGAAACAAATTAAGAAATTTTGGTTGAGCCTCATGGTGCATTCAAACAGAACAGCATGCTCAGCACAGAATGACCGAAGCAGCAGAATAAACAAAGGTTTGCCACCAGAAAAGCAAACACAATAAACGGACCATTGATTCATTGCATCATCATTCCCGGGAAGTATTTTGTTTTATTATTTTAGTTTTTGTTGTTGTACTATAAATTTGATAACAGTCCTGTGGCAAGGTTAAAAGCTACTTTCACCATTTGCTTGACACTTGTGGGAGTAAAGTTAAATGAATATAAGATATGCTTCTTATAAGAAATGGATTTCAAACTTGTTTTGTTGAATTTGTGCTTGCAACATTTAACTAAGTGCTTTTTTGACTATTTCAAGTTTTTTTTTTGCACTTACTAGAAAAACATTCAGTAGACATGATTGATTACAGACTTGTCATAACTTAAATTTGCACCATTGTCGTGCAAATTGACTATAGCTTGTTTTTAGTGCAAAGTTCAGGACCTTATACACCATTTCCAGGTTATGCATTGATTAGTTACTTTCCTATAACAAAGCTAACTTGTTTTTCCAATTCACTTTAATCATTGGCAGAATGATCGACATTGGCTGTGCCTAACCCAACAAAAAATAGAATAGATCGCTTCGAGTAAGCTTACTGAATAGTGAATGACATTACAAATCTTATTTTACAATTGTTCAATATCATGTCAATGTCACTATTCAAATATTATTGGAGTTGTTATGTCTTATTGCGTTTTGCTAAATTGTCTGGAATATAATCGCAAGTGATTTCTATTTTAGTGCCACTTGAAGGTAAAATCAATTGATTGATCGTAAATCCATAAAATTCATATTCATGAGAACTTCGACTGATGATTAGATTTTCCAAATAACTCTGTTAAATTTGAAGCATATAGTGGATGGATTGCAAGATTCATACAGAAACATTTAGTTATGAAATCAGTTTGTAAAGATATGTCAAGAGATAACAATGAAACATAAAACAAAAATTAACAATGTAAACACAGTTTGATACATTGGAGGAAAGCATAGTTTACAACATGTTTTTATGCATACACAGCAAAAACAAACAAAGCACTGTTTTCTATAACACTTTCTTTCTGTTTAACTTTCTCTTGTAATTCCAACTAACTTCATCTACCTGTAATGCTGTTATAAAACAACAGATTTAATTAATTTATAACTAGCTTATACTAAAATAGTAGGAACATATTTTCCTGCACTATTATTTATCTGCCTTACTTTTCACATTGCAGGTGATTGTTATATCAAACAGAAAATGACAACCAACCAATCTATAAGGATATCATAACAAAATTACTATGGGCAACCATAGAGAAATTTGAGTCTTCTAAAGTTGTATGCTGCACCCAGCTACTTCAGGAATGAGATGAAATCAAGTTGGAAGTCATGATCATCATCAACAAGACTGCCTTCCTCAAGAAAAAGCTAGCTGACCCAGACTTATATACAGGGTTTTAGCTGACTAATATATTCAACTTGCAGAAACAAGGCGGCCAGTTCCTCAGATACAAAGATATTGAGAAAAGACATATGAAGAGATGCAACATAGATCCCTCTCGTTGGGAGGAGTTGGCAAAGAATGCCCTTGTTTGGAGCCATTTGGTACAACAAAATATTTATGACTTTGAAGACCAGCGGACGAGAGATCTTGACCGCAAGCGAGAACACTTCAAGAATAAACCACCCTCCAACTTACAATATCATTACCACAATAGCATTCTAACGTGTCTGCACTGTGCACGTACCTCTACAGTCAAGATAGGTTACATTAGCCACAAAAGAGCACACGCTTGTTACCTACAGTTGTTGAAAACAAAAACAGTCACCGTAGCCAAAATCGGCATGGGATGGATTGGTTCATTGACATTCAACTTGAATATGAAGAATCAACATTAAAAGGGTGCATTTATACATTTGGCACCCTTAGACTGGCTTTGAAGCATTTTTCAGATATTCAACATGAATTGGGTACTGGGTGGTACCCAAACTCCTCTAAGAATCTGTCAAGGGCACTTAACAATGACTGCTACATCATCAAGCCGATTGTTGATCATGGTCGCATTAAAAGGCAACTCCGCTGCAGCCTGTTGAACAAATGACCGTGTCGCCGGCTCAGGCGCAACCAACTGAGGACCAGCTTGCTATTCAACACAACATAGCTAAAATAAAAGGTGAGAAGTTTTCAAAATACTTTCCACTCACTTTGCTAACACTGCTACTTTGCTGTGACAAAAGCTCAATACAATAGCCAAGTTAGTAGTACCTGCCTACATGATGCTCACATGTTATGCACCAAAGTACTTTTTGAATTATATTTACCATCTTTATATTTTTGCAATTCTGCCTGTAACAGTTAATCCTTGTCTATTTTACAATAGGCTAGAATTAATTATTATTGTACTATTAGTATCTGTGGGGCAACTGATAAATAACTCAAAAAGTAATACTCACAACAAAGTATTAGTCTTCATCGATGTTCACTAAGAATGATCACAATAGATAATTATCTATTAGTAAGCCCTTGAGGTAACTAACCATGAAAAAAAAAAGAAAACAAAAAACAAAACTATTAGTAAGCCCTTGAGGTAACTAATAATGAAATAAACTATAAATAAGACCGGAGAACTTGACCGGCAATTCTCTCATGTTATCCCGCTGGGTCCACGGCGTACAAGACCGCCCAGAGCCTGGTTCCTAATATCCTGTCAAATACAAGACTTTGTGCCTGCCACGGAGCAATGGTCCTAAACTCCTTACCCTTTAATCCTATCAAATCAAAGACTTTGTGCCAGCACAGAGCGGTGTTCCTGATCCCATCCTAATATCCTGTCAAATCCAAGACTTTGTGAGACTACCACAGAGCATTACCTTCCCATGAGAATGAAACTATCCAGCTGACAGCTGATGATACTACACACTATTCTAAACAAGTGTGCTTATCAAAAGTTCAATATTAATGCATTCAAATACAAGACTCTGTATCACAGAGCATTACCTTCTAATGAAGATGAAACTATTTAGCTAACAGCTGATCATACTACACACTATTCTAAACAAGTGTGCTTATCAAAAGTTCAATATTAATACATGCAAATACAAGACTCTGTATCACAGAGCATTACCTTCTAATGAAGATGAAACTATTTAGCTAACAGCTGATCATACTACACACTATTCTAAACAAGTGTGCTTATGAAAAGTGCAATTCTATTAGCATGCCACCTTATAATTGTAATTTCTTGTTTGTCTTGATTTTGTATGCCATTTATTGGCAAAACAGTGCATATATTTTAGACAATATGCTATCTGTAACCATACCTATGTTTAACAAAATAAATGATTGATTAATTGATAAACTATTCAGCTAACAGCGGATCATACTATACCTATTACTACACACTAAACTTAACAAGTGTGCAATATGTAAGGTGCCATATCAATTTATTCAAATACAAGACTGTCTACCACAGAGCATTACCCTCTAATGAGGATGAAACCATTCAGCCATCAGCTGATCATGAAATGCCTACTACTACTACACACTAAACTTGTTAAGTGTGCTTATGTAAGGTGCTATATTAATTTGTCTACCATGGAGCATTACCCTCTAATGAGGATGAAACCATTCAGCCATCAGCTGATCATGCAATGCCTACTACTACTACACACTAAACTTGTTAAGTGTGCCTATGTAAGGTGCTATATCAATTTGTCTACCATGGAGCATTACCCTCTAATGAGGATGAAACCATTCAGCCATCAGCTGATCATGCAATGCCTACAACTACTACACAGTAAACTTGTTAAGTGTGCTTATGTAAGGTGCCATATCAATTTATTCAAATACAAGACTCTGTCTATCACAAAGCATTACCTGCTAATGAGGATGAAACTATTCAGCTATCAGCTTATCATACAATACCTACTACTACACACTTAACAAGTGTGGTTATGTAACGTGTCATATCAATTTATTCAAATACAAGACTGTCTATCACAGAGCTTTACCCTATAATGAGGATGAAACCATTCAGCTCTCATCTGACCATGCAATGCTTACTACTACACACTAAACTTGATAAGTGTGCTTATGTAAATGCCATTGCATTTGAGGCTTCAAATAAAGACAAATTAAGTAGATGGTAGATCTACAACAAGCTGTCAATGTAAGCTTAAACTGTTAACTACCGAGTCCTACAATTCAATGCATGTTGTAGGACAATAAAAGCGACAATAATCTGCCGACAAAATTTATCTCCAATATTTCAGATAACTACCAACTCAACTCTACAATGAGGGCAACGGCAGGTGCAGAGCGCGCACCGCCGATCAGAAAGGCCGTGTCGCCGCGAAAGCGGATCTGTCAAGATTATAACGTAATCTTATGCGTAACTATTTAATTTAATTGCGATAACACCATCAAGCCGTTGCTCCTGTTCTCTGGAATACTATTATAAGCATTTGCATGCATCAGTGAAGTGTCTATTGGTTTCCTTGAGAGCAACGCCATCTATTGGCCAGGTTGTAATACAAAACTCGTAGAGTACTGCTGGTTTGTTAAACTAGATAAATAACTATGAAACTAATTATGATGTCTTAGTTAAAACAGCCACAATTAAAAGGGAATAATTGTTTTATTGTCTTTGGGCTTTTATTCATTAAACCTTTTGGTCATTTGACACAGTACATTTGTTTATGATACATTGCTACCTACTGTGCCAAAAATGGCGCGGATTGCGAGTTTTATGATCAATAACTGACTGTTATATTTTAATACGAGAACGAAATCAGTTGCAGTCAAAATTTACAACTGATAAAGTAACAAGATTAATTTAACACACATTTATTTGTGAATTGAAAAATGTTATGACTACTAATTAAACTTTCACCTTAAAACGCCATTGGATTTGTGAAAGCTAGCATTGTTTAATTATTAAAGTATTAACTGATAGCATTTGACCATTGTTAGTAAATTTTATAACACTTACTAAGAAATAAGATTCAGTACTGCTTTCTGTGCGATACGCAGTACTTCCGCCCGCTTGGGGAGATGAGAAAGAATGGCGGTCGGACAGTATCGATAAGAAAGTGTGTACAAGGACAAGAATTGTAAATTGTGGATTATGAAATCTCTGTAACATAATGTTTTGATTTAAAAGAGTGTCCGTGGAGTTTCTTGCCCGTTCTTCTCCATATGAGACCTACCTTAGTTTTGGAATGGGCGCCTAGATTCCCTTCGTAACTCAAACTACCTATCTGATCACTTATAAATGAAAAATCCAAAGTGCCTGTAAAAGATTTAAGTGAAAATAAATGGTTTGAGTTAAGTGTTGTGTGTGATTGAAAACCAACTACCTATTTACCTACGAAGAATTACACCAGAAACATCAGAGACGGCGTGCATTGGGTTTCCCGCCGTCTTATATATATCGCTTTTGACAGTGGTCGGAAATTATCCCACGGAAACGTACTACCAGGATAAAAACTATCGTATGTGTTAATCTAAGTCATAAAACATCTGTGTGCCAAATTTCATCCAATTCCGTTCAGCCATTTTTGCATGATTAAATAACAAATATCCAATTATCTAAACATCCAAAAACACAGGGTATAACATTTATAATATTCGTCGGATACCCGAGAATCGTATACACAAATTACTTACTTAATTAAAAAATGGTTTCAACATTCTGCAAAATATAAATGAAAACTTAATTATAAAAAATAATTTACCAAGATTAAATATTTCGGATAGGGACTAAGAATCTAAAAATATACCTTTTATCCGTATCAACCGCCCGCACCCTCAAAATGTATCAAATTCAAATTAATTTCGTTTTTATATGAAACATTTTTTTCGTGTCCCTGGCTATGAATAAACACATGATTACAATAAAATTTGCACATATTACGTCGGGAATCTTTTCTCTTTCATCAGCTAAAAGGTCCGGCGGACGGCACATTGACTATGTATGACTATTTACCCCTACGAAATAGCTGGGATGAATATTATGCACGCACTCTTATGTATATGAGATGACGGATTTTATTTCGGTTTGTTTTGTTTATGTTTTATAGAAAAAACATTCAAGCGTCCATTAAATTGTCTTCTCTACCAATTTTGTTACATCGACCTAGAAGCTACTATAATTATCTTTAAATCTTGTCAGAGGATAATTCTAGTGAATAATTAATTTCTTCCAAGAAATAATTTTAGGTACAAAATAAAGTGAAATTAATATTCAAGACATAAAAGTTTTGTGGAAATTGCTTTTTACTTTAAAGACACGAAAAATATCAAATCTTGTGTAAGTATCACAAGAGTTTTCAAAGAAAACTATTCTGTGAACATACAAGTAATATCCTGCGTCTTTTACGCACAAGGCCGAAAAAACGAACAGTTTTCCTTTCAAAGCGAAAATACATACTTAATGTACGACAAAAACAAGCTCCATTACAGAGACTTCCGAAACACACCGCAAAAACGTGGCAAAGTTCGACAAAGATAGTGTCATTAACATCAATGGAGGCATTCTGGCTCGCTTTGTACACCCCTCACGACCACCACTCGGCGGGGTAAGCAGACAAAAGAATACCGTGAACAATACTCCGCACAATGAATCTGAACAGGTTCGTTTTCCCGGCTCCTAGTCTGCCTACCTTCGTCGATTGAGCTGTTAATAGGTCAGCTCTGAATAGTAAGGCAATTAGCTCACGCTATTATTTGATGACCTAGAAACCTTCAAGGGTCAACCACGTTAGTGAATGTGTCGAAAGCCATTAAAATGTTCTGCATAACTACGGTATACTAAAGAACTATGCTAACTTTAGCTCAACCATTTATGGAAAAAATTACTTGATTATTCCAAGAATTTCATCAAAAACTCCGCTTTTGACTTTAAGCAAAATCCGGCACTCTGAAAAAGTTTGTCTAAAACCATCACCAACATCTAATCTTGAAAACTTTATTCATAAAACTTGAAACTTTAAGAGATATATCTTAAAGACTCTCTTAGGAGTTTGAAGACCTCGTTCAAAGAGAATAAGAAATCAGCATCAACAGACGATAAAACGGACTGTGAAATATATTTTAGTGACTGCGTACATTTATATAATTCGGTTGATACAAACTTTTGACTCCCCTTCAAAAAATTTCAAAAATAATCCACATTTTAATCATCACTGCGTAATAACAAGAATTTAAAATAACTCTAATTTAGTTTTTGACATTGATTATCTCTGAGAAGAGATTGCAAACAGATGTTGAACGTTTTAAGTACTGGAATTGGCTTTCTGAGCTGTTTTAACCCACAATTCAATCCAAATTAAGTCCATTTAGCAAGCTGTATCAACTCTGAGTTAGATAAAGCACTAGTTAGCCTGTGAAGCCAGACGAGTTAGACAAACCGACAGCGGCTACGCGTTTGTGTAAGCCAACCCGACGTGCCTACGTTACGCCGATATATGTCGTATGCGGTGGCTCGTTTACTTTCTACCTAAATGCACAATTTCTACGGTAAGGTTTGAAAATCTTTTTATTCCACGTGCAACGACCGTCGATAAAAGGATTATCTTCTAAAGGTGGATGCTCAAAATAGAATAAAACGGTATGGTGTAGACGACATTATCATACAAATTAATTATATTACATAGGCTTGTATCTTTATACCCACTTCATAGCAGTTCAGTTTATTTGCCAACATAACGGTCAGTTGAATAACCTGCCGACATAACAGGCTAGATTGAAAGTGACTCCACAAACTCATTTTCTGACTCATCACTAATCTCATTAGTGATGCGCTAGTTTATGTAATAATCGAATGACATTCTTAATATCAGCGTCAACTTTTCCAAGAAAAACGTAAAGCTTGGCTTGTATTCAAGTTTCTTTAAGATTTCATGAAAAAATTATTAAGCATGAGGATAATGAGCCTATAATTTTCCCACTGCTGGGACACAAGCGTCCTCTATTTGAAAGGGAGTGGGCCGTAATCTACCACGCGCAGTGGTCTCGAACGTCATAGTGC
Organism: Polymixis lichenea; assembly: GCA_949091785.1. Lineage (NCBI taxonomy): Eukaryota > Metazoa > Arthropoda > Insecta > Lepidoptera > Noctuidae > Polymixis > Polymixis lichenea. Next base: position 7,804,458 of record OX420943.1, on the reverse strand, counting down.
GAAATCGGTAGAGTTGCCACTAAAATTGGTATAATTCGTACCGAAAATCGGTATATGACAAAAAAAAATACAATATTCAATTACATTCGTATATTTATTAAAATTATTTCGGTAGGACAGAGCCCATATCGGTAGAAATACCGAAAAATCGGTAGGTTCGAGACCACTGACCACGCGGCCCAGTGCGTGTTGGTAGATGTCACATGTCTTTGAATGTTTGGTTCTATTACATGCGGGTTTCCTCACGATGTTTTTTTCTACCGTTTTGAGAACAATGGTGATTAAATTATTTACACAAAGTACCTACCTGGGTTCAAACCCGCGATTTACAAATCGTAAGTCGAGGCAGATACCACTGGGCCACCACCCAGAACTGATTTAAAAAACCCAATTAAATCCGAGCAGAAAAAGGGTTAGCAATTCGGTTTCCGCAAAACGTAACTTATCAAGTGGAGGTTCGTGGTAGTCGTCGCTCCTTGTAGAACCTAAAGGTGCTCTTACACGGGCAATTTTTTGAGCAATTATTGCTCGGCAACACTAATGGATCAATCTGGAGCAATTAAGTGAAGCAATCTGGAACAACAACAATAAATTGCCGATGTGTTTCGGCAATATTACTTCTGATTGTTCCATATATTTCATGAGTTGCGAATCGGTTTGGAAATTTTTGTCAATTTTCTTTCTATCTAGTTTGTACATATAACTACGTCTCGTTTTAGCGAGAGGAACCGGCCGGCGGCGGAGGCGGTGGGGCAGGCGCATTGCCTAGTTTTTTAAATTGCTCCATATTGCTCCATATTGTGTGGCCGTATCTCTGGCAACAGGTGGCTACATGTTCCCATTACGCTAAATTGCTGGATGTAGTCGTGACGTCATAGTTGACGAGAATTGCGCAAGATGGAGCAATTTTAGTTGCTCGTATACCTTAAAACAATTTCCTGCCACCATTTTCCTGTCCCAATTTTCTAGCAATGATCCCCGTAAGTACTGACCAGATATTCCAACTCCCACATAACCTCTTACCCATTAACCCGACCTTTTCCTAAGCCCCTCTACAACGATGTCCAAGCCGTACAATGCTCATTATCTTCCACATTTCATGGGGTCTTTTATCCCCCATACGAAACCACCACAGCAAATACTCTAATGAGTTACATTACGAACTAATGGGAACTCCTTTACGGCGTTTGCAACATTTTTCCGCATTATCCTTTAGTACGAGGATTTTTTTCCGATTTTATTAAGTTACGTAGCCCCCAAAACGCTGCTAGTGGGGCCGAATGTAGCCAATTTGCAGTAATGTAAGATATTTTACGGCACAGGTGAAAAGCAAAATGAAGCTTATTTAGGTTCCCGTTAGATACATTAGCTTTGTTGTGGAAATAGTACGGTAGTACCTTTTGAATATATTTCTGCTATTGCGTATTTCCTTTTTCGGGTTATATTTGTATGATTGAATTCTCCGTTGTAGACGACTAAGCAAAAAATAAACTCAACATCTTTCCATACTAATAGCAAATTATATCAAATATGATGTCACGCTTAGCCTTTTCCCAGCTATGCTGGATTAATATAGAGCAACTGCCTATCTGACCTCCACAACCCAATAACTGGGTAACTCGATAGCCCTTGATAAGACTCCTTGTAAGACTTTTTGGGCTTCCCGTAACAACTGCTAAGCTTGCCGAGGCACAGCGAGGTCTCGATATGTAATGGTCGGTCACCCATAAACAAACTGACCGCGGCGAGCGTAGCTTAACCTTCGATCGACCCGTGCAGCGTTTATTATTTAGCCACGTGCCCCTCAAACTATATAAAATATGATATTACACGTAATATAACTTACCATTTTCTTGAAAATAAAGTCCCTACACATAGCATCAAAGGGTTAGAACACGCCCATCAACAAATAAACAAACTGTAAAGATAACAATTTATTCCACAACATTACGTAAAATATTACCTATCAATAACAGCCATCCATAACTCAACCTATGGGGAACGCTGGCCCTATGGGGGAAACGTCAGCGTATGAAAAGTCATGTCCCCCAACAAAATAGATTAGGTATAGGTGTTTATCTGTAGGACGGTCGTAATATATTACCGGTGAACTACCATGGGTACTTGGGTACCGGGGGGTTGCCTGTAATCGGCCTCTTGGGAGGACCTGTCGTTTCAACCTGAGTGACCCTTTTTTCCTCTCGCCAAACGGTTTTCTGAACGGAAATTCTCTTGGAAACTTGTTTTCTATTTTGTCTATTTTTCATTTTTTTATTTATCAGAATCAGCATTGCCATCCAACGTGGCAGCACTACCAGCCTTTTGGGCACTTATCCACTGACAGCGATGTGGACGATTTTTTTTATTTTTTGAGCGCTTTTCTGTCTATATTGTTTTGAAATAGTGCATGCTATCTGCTGATTCAGAAATATTCAATAATTAAACGAATACGAATCAATATCAATGTATATTTAGTTAGTTATTTAATTTAGTACCAAGTGTAAATAGTAAGTTGTGTAATCATTGTTTATACGCAAACAATTTAATGTTAAAAATAACAAAGATAAATTTATATTCTGTTTTTACACTGACAATGATAAATATGTAGTTAATTTAATAAAAACGTTATGACAAAAATTAAAACTATAGTGAATTCAAATGTAGCATTGTATTGCATTGTCAGTAATGAAATGAAACAAAATATGCTAGTTCGGTTTTCCACAAAAGGTTTTGTTTTTCTTAGCCTACACTTTTCCAATCCTGGGAAAACTCCTCCCTCCACTACTTTCATCTTTTGCGAATCTTCTTTCCAGTTTTAACGGAACCTATACAGATTGGGCACGCCACGATTGCGGCGGTAAGCCCCTCTTTGAAGAGTGGCTTGAGAGGCGGCATGGCGTCCTCACCGGACACGGTTGTTTTGGAAGGTTCCTGTTTTGAATAAGGCGGGAGGAAACGTCCGGGTATTTTCATTGCTAAGATCGCCCTGAGAACACGGTGGAGCATACGGTGGAGGTCTACCTGGCTTGGGCGGTGCACCGCCGTGTCCTTGTGGAGGCGATCTCTCGGTCCGCCCCTGGTACAGGCCATGGTACGGAGCGAGAGGGCATGGGTAGCCGTCGCTTCCTTCAGCGAATCAATGATGCTCGCGAAGGAGAGGCAGTATATGCACCCTCACGGCCCTAGCTTCCGCAGGAGACGCCCTAGGCGTTGGCAATCCCAGGCTGATTTCCAGCCACCGTAGGCGCGGGCTTGCGGACGGCGAGTAATGGGTAGCTCGTAGTCCGGTAAGGACCAAGCCCGGGTCGACGGCGTGTTGTGTTCCACGCGCGCCTCAAAGAGATGTCAGCACCAGCTGGTGGGGTCCGCAAGGGCCGATGCCTGCCAGGGGTGCGGATTGTTCGAAATAGATACTGCCGCCCCTGACACACAGGCAACTGAGAGAACACCGGTGGGTTTTAGTCAGTAAAAGTCTGACACTCCCTCCTGCTCCACCCAGAGCGGGACAAGTTATTTGATGATATTCCACTCTCAAAAAAAAAACATATACAGATCGTACTGCCATCTCTTAACGTAGGAGATGGCATGGATGTATTGATGGACGGGGGTGGTGTGCCGCGAACCCGCCCCACTGTTTCAGGGCACCAGTTCTGTGCTAATTGGGCCCACAGTTTGTCCGGCATGCGGCAGACATATCTTGCCCAGTTCGAAGTGTGGCAGCTTTTTGTGCCATGTCAGCTATCTTTGTTTTGAAGCGCTGTTATACAACACGAGTAAAAGTTTTAATTAGTAGCTACATATGCAGTGTGTACCGTAAATATTCTGTCTGTACGCTATAACAAAAGTTCCGTTCAAACGCCAATGAATGTGATTCTCACACAATACTGTAAAATATTTGGCGTTACCAGTTCTATAAATTTAATGTTTCCTTGTTATCTAAATTTCGTTCCATTGTTCCGGCAAACTAACCAAATTTTCGTATTCATAACGTTTTCGATTCGGGGGGCATTTTAGCATCATTTTCTGCCTGTCCAATCGGTGACCAATGCTGAATATTTAGCTAAATCGTAGTAGTCGTTTAGACATTGTAGTATCTTCTACCTATAATTTTGCCTTAATTCTAAGAATGCAATACTCATTTGTAACATCAATTCTTCTTTGGTGAAGAATTATAGTTAATGATAGAGATTCATAAAAAATCCTCTTTTTTTTTAATCAAATCGTACCTACTATTTTTCTACTCACAAATCACCATCAAAATAGCTATGGTAACCTAAATGGCCAGCATTATGTGTTGTTTCAACAAGCAGTATTTAATACGGTTGGATGATACGGTTTATTCACCGATTTACGTAGAACTAAACAAGTATCGACGGCAGAGCCAAGTAAAATTGACAGGACTATATGATTTATGGATTGCATGAGTTATTTTTATGACATTTAATATCGAATATTTCTAAAGATTGGCTAACGAAAAATATGTTACTTTTATGTTATATAAAACTTCGGGTTCGTATTCGGGTTACCTATGTTTTCCAAATTAATCAGTAATCCCAACGTCCCTATATTCGGCATCTGTCCCAAGAGATGTCTTGGACGCTGACACTGTCAATCTCGGCCTCAAGCATTTTATAGCCGAACATAAAATTTTTACTATTCCATCTTCGAATCGGAAAATAGTTAGAAGTCGCTGTTTCGGATGAGGAAGATTACGTTTTTATCAGATAGATTTATGTTCAAATTAGATTAGTTAATAAAGCTGCCACTTATAAAGAATACATATCTTATTATTTCATCACAGAAACACGATTCTACGAGCACTTTAGAAACGGCTCATTTAAATACAAGCTTTTGATACGTTACAACTACACGAAAAAGCCAACTTTAAGTCCACAATCATGTCACAAAAATCATACTTAAATAACAACAGAACCCGGAAATTAAACCAAGAAACCAGAACACGCCAAATCACCTGGCACACGAAAACCAGAAACCGACACAAAATTCAAATGAACCGGTGAGCTCAAAGCTAGTTATACAGGGCTATTTGTTTTGCTTATTCCGTCCCTGTAGTGGGGAGATAAGACGAGCTCCTATTTCATTGTAATAGTATGATGACGCCCCAGGGTGTTCGCTAGGGGAGATTGGGGAGTTTGGATGCACAACGCTCTGTAATAAAGTCTTTGAAATCGCACCAAACTGCGCCGAGTGTGGATAATGGCACTCAAATTGCATTTGTTTCTTGATTCTTGGGGGCTTTAAAGCAATTAAACGGAGGAAGATAGCGGGATGTACTATGGCGGGAAATGTTCATGATTTAGTAGTGTTGCTTAAACATCGTTTGTTTGGGATTCCGATAGTTTTTTTTTTAAACAATCGATACATCCATAGTTAATCGATAGTTTTCGAGAATTTTATAGGTATAAAATGAAACACAACTTTGAATACTTTTGCATTAACAATTGAACACATTTAATTAATTTGAAAACATTTGAATTTTGGTTGATAAAAATTTATGTATTAAAATTATTTTCCTTCAGCCGGCTTCTTTTTTCATTCATAATGAGCCCTGTTTTGGAAAATATCCGTTCGGAAGGAACAGATGTCGCTGCACAGCACAAATATTTTTTTGCCATCATACACACCACATTAATTGATTTTTCCCAGTATTTTAAAGGTCAACCATGTTAATCAATCGTTGGTTTTTCTAAATGGTATTGACGAACATCAATTATTATACGTTTATTTTTTGTGAAAACTACAAAACAAGTCCAAGTGTTCCTGCAAATATTGATAAAATTGAGCTTTAAAGTTTTCATTTGTACTGGGGACAAGCCAAAATGAAGGGGGTATTTTATTGAAATAAGTTACATGTATTTAATTTTAGCTGGTTTTTATTAGAATTTATTTAAAAACGTTGTAAAAAAGATGTTTTTTTTTTTCAAATTAAAAGGCTATTTTAACCTAAATCAGTAGAGAAATTCCTACGAAAAAAAAAGTTGAAGGACATGCCAAAATGAGAGTCGTACTGAATTATTGAATCTCCTCGTATAAAAAAATGCTAGGGACGATAAAAAGAAACTAAACGATATATCAATACCTTTCTCAGACAATCGATAGTTTCGATAGTCGAAATACTATCGATTTATCGATTGACTATCGATTTTTAAGCAACGCTATGATTTAGTGTTCAATGAGATTGTAATGGGCAACAAACGATATGATAGATATTTTACTGTAAGAACGATACCGAAATTGAATACCTCTTTGACATACCACACATCTTAGACACATTTTCCATTTCACAGTCAATTTTCCCCCAGAACACTGTGTCTATGATATCTTAAATGCGTTATCTTCTTCGGACCAGTTCCATCACTATGAGTCCCGTAATATCTCGTGTCCCGGCACTGCGAGCCCCATAACATGTCGTAAAAACCGGAATATGTTAACACATTTATGACCCCTCACTTCGGACATTGGAACCTTTACTTTTGTCTTGGGTTTCTGGTCCCTGTAGACGTAAACGAGGCAAAGTTTTAAGAGTCGCTTTTCTACGATTATTTGCTCATAAACGTTCGTTTGTGATCATAAAATATGGTCTAATAGTCAGCAGATTTAAGTCAATACTAAAGATTTTATGAACAAAACCATCGTAGGTCTATTTATTTTGTAAATGAGCTCAAGCTACGGTATTCAAAGAAATAATCCAAAATTATTTTACGTATTCCAATAGCTAAAAGAGTTTCAATAAGCGGCAACCCTAATAAATCGGGGTAGATGGTAACCCTAGATACAACGCAATATCGTACTGGCAATAGAAAATTTATAAAGCATTGTTACCCTACGCACGCAGACTAACAAGAACGTACTAAAAATATGGTCACAATAAAAATATGTACCAGAAACATTTACCAACGATGGGACAACCCTAGTCTCGGTTATTTAAGGCCTTAAATCTTTCCTTAGATTTATAATCCGGGTCTGGATTTTACGCAAAATTAATGTACAAAATGTTATGAAACCCGTACGTGATCAATTATAATTTATAGCTTGTACCTTAAACGGTAATGTTAGAAATATTTATTAGTCGTTTTTTTTTTAATATACAGAAAAATAGGGTTATTTAACGGTGGTACCAACGCGTTTTCGCTTCTTATTTGATGCTTGTCATCCCTAACGCGACAAAAGGGCATCCTTTATGTTAAAACATTATAGGACCGTATATCTTAGAATAACTCAAAGATAATTGAGCTCCATAACAATACCATTTATAACAGAGAAAAGGATGAACTTTAAACAAATCTAGGAAAGTGTTCCTTTGTGAAGTGGGCGTAAAAGAATTCCTGTGATCAGTCAGCGAATTGTTTTAACTTCGTTCCTTTAATTAAAACAGAAAGGAATACTTGGGAAACTTCTGCGTTCGGCAACTCCTTACCTGGAACAATGGAAATTAATATCATTATACTTTTGGCACTTTCATACGCATACATAATATTATTATAGACATAGAGATAGCATATGAGCAGTGAGTGAAGATTAGAAGTATTACTTAAAGAAATAGTTATGTATCAAACAATACGTTTTGCTGTGCCCTAACACGGTCTACGACTCTTAGCTCTAAACCTTTTGTTAACACCTTTGTTATACCTTGTGGAACACAAATATATGAATATGAGTGATGACCCCGTGGTCGTAGCTTTGAACGTAGGCAGGCGCTTTACTTTGTGTAAATAACTTCATAATCACTGCTCCCAAAACGGTGAAGCAAAACAACGTGAGGAAACCAGCATGTCTTAGCAAAAATTCGAAGACATGTGACCAACCCACTGGGCCCGCGTGGCAGACTACAGCCCACGCCCTCTCACAGAAAGGAGGCTTGTGTCCCTGCAGTGGAAACATTATAATTATGCTGAGGAGATAGTATATAGGTATAGGTATGTATCAAATTAAATATTCTCTCGTCCACTACGAATCAATATAGCTATGGATAAAGAGTGAAGACAGCATTAGCATAACCAGGCAGGGCCTGCATTATGCATTAGGACCGTTCCAGTTTAGTAGCAGCAACTACTATTGATTAAGTTTCGATCCATTACAAAATTAATACGGGTTAAAGCTGGCGCCGCGCCGCCGCTGCGGCTGTTGCGACCCTCAAGCGGCGTAAATACTGTAAACCTTATGGGTAGCTACAGTTTCATGGGGCCGAGTACACGTCTCCTGTTTTTCTTGCCGGCTGGTTGACACTTCACGTGACCAGAAGGCTGGGTCGTTCTTTGGCCAAAGAATTAGCATTGTCATTCAACGTGGCAATGCTACCTGTCTTCTGGGCACGCTTCCTGAGGACAGCGATGCGGACGAATCCTTCGACGCCTAAGTGTCCTTTTGTTTTTGTATTTATTTGTAAATTTAGTTAGTAATTTAATCTATCTTACAAAAGAAAAGACTTATTTCAATAGGTTTTAGTTGATTAATATGCCGAATAATTCTTTTATCAACTAAACTTCATGAAAAGAAAAAGCGTTGTTTTGCGGCAGACATGACGCAACGAAAGATCACAAAAAAGAACAAGGTGGGGGAAAGAAAAAAAAGGCAGCCATTTCTCAGTATGCTACGACTCTAAACGAGACGGAGCCCTAGCGCTGTTTTCAGCAACAGCCGGCGTTGGCGTGATGACGTACCCCGGTGCAGCATACGATATGACGGTACAGATTATATTACAAACGTGAAAGCTTGCATGTTCGTTACTCAATCAACCAAAAATAGCTGAACAGATACATTATAACCTGAATTAACACGTAGGATAATTTTATCCCGGTAGTACGTTCCCGTGGGATAATTTTCGACTTCTATTCCTAAAATATTATCTCATTTAAAAAGAAATGCGGGTTACATTTGAGTAATAAATAGGATTTTACTCAACAATACCTTAAAACCTATTACATTCTTCCCCTAACTCGTGAAACATACATGAAACATGGACTTTCTAAATTACATAATTAGCTACAGCGAACAACCATCGATAATTCAACTCATATACACGCTAAGGTAACCGGATATCGCGTGACGTCAAATCCTGGTCGACTCCATTTGTCGGAATTATAAAAGGCGCCATGTTACACATTTTTCATCCAAATTCACATTTTGAGAGCAGTAGGTACTACGTGGAGCTTGATAAATTACGGTGTGATAAACGAGGTTCAAAGTTTAGTCGTGTGTTCGCTAGCTAAGTGCCTCTGCTAAGGCGACGTAAGTAAAGACTTATTGGAAGTGGAAGCATTATGTTTTACCTGCTGAAGGAAATTTCTAATCTACTAGCGACATTAGAAACGAGTGGGATTGACGATTTTGCCTATCCTTTTAAGAAGATGCTTAAGTCGTCGCTATTATGGCACCTATATGTTAGGAAGAGGTGGTTTATACTGTATAGGAACAGCAATGTCGTTAATCTTTGACAGTCGTTACGGGTCGGCAGAAGCTCGAAACTTTGACAACCAGTGTTACCAAGAAGTATCGTGTTACTCAGTTTCTGGGTTGTGGAGTTCAGATAAGCAGTCGCTCCATGTAAAATGCTGGTATTCAGTTGCACCCAGTAAGACTGGAAGCCAACCCCAGCACAGATTGTAAAAGGCTAGGCAGATTGAGTTCAAAGGGTTCTCTTAGAAACTCACAAATACAAACATAGATTTACACGCCTTCTGACACAGTCCATAACTATTCAGCAATTTTGAACTAATTGGACTCCAATAAAAGCACCAGAAAACGCCAAACAAGTTCAAACTTGTTGAATTTATGTAAAAATATTCATATGTCACAAACAGTATAAGCAATCTTCACTCAACCGTAATGCTAATATAACCTTATTCAGTCTTATTCCTATTCAAAGAATCCCGTTACAGAACATTTTACTTTGTGGAACACTTAGAACGCGAAGACCCGCAAATGACTTTGTAATACGACCAAATTGCAAAGACATCTGATGATACCTTAACATGTGGAGAAGGAAAGCATTACCCAGTGCCTTTTAAATTGGCCGTTGGGAGCCAAAAACCATCCGATTACGTAATCTCTTTCGAATTTCCAGCGGAATGAATGTATGTAGCGAGGATTTCGTTTTGCACTAAATTTTACAGCGAATTTTTGCTTGTGCTTTTTCGAAGGTAACTTTTAAATAGCTGCTACGGCGTAGCACTCGTAGCACTCGTAGCAAGCATTTATTTCTTGTTTCTTTTAGTTAATTAAAATTGTACAAAATCATCGTGCAATGTTCTTTCTTTCGTAAATTACGCAGTAATTCCTGAATTTAATTATTTTCTAGTTTTACAGGCGTTGTTTTTTAGTGTTGACTATAAATAGACGATGAATAGTTGTGTAATGGGCTACCGAGCGCATTATAAGATCAGTTTGCAAGCAAAACTAGGCCTGCCTCTGCTCAGTTTTTCCGAAACCTTTTCCAGCAGCATTATGTCACACTAATCACCACAAAAACCGGTCTTCACGAAACCTTTGAAACTAAAAACTTTTACCTTACGAGTTAGCAAATAATTTCCGAGCACCGGCGGGCCGGGCGAGCGAGTTTGCACAGGATATTTGACTCGGTCGTGTTACGTAGGTGTTTTTTTCATTTTTCCCTGTGAAGTTGATACCTTGCCCCTCCCCCCTCCTTCGCCTCTTACCCCCTTTGTTATGACAGAACGCCCGGCGGGAACCCGCTGCTGCCTCGAGATTACAACTTTTTCTTGAAAACGAAGTTACATTTTATACGGCCCATTAATAAGCCGGGATTTCATTCGCAGAGTACTGAAAGCATTATTCTTTGTTAATTTAAATCGCCTATTTATCGTGTTTATTGCGTGTAATGGAATTTGAAACGGAAACGTTGATATTTTCTGTTTAGTTGGGCGTAACGGTTACAGCTTGAGTTAAGTATTATAGTGGCTTGGAAAGTATATTACAAGGTTCCGTTGAGAATTCAAGTTTGTATTTCTAAGTAATTTAAAGGTTAACGAGTTAATATTATGGTTGAGTTGATTGAGTATAAGATTGATTCGCTATCAATCTCTCATTGCGAGCAACGTAGCGAATTGGAATGCACTACTGTAGGAGAACCGTCTGTAACATTTTGATAAAATAAATGGGCTGTTCACTATATTTCCAAATTATATCATAACTGGTATCCTTCTATATGTAGTAAGATACCATTACCTATAGGTAATATTATAGATGTGAAAGTTTGAATGTTTGTTACACAATCTCGCAAAAAACGGCTGAACGTACTTGGGTGCAAATTGGCACACGGATCGATTATAATCTGGATTGAGGAGTCTACATAAAATAGTGTTTTAACCATTTATTTCTTCACTAGTTTTGCAAATGGCTTTGCCCGCTTGTAGGTCGAAAATAATTCCACGGGAACGTACTACCAGGGTAAAAAGTATCCTACATACATATGTGTTGACATACTTGTTACCGTGGTACACGCCACACGCTGGCGAAGCCATTGGCGAAACCTAGTAAAGAAATAAATGGAGCTAAAACACTATTTTAAGTAGACTTCTAAAATGACAAAGAAAGTGAAGGGTGGTCGAAATAAACAACGAGTTTATTTCACTAACAAAAACTCTGAATTAAATCTTTTAAAACAACTTGCATCCACAATCGCAAAGTGCTTACCCACCGTAAAGAATAAGCGTGAAATAAGCTTTGACGGGCTAAGCCGTAAGGGGGAGGGGGGCTTTTAGTAAGCCATGGTAAAGAGATCGCCGCTTTTTGGGATTCTGCTTTTATTTTATCTATTTGTTTCTTGACATTTCGTTCTATTTCTGTCACATCAAAGAGGAGGAAGGTTTAAGAAATCTGATTGTGACGTCATCGGTCAGATTTTCTTAATTTTGCCGTAGGTTTTCTTTGAATCTCATATAGCCACTACGCAATTAAAAGACATTTTAATTTATTAAGTATGTCAGTTTTCTGAAAATTTCAGATGATAACCGAAACAGCGATACCTCTTTTTCAGTAATTAAACACTGACTTTACATTGGCTGTCTTTTTTTTTTCGTTAATTGAAGAGTGCATAATTAGGAAACTATAAAATTACTGTCCATAATTACAATATACTACTGATAATAATACGTATACCCAGCCTCCGTAGTTCACTGGCTTATTTTATGGTGTTAATACATTAGAGCATGAAACACTTAATAATTATTATTATACACCGTGACATTTTAGTCGTCTTACAACGGCAGCCCACTTCATGTACGCAATGACTGCTATCTACTACCATTCACTAAAAAAAAATTTTTTTTGCACATTTGCATAATCAAAAACATGAAAATATCACTGAGACGCATGACGTAGTTTGAAACACCCTGTTATGGAGATGGAATTAGTGATGGAATGTTACGGTAGGTAGGTAGATATCTTCTACCGTTTGATACGTAAACATTATTAACAGGGAGGGTGTTTCATAATTCTAAAGCATTCATTATTTTTCTTTGTATCTATTATCTTAATTAATGGTAACAATGTTTAATCGCGCCTAGAGGCATGTTATGACGGATACATTGAATGGACCATCTTTGTAAGACGACTAAAATGTCACGGTGCATAGTTAGCAGAAGAAGCTGTGGTCTTTCAAAGCATGTATGTATTGCACTTGAACTATAATACTTCTTTATCAAACGTCAAACACAACACAAAGCATTCCACCAAACACATAACACAACATATCTATACAGTATCCGACTGTGTGCAATACCGAGAACGTGCAATATCCAGTATCCGTCTGTGTGCACTGGCCGCTCCCAATAATGTGCATATCGTATTAATATGGAGGCCCGGCCGTACAACCGCTGCAGTGACGTGCATACTATACATTTGAGCACTAATGTATACATTATTGTATTTTGTGCACAGTTTGTGTTTATTCAGAAAATTTTCTAACTAAATCAAGTGTTAGTAAGTGTTTGCATGTACAAAAACCTCAATTTTAAATTTTGCAGTGATTTAAAAATGATTGAACTAACGATTTTAATTAAATGTGTGATAATTAACCTTTATCTAGTGTCAACACCGAAGTAAGTCCTTGTTTAATTCCATACATTTGAAGTAAATACATTAAGTTCTTAAGCAAAACCTTTGGACGTATACATTGACATTTTACGCTGACCTTTTTAGCAAAGTTAGCACAATGTACTCTAGTCTAGCTCTAAGTTAGGCAATTCACTCTAAAGTTCAGTCGACGAACTAAATGTACTCCGTTCCCGGGGAAATATATATTCCAAGGAGCTTTATATTCCACTGTTTCCCCACCCAATGGCCAATATAGGAACGAAACATCATCTGTCCTCTAAAAAACGTCACACTGTCATATAAATTCGATCAGGCCCGCCTATTCCAGACACATACGATAAAAAACATTAGCATACGTACTTTCTACACTAGCTTCGGCCATATTTTATGTGCAAATAACAAAAAGCACGCGTCGCGGCCAAACTTTAAACATACAACCTTGTAAAAAACATCGGTCGGGCAAATGTCAACTTTATGTTCTAAACAGCTACGCCTGAACAAGTAGCTGAGTAACCTTCTGTTTTTACGCGTTAAACAAAACACAACCCTAACGACGTGTTACTGAAGTTCAGTTTTTATTAGCTTCACAACAGTATCGAACGTGATCGAATACAAATTGTTTCATTATGTACCTAATTACAGTAGCTCAAGGTAGCTTTTACTTTACGCGTCTGATAGGGTTGGGTGTCGATGTAAATTGGCTCTCGTTGCTTTGTCGTTAAAGTAGTGAATAGTGTGTATCGTTGATGTAGGCTCGTCTGCCTTGGGTGTGTGCCCCCGTGCGCCCTACGGCAGCCCCCATTAGGTCAAATACAAACTCTATACCTTTACCCTCTGAAGGGAAACAGCTATCACGCCATTTTATTGGCTTAAGATAAGAGCTGTTCTTGGTAATTGTGTACACAAATGAAGAGCTTTTGTGATTATGTTATAAACATGTTTATGATAGGCAATCACGACGACGCGCGACGCTCCGAAAAATTGGCTTTCACTGACAATTACCAAAATTATGATACGTAGACTTTCGTAGCATTCACGTTTGAAATTGGTAATTTAATCAATTATTCTGTCTCGTATGAGTGTAATTATTATGTTGTAATTTTGTGATAAAATCACTAAATTACTAGAGACCTTCTTACTAGGTATAAAAACAGTCTAAAATCTAGGTATTTTTTTTTTCTGGACCAAAATATGAGCTGCTACTATCGCTTCATTCGTCATGTTGACAAAAAAGGTCGATCGCACCTGTAATTTTAGTGAATAAAAAATCAGAGTTTAGTGCTGTACTACTTTATGACACCGAAACTAAATAACTTTACATGCGTTAATATTAAAGTAAGTACATACTTGGAAAATGCAAAAGGTCTAGCCACAACAAGCATAATTATTTCCCCAATACCCATTTTCTGCCTACCTTCTACCGTCCGTTATTGAATCCGATACATAAACTAACCTCACTTGATCTATCGAGTGCCGTTCCAAGATTATATTCAACAAATTACCATAGTTAAACGAGTTGATATAAATCTCAATCCCTTCTAATTTATCTACGGCGGGTACCTCCGAGTCAGACGCTATTGCGTAGTCCTAAGCTTTAAAATGACTTGGTTTTGCGACGCGGGTAAATGTACTGTGATTTTTCTTTGTTCGCTCTGACATCGATAGATGTCAATTCATCGGGAAAACGAAGGAAATGGCCTCTTTTGATAGAAAAAATACGGCTTTTTAATGTTGTCGGAGAGGCTGCAGCGGAAAGTAAAGATGTATTACGGTGAATTGATTTTTTGTTATAAATTATTGATGTTCGGATCATTTAACGACATCACAATAGGGT